>CM022949.1:30887199-31296836 GCA_012931725.1 Litsea cubeba
TCTCATAAAAAATGGGGAAAAAATGGCCGGACGATCGCCAATTTCGCCGGACGTCTTCAATTGAATTTCATTTGGAAAGCTTAAGGAATATTTTAAAATTACATTTTAATTTTGTCCTCTTTTGAAATTTGCAAAAAACTTAAGTCCTATTTTGTAATTTTCCCTAAAGATTATAATTACAAGGGCTAGTATTGATATTTTAAGTATGGGGATTTTCAACTTTTTAGGCACCCATTTGAGAATTTAAATATATTAAGTTATGAGGTTTTTACTTCAATTTTGACCGTTGGTTATGATTTTGACCGACAGTTATATAATTACTCGTGTAACCACCCACCCATTTATTTTTTTCATCAAACCACTCATGCTACAACTATGTAACTATATCATTTTTACTCCAATTTCTCTATTTCTTTTTTATGCAACCTGTCTTATAAAAAGAGGTAATTTTTTCTAATACGTGATTATTTATTTTGCAATGTACAGGGAGATACCGTGTTGAGCACGGGTTATTGGGCTTGTTTGCTATTAAATAAAGGGTAATGGAAAGCCTCCTCTTTTTTACAATAGATCACATCAAAAGTAAACAAATTCAAAATTTTATATTTTTTCTCAAAAAAATTAAAAATTAATCTCCTTTCTCCACTAAATGACAAAAAAAAAAAAAAAACATCCACTTTTTACAAAAAAAAAAAAATATCTACCAACCAACTAAAGACAAAGTATAATTACAACTCACTTATATTTAATTCTCTATTGATTTGATACTTTTCTTTACCTTTAGAGTATGTTTGGCAACAGATGCGAGGATTCTTTACTGCCCTTCAAACAATAATTTCCTGCTGAAGATTTATATAGTTGAATATTTCACATCAATATTAGTGTACATTGATGCATATATATGAGAAAAGTTTATTTAAGTACAATCTGCAAAAGTGAGGATTTCCAAATCCTATAAGGGGAGGTCATATTTGAAAATTCACACGAATGGGGATCTCCATAGGTCCAAATCCTTAGAGGCGTACAATTGCCAAACGTGGATTTTTCATAATTTTGTGAAAAGCGAAAATCTTTTCCTCGAGGATTTAGTTGCCAAACATGAACTTATTTTTCGAGAAAATTATCAAACGGGCTTAATGCCACGTTTGGCAATAGGATTGAAATAGTCTACGCAGTGGATTCCTTTATTCTTCTCATATGATGATATCCTCCGTGAGGATTTCTCATGAAAAAGATCCATTACAGTCCATGTTTGACAAACAGTAGAGACTTATGGATTTGCATATACTACATCCAATGATCACAAGTTTTTTGCCATTTTCTTATAATCTGCCATGAATCGATCCCTTAAATTTGAACCTCTAGCTGTTTTTGCCTTATAGAGATGATGGATGGTTCTTATTTTCAATGTTTGTCCCATAAATTAAAAAAATTCTTTTTTAAGTTGTGGACGTTTTTTTTTTAAATATCTCAAAATATATAAAGAATCAACGGCTGAAAATTGAGCTATTAACCATTTTGAAATTTTCTAAGCATAATGGATGGTTCGTATCGTGATTTTGGAACCCATAAGATAGGTTTCCAAATCCAAAATCGTAACAAGCATCTTACCGCCTAGTACACCGTACATGCGTGAGTCAAAACCATTTTAATTCATTGCGGAGCCCATCAACGTTGAGTAGCTTTTTGACATTTTACTTACGATCCATGATGAATCGGGATGCTAAATTTGACCCCATGGTCGTTTGAAGCCTTCTAAAGAGACTGAACGGTTCGGATTTCACAAATAGGGCCCATAGAAATCCAAAATTCATGATCCAACGGTCTGATCTTTTTGCAAATATCTAAAATCAACGAAGAATAAAATCTCATCACATGACCATTTTTTATCTTATTAACTTGATTAATGGTTTGGATTGTGATTAAGGGACCAAAAAAGGGGGTTACAAACAAAAAAATAGATAATAATAAGTTACCGTCCTTATACACTGTTCATCCGCCTTTTTGTCAATGTAGAGATTTTCGAAATTTGACTGGGGATGTTCGACCAGCCTTTTTCCATGCATTTGAGGATTTTTAAATATTTCAATAAATCCCTTAATGCGGTGGGATTATTGGTTACCAAACACGAGTTTTCCGTGATTCCAAGGAAAAACAACGAGGATTCCGCGTCATGGATCATTGCCACACGCACCCCCTAAAGAGTCAAACTTGAAAATCCTCATAAATAGAGATTTCTCTAGCCCAAAATTTTGGAAATTTGCTATTACTAAATATGAAATTTCAAAAATTGAAGAGGAATCCCCCACATATTTTGTTGTTGGCACGACTTATTCGATTTTGGGAATCAATCAAGCTTTGGAAGAGTAGCTCCCACTCTCCTTGCGGAAAACCAAAATAGAGAATAAATAGTTCGATTTCTTTTTTCCTCTGTGTGCAAGAAATCAATGTACAGAGCAATGAAAAATATATCTAAAGCCTACTAATGCTATTAATAAATATTTTTGGTGTTACACAGATGCGTACTTTGATGTGTGTTGATTCTCCTTTGACAAGCTAGAGTTCTCAAAATATGTTATGTTTCCCCGTACCTTTTGTATCACACAAATGAAAAGGTTTACCATAGACTATTCTGGAAAGAGTTGTTTAAGCTCTTCTGAACTTTTTAGGGAAGTCTTCTTCACACTGATGGGTAGCTTTGGAGAATTAATGCTTTATTTGAAGAATATTTACATTCACCTCCAAAATGATGGCCAAACCGGGAGAATAAATGCTTTATTGAAAGAATACTTGAGGTGCTTTGTAAATGTTGAGTAAAAGAATAGGGTTCAATTTCCATATTTCAATATTTTCTTTTTTCAATATATATATTTTCATAAATTTCTCAAAAATTCACGAAGAATTAAGATATGAAACTTGTACATCTCGACGTTCACCGTTGATACAAGATTACTATTATATGGTTTGGATAATGAGTTGGGAGCCCTTTATTTAAGACCTGTGGTATAGGTTTTCAACTCACATAAAGCTTTAAGTACGTGTCGGGTGCCATTTGGTACCCATTTATCTGGATTTGATACAAATCCAACCTGTGAAAATAGAAATTGGATGCTTATTTTTAACCTATATAATTTTATGCAATGTTGGAAATTTGGTCAAGTCTTAACTTGTCCAATAAAAAAAAAACTTTAGTTGGGGGAGTCAACATATCACTATAGAGAGTCTTTTTTAATTTAAATGAATTAAAAATAGTTATAAAATAGATTAAATATTTATAAGATTATAAATATATATTAATTTAATTTACCCGCATTCATGACAATTAATCAAAATTAGTAACTTTACATATTCAAATGTTATAAAAAAAAAATTAAAAAAGGGAAAAAAAATCATCCTTACAATATTTCAACATATATCTTGAGTTTCTTGTTTATGTTCAAAACAAAAGGCTCAAATTGACTCACAAGTCAAGATGACAAGTTTTCCAATGATATTTTGGTGTGGCTCCATATGATTTTTGACACACGACATCGACTATAAGTATAAGGATCTATATTTTAGATGTATACAAATGTCATATATGAAGAACATTCTCTCTCTCTCTCTCTCTCTCTTTTTGTTGACATGTAAATTGGATATAGACCTCGACCCAAAAATCTGACAAATTTATTGGGTTTTAGTATGGGTTCTAGGATTGATAGCCAACATGAACACAAATCTAAATGTTGGATGAATGCAATTTTTGATATTTGGGCATGCGTATATGGCTGGATCTTATCCAAACCCGATCCATTGATAGCAGCTGAGTCTTAATCTAGTGCAAGTTCTTGCTAGTGATGTAGGTTCATGTCTACTCTACAGTAAGGAAGAATGACCTAATTCAATGGGCACCTTTTTAAATTTGGATTAAAATTAAGGATGTACATGGATATTCGATTATTCAGAAATTCCGATCCGTTAAAATCAAATTTGAGTCCTTATTTAGGCTGCTATAAATAAATGGTTTCTGGTCCGGTCCGACCTGGTTTGACCCGTGAATTTGGGACATGACATTTTATATCAATTTTTGAAAATCTCTTATACAAATTAGCTTTTTTTTTTAAATATTTTTGGACCCAAACCCATTACATAAATGATTCGGGTTCCATTTTCTGATTAACGGTTTCATTTCCAAAACCAAATTCTGATACAGTTTTGATTCCAATTTCAAATCACCATGGATTTGGATTGGAACTGACCGTTTAAATCAAATCCCTATGCTATTCTTTCGGGAGAAAGTGAAGTGCTTATTACCCCATGACGAAATTAGAGAGAGTTTTTTCGAGCCGTGTAGCACGGCTGATGAAATTATTGACCTGGCCTACACTTGAATTTAGGCCACAACCTCATCAAGGGCCCGGAACCCAAAAAGAAATCACACCTATTAGACGGAACCTGTGCTTTAGTGGGTTCGTTCCTTCTCTCACTCACAAGGATCGCTGACGTGCGGGACGATCCCCAAATCCCATTGCCTATTTATTCACGAACCAGCAGATAGACTCCTCTTCCTCACAGTCACAGTCACAGCACAAGCCAAACCCAAAACCCATTTCTCTATGTCAAAACCCTTTTCTTAGCGAAGGTGCATTTTGTCTCTCATTTATAGTTCATCCATCTACTATTTCTGTCTGAAATCTCTCCCTCTATATCATATTTTTTGTTTGGCATCTTTGTCCTCCTCAGTTTCTATAATTTCTTTTGTCTATCTATTTAGTTGTCTCTTTGTACATTTGGTTTTGATTTCCCTTTTGAATCAAGGGAGTAGTTCAGGAATATTCCTATTCACAAAGATAGGTATCTTATTCTTACCCATCTCACATTCTCACTTTTGTAAAGATATTCTACTTTTCTATCACTTTGAAATAATAATTGTATTTATTTTTATTTTATTTTTTTTTACCAATATATATATATATATATTATTTTGTTATGGTCATTTAGTTGTGTAACTTGTAAGTTAGTAATCTCAATATCTCATGGCATGTGTGTGTGGGACTCATTGGCATTTAGTTTTTATTTATTATGATGGGTTAGTGTTGATTGGCCTGGTCATCCATCAAAATGTGGGTTGTGTATGGGACCCAAGTGGCCCCATGAACACAATATAAATTGTTAATAAGGCATCTACTAAAAATCAATTTAATGTGTGCATTCTCAGTTGATTGATTTAAGGTATTTGACTATCAGTTTCAGAGTTTTGTTAAGATTTAGGAATTGTTAGATGATTCACATTTTGTAGTAGATGGTTTTCATTTATTGGATCAAATGGGCCTCACATGGTGTCATGCATTTACTCGCTGTTACAATTCATACTTGAATAGATGCTGTTTTTGATATATATTTTTTAAACAATGCTGTTTTTTTTAGTGGATGGAACTTTTCATGTAATTTGGATCTTTCTTTTAGACAGACTTTAATTACGTTGTTTGTATGTTTCAGGTAGAGGATATATTGACTAGTTATTAGAGACTATGGAAAGCAAAAAGCATGCTTAGGTTTGGTAGAATTTAATATCTTGTGATTGCAGAAAAAAGATAACATTGTGTTTTCTTTTTATATCCAGTAGAAATCAGTTTATTCATTTATTTCAAATTTGCATCTCTACATCATTGCTGAAAATAATGACCTTTTCTCATCTGCAGTGGCGGATCAGGATTTTAGTTTAGGTGGGGCGGATAATGGTCAATTGAATATATTAATATTTTTTTTACTAGATTTTTTTTTCACTTTAACAATAGAAAAGGAGAAAAAGCATTGCGTTTAAATAGATTAGCAGTTTTAATCTTTTTGATATATATCTTTCCATATCTAATTTAAAGATAAAGTCAATTGCGTCAAAATCAGTGTTGACTACCAACAATCTCCATTTATATAATAGGTTAAAGACATTATTTTCAACTAGTTTTTTTTTTTTTTTTTTTTTTTTTTTTTTTTGTGAGGAATCCTACTACTAACACCAAATTCATAAATAAGCCTTTTCTACTACTCAAGAAATTAGCCCATCAATTAGCAACCATATTACAACAATACTAAAAAAAAAAACTCCAGAGTACCCTAAAAAAGTAATAATCATTATATTGTGAAAATTAGTATCATCTTAGTCTTTATCCTTTCCTTAAGCTCCTAATAGTTCATGTATCACATGAAACCCACCTATATTTGCAAATGAACATTATCAGAATAATCATAAAATTATATTATGGCCAAAATTTCAAAAATGAGAAACTAGGGAATTAGGGATTATGAATTAGGGGACTCTGCGGGATTAGGGCTTACGAATAAAGGGAATTTAGGGATTAGGGTTTGCATATAAGAGTTGGTGATTTAGGGCTTAGGATTTCATTTAGGATTTGGGGATTTAGGTTTGGAATTATAATTTAGAGATTAACAGTTCGGATTTAGCCCTAATTTTTTATATTCCATTGATCCAAATCTAGAGCTCCATCAATATTCTTTGGAGAGAAAAAGAAGCTAAGCCTTACTAGACACCTTTTTTTCCTTGCCTATGTCTCAAGCAAATGAAGGTTAAACATTGCTATATCTCTCATCTCTACAAAGAAACCCATCACTCATATAAGGGAAGAGAGAAAAATCACACAGTTGTTCTTTTAACTCCTCCTGCACTGCTGCCACCGACTCCAAGCACTACCATAGCTTCCCTCAATAGCTTCTATAATGGTAGATTTGGAGACAACCCAGATGATAAAACCAATAAAAAGATAGACAACATCTAAGAAAACAAGTCCAAACAGAAAAGCGCAAACAAGAGTCTTCATCTTCCTCCAGACATAGAATGGAGACGAGTTGCGTGATCTTACTCCCCCGCAGAGATTGAAGGAAAAGAGTTTTTTTTTTTTTCCTTTTTGGTTCCTTTCCACCAAGGAAGAGAAGAAAAGAGTCAATGAGGTGGGGCGATTTTTTTAATTTACATGGGGCATGGGCCAAGGCCCATTCAACTCTTTAATGATTTTTTAATTTGACCTGGGGCGACTGCCCCAGGTCAAATTAATATGGGTCCGCCCCTGCTCATCTGTCAATGATTTGGATGTGGTTGTTTCCAGTTTGACTCATACCTTTGGCCTCTTGGGTCTGTCTTTTACATTGTCAATGAATGAATTAAATGCAGTTATTTTCTACATGTCTTGTCATAAATGTCTTTTGCATGTTGATTTTCTCATTTCCATTTTGTAAGCTTTTGGCTTGTGGATTTTTGGGGCCATGATCATTGAACTTGTAGATGGTAGTGATAAGATTTATTCATGTGCTGCTTTTGCTTTTGATGGTGGTCCTTTTAAACATGGGACAGTGTATTCTGTCTCCAAGCGATATACAATGTGGGGCCCACATTGCTCATTGTAGACCTTTAGTGCCTTTTCTTTTTTCACAAGCAATTTGATTTGGTGTGAAAAAATTATCCCTTGAACAAATTTAATTCCCCATTTGTGTAGAGAGTTCCAAAAGCTAGTGGCGTGGCATGTTTTTTCAGCCTCATAAGTTCTCAAGACTTTATAATTTTGAATCCTAAGTTCTTACTATTAGCATGTTGGTGAAAATCAAAACAACCCTTTCCTTTTGGATCCATTACATTCTTGTTTTGACGAATTTTGAAGGAACCAAATTTAATATATTAGAGTTCAGAATGTCATTGACAACAGAAATGCACGTCTTCTTTAGTTTTGTAGTTGTTACCCGTCCATACAAAGAAAACATCAAACACTCGTTGTGCCCCTTTCTGCTTTCATTTCACCTAATCACTATTATTGTCAAATCTTTTTCTATAAGGTTAACCATCCTAGAGCAGCCAGCCCTCGATTGACAGCCCTAAAAAGTGGATACTCAGTCAACTTCCATGTCAACATTCTGGCTATAAGCAGCCCTTTTGCTGCTGCATGACCACCTATAACTATCCACCAAAATATCAATCGAACAGCTGCTCTACATTCCACAAGCAGTCCCTCGATTTTAGAGAGAGAGAGAGAGAGAGAGAGAGAGAGAGAGAGAGAGAGACCTATTAAAATCAATACATATGTATTCCGTAGCAAACAAACATTGTAATTTGTGATGTGCCACTATACTAAATAGGATACGTGTATTACATTCCATTAAAAAAAACATATAAATTAGTTATAAATGGGTTGGGCTGGTTTGGCCAAAAATCGAACCCGCCCTGAACCCGACTCGGGTCAAAATCTATAGATTAGGAATGGCAATGGGCTAGGTTAAGATGAGCTGCCTTGAGTCGCTCCTGCTAGGGGCAGGTTTATTAGATTTTTTTTTCCATTTTCCGAGTTCCAGGGTGGGAATGGATTATAGATTTTGACCCAAGTTGGGTTCGGGACATGTTTTGGTATTTGCCACCTGCCTAACCCTACTCTATATTTAACTATTTATCATATTTTTTAGTCGGATGTAATACATATTATGTGATGTACAATTGGTATAGGATATTGTAAAGAATTGAAGTAAATGGTTGTGGGTTTCAAACAGGGGTGCACAAATGAACCGCTGTTCGGATCGGTTTTGTAGTAGATCGGTTCAGTCACGGTTTGGGTTTCCTTCAAACTGTTTGGTTCGGTTCGGTTTTCGGTTTGAAGGTGTGGTTAAACCACTCAAACCGAACCGATTATATAAATATATATTTTTTTATAAAATATATTAAGGAAGATGAAAAAGTACTTGAAGAAGACTCGAACTCTCACTCCGTTGCTTGAAGTCTTACGTCTCTTACAAATTGAACTGCCATTTTTTTTAAATAAAAAATAAAAAAAATAAATCCATAACTGAACCGAACCGAACCGGTTCCTTTCGGTTCGGTTTGAGCACATGGTTGGTTCTGTTCGGTTTGGAAAAATAGAAAACCGATGGGATCGATTTGGTTGATGGTTTCCCCTCTAAACCGATCTGAACCGCCCATATACACCCCTAGTTTCAAAACCTTATACAAGCAATATAAAATATATATTATACTTATGGTATTTTGAAATAGCAAAATTTAAAGTATCAAACCCGACCTAACCTGTACCTGTCATGGGGCAAGTTTGGTATTAGAAATCATAAACCCATCATGGGTTGGGTTGAGTCTCAGGTGGGATATGTGTGATCGGTGTGGGTTTGGGTCTAGCTTGAATTTATCCATAACAAATTTGATCTACCCCATCCCTACTATAGATCCATACTTGCATCAAATCCAATAAAAACCACTACCAAAGACACCCTTAATAGGAGGGGGTCGGGGCAGGTCACTTGTTTAAACGGCGCACATTTTTACACCACACTTTTTGCTGGTTACACCACATTGTCAGAGACAATTAATGCTCCTATAATATTATAATATTGGCATGTGCTATTTGTGAGTTCTCTGCCAAATAGCATGCCGTCATGCGACTTACGCTAGAGAACAAAACTGTATCTCGATTTGCTCACCTTATCCTTTCTCTCACCTAATATCTCTCCAGCTCTTTCTCTCACCTAATTTGGGTGCATTTTCTCTCACCTAGTCTCCTACTCTCCTCACATAAGCTATTTCATGATCTCATCCAAAAGCCCCAAACCCCTCTCATCTGCCCCCGTCAACCAATTCTTTGCCACCAGACCATCCTCTCACTGTTAATGATGATTGGTGTGCAAGATCCACCCTGAAAGATCAAGACCCACCTTTCGTTCAAGTTTAGTTCAAACGAGATTTGAAGCCAAGCTCCACCGTGGTCAACTAGTTCTCTCTCCTCTTTTCCCTCTTCCCCCAATGAAAGAATGCTCGACGAAGGCAGACTGGCAGAGGCGAGACTGCGAGCGGCGAGAAATTGACGAACAGATGAACGGAGACTACCAGTGGTCTAGAACCAGAGGGCAGGCAGAGGAAATCGTGTTCCTGACTGATGCAGTCTGGTCCTTATCCAAGACAGGGACCCGCAACCGCAAACCTTGACGGACCCAGCTGATAGGGTCCACATGTGCCTCACGTTTCTTAATTTTCTAGATTAGTAATATTACTTAGTTTGCTTGCTTTCTAATTTTATTGTTAATTAGAATTAGTAGCTTTCCTCATTAGCAGACACTATGCTCTATATATACAGAAGAGCCCTAATGTAATTTTCATGCTTATGATCAATTAATCCAAGTTATCATTGTGAGTTATCTCGTGTGTTATGGTTTGTGCTGTGCCCTAGGGCTGGAATCCATCTTGGATTCGATCAATCCTTCGGGAGATTGATCTATCAATCTTTGGCTACGTCAATTGGTATCAGAGCCAAAGAGCGATCGCTCCCTCCCGGATTTCCTTTCGTCACCTCTGTTCAATCATCTCTTTTCCACCCACGACATCAACCATCCACATCCCGAACCCACCTCTGACCATTCCCATCAGTCCCCAAACCTAACCCTAAATCACACAACCCACCGAACCCACCACTAACCCCACTGTCACGCTTCCATCCCTGCCAAAAAAAGAAGAAAAAATCCCGAACCACTTTTTTTCCCTAAATCCCCAAATTCCCAAAATCCCGAAACCCTAATTCCCTAATCCCAAACCCCAGCGCACTCCCCTTCCTTTCCCAGCATCAACAAGCCAAACCCTACTCCAAAATCTCCCTGAACCCAATTTCCCCAAATTGAGAACCCCAGACCCACTGTCACGATTCCAGACCCAACATCCCCGCTACCACACCCCACCCCTTTGCCTTCCTTTTCCAACCTCGTCGAAAACCCCATCCCAGAGAAAAAAAACAAAAAAATAGAAGAGAGAGGAGGAGCTCTGAGTTAGAAGCATACCTTGCACCAACGACGAGCACACAGCAGCGCCTTGATCTTTACATCCATTGCAGCTCCATCTTCATCGCAGTACGGCAGCACCCCTCCTCCACGCCCCACCGCCGACGTCACGAACTGCGTGCATCGCCCAGGCCAGCCCGTCTTCTTCCTCTCATTCTTCAAGTTGAAGAAGGTAAGCAGCAGCCCTACTCAGCCTTTTATTTTCTCTGCGCATAGAGCCCGAGCAGAAGAAAAGGCTTTCTTTCCTTCACACGTGTGTCTTGGCAGCACTGCACTGGGCCTGAGTTTTGGGCCTGATCTGAGTCCGACCTGAACCAGCCCACTAGCAGCAGAAATAAATAAATAAAAAAAGTGCAGAATTTTTGGTCTGCGTCCACGGCTACTCGCACTGGGCAAATTTCTCGTGGCAGACTTTCTGACATTCAGCGCGATGATTGCATAAGAGATTTATATGAACGGGTCGACGCATTACAACTCATTGTCGATGAACTTGTGAAAGCCCCTTCAAACCCTCATGGCGAATCTCCAGCACTTCTGGTTCACATTCTCACCAATTGGAACATATTCCCCGAGAATCAATCCAAGAATTCTTTCAACGTCTCTTTGCAGACCGGGGCGCTGCCAATTTACCACCCGGCCCGCGCCGAGATGATCTCTCGCGGAAAATCAAATTAGAGGTTGCTGATTTTTCTGGTCAAGGTGATGCTCGCGCCCTTCTTGATTGGCTTACTTCAATTGAGGATTATTTCACTTGGTATCACATTGAAGATCCTCAACGAGTATCTTTTGTCAAGCTGAAGTTAAAAGGTCCTGCTCGAATTTGGTGGAAAAATATTGATGACCACAGTGTGCAAATGGGTCGCCCTCCTATTACACGTTGGGAAATTATGAAAGAACGACTGGAAGATAAGTTCTTGCCTTCTGACTACATTGATTTATTTAATAACGAGCTTATCAATCTTTAGCAAGGCTCTATGACCATAGATGAATACACTCATAAGTTCCATGAGCTTTGTATTCGATGCAAGTCTAATGAAGATGATCGCTTGATGGTCACCCGTTATCGAGAAAGATTGCATCCAGATATACAGGATAAATTGGGCGTATTTGACTTCGCCACTGTTGATGCAATTTCTAGCAAGGCACAACGCGTTGAGCAAACGCTGCGTCAGCAAACTGGGCGACGTTTCGGTAACCAAGCCGGGGAGCCCTACAAAAAAGGTCCCGATTCTACTTTCAATCGGACTCCACAGCAAGGGTTCCTACCACCTCCAAACCAACCACAGAACCAAATCCAAAGGCAGCCACAAGCATCACCGCAGGGTCCACAGAATCCTCAGCTCATTCAAAAGTGGACAACAAATCAGAATAATGCTAGAGGCACTGGGATAACCGCTAAGCGCGACATTGTTTGTCATTCTTGCAAAAACCGAGGTCATTATGCTAGAGAATGTCCTCACATGAATCTTCATTGTGATGGTGAACCTTATGACGACGAACAGTATGATGAGGAAATCAAAATGGAGAAATCTGATGCACAACTTCCAACAGAACCAGAGTCTGCATTTAAGGTCTACACAGCTGATGATGATAGCCCATTACTTTTCCTTCACCGCCGCCTATTGGTTGCAGATGGTATTGAAGAAGACGATGAAAACCAAGCTCCTATTTTCCGAACAAGAGTCACTTGTAAAGGACGAGCTTGCAATGCCATCATTGATGGTGGAAGTGCTATGAGTGTCATATCCAAAGAAGCAGTTGATAAACTTCAGTTGCCAACTATAAAGCACCCGAGACCTTACAGAGTTGCATGGGTAAATGATTATTCAATTCCCGTTAACTGCCAGTGCATTGTTCCCTTGAAGATGGGTTCGTATGAAGATAATGTCAAGTGCGATGTTATTCCGATGAATGTTGCCCACATCTTATTTGGCAGACCTTGGCTGAGGCGCTTGAAAGTTATCACTGATTATTCGGATAACACCTACACTTTCAAATGGAATGGACGCCGAATTCAATTGAAGCCCATAAAGCAATCTACTCATACTGCCTCTCCTCACATCCTCACCATGCGCAAATTTGAAGTTGAAAGTCAAGAGCAAGGTGTGATGTATGCTTTGGTTACCAGACAGGTGACCAAATCAAGTACAAACTCCACGCCATCCCCTCCCCAAGAGGTACAACCATTGCTCGATGAATTTTCTGATTTAATTCCTGATGAGCTTCCAAATGAATTGCCACCAATGCGAGACATCCAGCATGCAATAGATTTAACTCCTGAAGCATCTCTCCCTAATCTTCGTGCTTATCGGATGAGTCCTTCCGAACATGCTGAACTCAAGAAACAAGTTGATGATCTATTGCTACGGGGATATATTCGGAAAAGCCTAAGTCCATGTGCCGTACCCGTTCTCCTCACACCAAAGGAGGATGGAAGCTGGCGTATGTGCGTGGATAGTCGTGCAATCAATAAAATCACTGTAAAGTATCGTTTTCCTATCCCTAGACTTGATGATATGCTTGATCTAGTTACTAGTGCTTCTGTTTTTTTCTAAATTGATCTTCGTAGTGGTTATCATCAGATTAGAATTAGGCCAGGTGATGAATGGAAGACATCCTTTAAAACTAAAGATGGTCTTTATGAATGGCTTGTTATACCTTTTGGTCTTTCTAATGCTCCTAGCACATTCATGCGTGTTATGAATCAATTGCTCAACCCGTTTATTGGAAAGTTCGTTGTTGTCTACTTCGATGATATCTTGATTTACAGTAAATCCAAACGAGAGCATCTTGATCACTTGAAGAGCATATTTGAACTTCTTCGCCGGGAATGCTTCTATGCTAATCTGAAGAAGTGTACCTTTATGAGCCATTCTGTGATTTTCCTTGGCTTTGTTGTCTCTTTTAAGGGTATCGCAATGGACCCATCCAAGATTCAAGCTATCCTCGATTGGCCTATTCCACAAACTCTCACTGAAGTTCGTAGTTTTCACGGACTCGCTACTTTCTATAAAAGGTTCATTCGAGATTTCAGCAGTATTATGGCTCCAATCACTAATTGTATGAAACAGGGTGAATTTAAATGGACAAGTGCAGCAACTAGAGCATTTGGCGAAATCAAAAGCATGATCACGGAAGCCCCTGTCCTTCGACTTCCAGATTTTAACAAAGTCTTTGAAGTTGCTTGTGATGCTTCTCAGGTCGGCATTGGAGGAGTTCTTAGCCAAGAAGGTCACCCGATTGCATTTTTTAGCGAAAAGCTCCCCGATGCCAAACGCCGATATTCTATTTATGATCTCGAATTCTACGTCGTTGTGCAAGCATAGCGACATTGGCGTCATTACTTGGTTGGCAACGACTTTGTCTTATATTTCGATCACGAGGCACTGAAACATATACAATCCCAACAGCATGTCAGTGATCGTCGAATTAAATGGAGCTCTTTCCTTCAACAATTCACATTAAGTCTCCGTCATAAAGCTGGCAAAGAAAATATGGTAGCTGATGCTTTTAGTCGTCGAAAACATCTCCTTACTACTATGGCAGTCACTGTAACAGGTTTTGAGCAAATGAAGCAGGAGTATACAAATGACAAGGATTTCGGCATAATCTATGCGGATTTTCTTAATGGCGACAAGGACAAGCACCCTCATTACAGCATACATGATGGATTCTTATTCCGAGGTAACAAACTTTGCCTCCCTGCTATTTCCATTCGAGAACATGTTGTTCGTGAATTGCATTCTGGAGGTTGTAGTGGTCATTTGGGACGTGACAAGACACTCGCTCTTGTGGATGATCGTTTTCATTGGCCACGCATGAAAGTTAATGTTATCAGCATATGTGAAAGATGTCGCACCTGTCAGTTGGCTAAAGGTACCAAGAAAAACACAGGTTTATATCAGCCTCTACCTATTCCTCATGTTCCATTGGAAAATATTAGCATGGATTTTGTGTTAGGCCTTCCAAAGACTGCACGGAAGGTTGATTCCATCTTTGTTGTTGTTGATCGTTTTTCTAAAATGGCACATTTCATTCCGTGCAACACCACATCCGATGCCTACAAAGTAGCTCAACTATTCTTCAAAGAAGTTGTCTGTCTTCATGGACTCCCCAAGACTATTGTTTCAGATCGTGACACCAAATTTATGAGTTACTTTTGGAAGACGTTATGGATGACAGCCAAGACAAAGCTTCATTTCTCTACTGCTTACCATCCGCAAACTGATGGCCAAACTGAAGTTGTTAATAGAAGCCTTGGACAACTGTTACGATGCCTTGTACGTGATCATATCACTACATGGGATCAAATTCTCCCTATGGCTGAATTTGCTTACAACAATTCAGTTAATCGGTCCACAGGCATCTCACCATTTGAAGCAGTCATAGGTGTTCGACCGCGCTTGCCTATTGATCTTGTCCCTTTACCTGTTGAAGCATGCCCTTGTGCTGAAGCTGATAACTTGATCAAACACATGCAACAAATACATGATGAAGTTCGACGACATATTGCAGCCAGCAATAACAGTTACAAGGCTCATGCTGACAAATGTCGTCGTTTTCTGGAGTTTTCTGAAGGAGACATGGTTATGGTCCGTATTCATCCGGAAAGGTTACCCCCAGGTGCAAACAAGAAATTACATCCGAGGAATACCGGTCCGTTCAAAGTGATAAAGAAGCTTACTTCGAATGCATATACTCTCGAGTTACCTTCTGATATTGGTATCAGCCCTACATTCATGTTGCCGATCTCACTCTCTATCATGGGCATGATAATGAAGATGATTCTGACGAGCAACTCATTATGTTACCAGCTGCTCCGCCACCGCCTGATAAAATCATTGATGTTCTTGATGATCAAATTGTTTCTACTCGTCGCGGCGGCTTTCAAAAATTCCTTGTTCATTGGCAAAACCGGCCCGTCTCCAATGCTACCTGGATTACTGCTACCGACTTCCAACGTTTGAATCCAGATCTTTATGAGCGCTATCAAGCGATTAACTCGCCGGAGTCGAGTTCTTTCAAGACGGGGAGAGTTGATGCAGTCCGGTCCCTATCCAAGACAGGGACCCGCAACCGTAAACCTTGACGGACCCAGCTGATGGGGTCCACATGTGCCTCACGTTTCTTAATTTTCTAGATTAGTAATATTACTTAGTTTGCTTGCTTTCTAATTTTATTGTTAATTAGAATTAGTAGCTTTCCTCATTAGCAGACATTATGCTCTATATATACAGAAGAGCCCTAATGTAATTTTCATGCTTATGATCAATTAATCCAAGTTATCGTTGTGAGTTATTTCTTGTGTGTTATGGTTTGTGCTGTGCCCTAGGGCTGGAATCCATCTTGGATTTGATCAATCCTTCAGGAGATTGATCTATCAATCTTTGGCTGCGTCACTGACTTCTTCAGTTCTTCTTCGTGATTTTTCTTCCCTTTCTGAGTTTAGAGACAAACCAAATTAGGGTTTCCTATGTTAAAATACCCTAAATAGAGGGCGATCCTTGGCGCAACGGTAGAGTTGCTCCTTTTGTGACCTCGAGGTCACGGGTTCGAGGCGTGGAAACAGCCTCTTTGCAAAAATGCAAGGGTAAGGCTGCGTACATATGCGCCCACCCTCCCCCTACCCCCGCTTAGCCGGGGAGCACTTTGTGCACCGGGTGAGCCCTTTTGAGCCCTTTATGTTAAAATACCCTAAATAACCCTAGATCAGAGTTCATCAGACCACACAAGTTGTTTTATCCCTATTAAAAATGTAAATTTGAAAACACGCCAGTTTGATGCGTGTTTTTACGGGTCGCACGGTTCACGATTTTTCGCGGTTTTGCGCTATTCGTGCGGTTCAATAACGTAAACGGTATTATTTGAGCAAAAAACTGAACAAGACTACGTTTACCTTTTATAATATATAAAGCATTAACGGTTTCTGTCAAATATCTAACAATGTGGTGGAACCAACAAAAATCATGGTGTGTTTATCAACACCCTTGTTTAAATCGACTTATTGCCAAAAGCCATTTCACATGATTTACTTTTGGAATTTTCTCAAATGGAAAATTCTAGCAATTAATTGGTTTACCAATTACAATGCTAGAAATTCTTGATGGGAATACCAATAAGACATTCAACACGAGTTCTGCAAGTCTCCCATTGATTTGTGGTAGTCAAGGGTTGCTTGTTGTAGTAGGCAGATTGGGAAATGCAGAATGCTTTCCTTGGCATCAGAAAAGCATCACATGTTGTTTGGAATGTATCAGAGTAGGCATGTATCATAAAGGAGTTTGGAGGAATCTCCGTGGTAGATATTAATCGATCTTGGGATGCGGTTTTAAAAGGGCATGGCGTAGAAAAGCAGTTCATAGAGTTGAATGGATATGCCCTCCTTTTGGAACCTTCAAGTTGAATTTCGATGGTAGTTTTGTAAGGAGTATGCATCAAGGAGGTATTGGAGGTGTGATCAGAAATTGGATTGGAGATGTTGTTAGAAGCTTCTCTGGGCTGTGGATGCTCTCGATGCTAACGAAGTTGAAGTGTATGCTCTTCTTATTGGGTGTTGTGAATTGGAAAAGATGCGTGACTCTTATCCTATTATAGAAGGAGATTATTTTTCAACAATTCACTGGGCTTCTGGATAGGCTATTTATCCATGGCGGATTGCGGATTGGGTAGAGGAGGTGCAAGATATTTCTAAAAAGATTGGTGCTTCTTTTCGTCACATCTTATGGGAGGCTAACTCAATGGCGGATGGTCTTGCTAGGGAAGGACTTTCTTGATCTTCTATCATTTTTGATGTTAAGTTTGTTTTAGTTGCTTTATTCTTTGTTGTTCGGTAGTTGTTTTTTGTTCTTTTCTTTTTTTGGTGGAATAAAATTTAACTGTTATCAACAAAATAAAAATAAAATAAGGAATCTGAAAAGCCAACCAAATAAGGCAATGTGGTGTTTTCGCTTCTGCAAAATGTGTGGAATTGTTGTTTTCAATGGGGATGAAGAATGGAGTTTCTGTCGACTATGAAAACTGTTGACATTGCATGCATAGAAATGGCATTTGTGGAAGGCCTTAGGTGTTCATGGATTTGAAAAGGGTGAAGTGAATTTCTGACCTATTGCTTCTACTTTCATCCTAAGCTGTGGAATCACCGCTCGAGAGTCAGACTGTGTGATTTTGTAAAGGTGGAAATCGCTAATGCGTCAGTTCTACTGTCTGCATTGTATTTAAGTTTTCAAGCGAGCTTCAAGGGTTTTTTCGAACTTGTGCAGACTATGGTAAACAAAACTGCCACGTCAGTACTTCCTGCGCTTTGCAAAAATTGAAGTTTGACTCTGTCAAGGATCTTGTGACAAAATGTAGAAGAGAGTGCCCTTTCAAATGTGATTTCTTTTTTAGATTTTGTCCCAGAACACCATGCATGCTTTCTTTTTCTATGCATTTTTTTTTTAGTTTTCTCATTCTGTGCCTCAGAAACAAGCTCTGTACATCCAAACTTGAGATATTGGGAATGGATTAATGGATCTGCTGATTTTAAGGAATCCATGCTGGAACATCTAAGTAACCCCATGAGCTTTGTGGGAATTTTTGTGGAATACTTAATGAGGAAGGGCCATGTCATTGCTTTTCATGTGGAATGTTTAAACTTTCATGGAATGGATTAATGAAAACTTTTATGGAACATTTTCATGTTCTGGGGAATCTCAAGTTCAATCGGTTTTGGAAGTCTTTTTCTGGTTTTGGGCTGATGTGTTTACCATGTTGCCGTTTTACTTCTGCCTTCTCTTGTTTTACCTGTCACATGCCATCTCCCCTAAATTAATTAAGTGCTTTTCAACAGTGTTGGTTTTAGAATTGCTTGACTTGAAGAATTTGGGAGACTATAAGAAAGCCATTTTGTGCAAGTAGCATTTGGATTTTTTCCCTCTTAAAAGAAAGAATTTGGGCAATCAGGTCTTGTACAATTTTTTCTTCTTCTAGAAATCATGATAAGTTAAATTCCTTCAAACGGCTATTATTGGTAACAATCATATTTTTGGCTTCCAAAAAAGTGTTCAACGTTGTTTTCCCTTCAACGTTGGTGTATGTTGTTTTCAGATGATATAATGCTTGTGGATGAATTGAGAGATGCCGTGAATGTGAAACTTGAGAGATGGGAAGAGGTTTTAGAATCTAAGGGCTTTAAAATAAGTCGTACTAAGACAAGGATTTATGGATTGCAACTTTAGTGGGGATGTGGAAAGAGTGGATGAATTGAGTGATGCCGTGAATGTGAAACTTGAGAGATGGCAAAGAGGTTTTAGAATCTTTGGGCTTTAAAATAAGTTGTACTAAGATAAGAAGCATTTATGGATTGCAACTTAGTGGGGATGTGGAAAGAGCTGAAATTATTATGAGAATTGAAGCTCAAGATATATTTAAAGAGATTCATGCCAATACCTTGGCTCAATAATTAGTAAGTAGAGATTGAGGAAGATGTCGAACATAGGATAAGAGAGAGATGGTTCAAGTGGAAACTTGCTTCTGGAGCAGTGTTATAAAAATCGGGCGGCCGCCTAGGCGCTAGTCGGCGGTCACCGCCTAATGACTAGGCGGGGATTAATCGGGGATTAATCCCTAGTCCATGCCCACCTCCTAGCGTCTGCCTAGCGATTTTTACAACATTGTTCTAGAGTGCTTTGTGATCATCCCATTTTGACAGGATTAAAGGGATGATTTTACACGAGAACGATTAGACTAGCTATGACCTACAGTGCAAAATGTTGGCCTTGTCAATCAAGAAGCAATACATGCACCAAATGAGTGTGAGAATGTTGAGATGGATGTGTGATGAAACTAGGAAGGATATAATCAGAAATGAGCGGTTTCGAGAGCATTTAGGGGTAGGCCATTGATAGGTGATAAATTAAGAGAAACTCGTTTGAGATGATTTGGACATGTCCAATGTAGGCTAACCACGGCGCTAGCGAGGAAAAGTTTTTCTATGCAGGTTGATGACCCACCAAAGAGAAGGGTAGGCCAAAGAGGACATGGATGGAAGCAGTACGAATAAATCTGAAGAAGTGGGGCATAATTGAGGATTTAGCTTAGGATAGATTAGAATGAAGAAAAAACTCATGTAGCTGACTCCGGCATAGTTAGGACAAGGCTTTGATGATGATGAAATTAAGAGATCTTAAGCACATCCACCATTGACCATTGAAGGGAAGCGAGATGGATAATACACGTTGGAACCCATATATGGATGCCTCTTGGTATTCAAGGCAAATGAATAATCCATCCCTAGTTAGAGCACTTCCTAAATACTTATATAGCTAAAATAGAAATCCTAATTTTTCAATAAGAGTTACATTCAACCTTCTCAAAGAAAAATCATAGAGGAAAACATAAGAAAGGGGAAAAAGTATCGAGAAAAAATAGAAAGAGAGAAAAAAGTAGGAGAGGATGTTGTCGTATGTCCTTCCTTTCACATTATTCATGGAGTGAGCCACCAGTTAAACAACTTTATCATTTTCAGCAGGAAAAAAAAGAAAGGGATTTTTATGAAAAGAATAAGCTTAAATCTTAATTAAATGGTTTTATGAAGAAAAACTATAAAATGACGAGATAATTGTTCTTACGTTTTTTGGACGAAATCACCCAAGTTGACGATATTGTCAATTAGTTGATGTTATCGTCAACTTCCATTGTAAAAAACGATATTCTGCTCCATCTTCTTCTACTTAGTGATGGAAAGGTTATGAAAATCATTCCATTTTGTGTCCCACCGGCCTTAACTAGTTTCGGCAATCTTCCTTTGGTGTGTGGTTCCCATGCTTAGTTTTCTACACATTTGTTACCCCCCCTTCGTATGAGTTTTGAGAGGTTGAGTTTGGAGTGCAAGGTGTTCTGTGAAATGCCTAAATGAGGATGTTGTCGATTTTGGTGGTTGCTTTGAGTGAGGTTGGAGGGAATGAATTTGGGTGTGCTTTTGTTAACATTTAGAGTTTGAAGCCATTTGTTTGGGGGAATTTCGTAGGTTTTGATGTTTGTGAGCAACATGTAGGGACCCATGTTGGTCAATATTTGAGTAGTGAATGTGAGGTTTTCTCCTATGTATTGTATTGTTTGTGTGGACTTTTAGATCCCAGGAGTGTTTTGTTGCTTTGTTAATCCGAAATCTTTGAACCAGCTTTAAGAATGAATTTGATAGTGGATGGATTGAACACACTTCATTATGTAATTTGTGAACGACTTGCCAAACCCATCTTCTTTGATGCATTCATCACCTCCTTTCGATTTTCCTTCATTTATTTGAAATGGATATTCATCTTCCGCAAAATTCCAGCATCATCCCCTCCAAACCTAACCTAATACAATTAGGTATTGAAACCATCGAAGAAGAAGAAAAGTTGCATGAGGTTAATGATATCATCAATTGAATTGATGATACCATCAATTTGGGTAATTTCGTCCACAAACATGTACGAACAATTAATTTTATGATATTTCTTCATAAAATAGTTTAATTATGGTTTAAACTTAATTTTTTTCTTAAAAATCCCCCCAAAAAAACTTTATGATGTATGTTTGGGGCCTGAATCTCAAGGACTGTTAGGTGCTTTTATACCAAACTCACAATAGATTACATAAATTAAGAGAATATCGTTTTAGTTTAGGTTATGAGGAAAATATTCTCTTGCGCACTGTTCGCATGGGAACCGTGCGTCAGGCACCGTTACAAGTGAAATTCACAGTTGGGTTACACCGCTTTGACGGTCTTGGCGCACGGTTCTCATGTGAACCGTGCACAGGAGGAGAAATTCCTAGGTTAGGATAACTAACATAGCTAGGGTTTGTTGTAGGATCTAAGCACGTCTACCATGGAAGGGAAAAGAGATAGATAGGGATAAATTTTATTAATGATGTAATGATCTTGAATATTACACTTTCGTAACCCCATATATATTTTTTGAAATTTTATATAACCTCATATATGAAGAGCACATGTTCATACAACTTGAAGAATCCTTCCTTAATTCGTGTAGAAACCATAAGCCTTGTCCCAACTATGTTGGGGAATTAACAACTTAATAAAGAAATGATTGCCAAAGGGGTGAGCCGTGATTGATCAGAAAATCCAATTTCCAATCCCTAGCCTCAAACACATTGAGATGAAATATGCAAATAACCGACACTAGGTTGGACACCCCATACATTATGCTTTTATAATGTCTCGTAAAAATAACCTATACCTACTCCGAATCCTAGCTATTCATCAAATCCCAAAAATAAAAGAAAATACCAACTAAAGGTCCTCATTACAACTTGATGACTTAACTCAAAATAAAGAAATAAAAAAGGAAAAAGCTATTGGAGTTCTCTCTCCACTTGGAAGCCCATATTGGTTTGGGCATGGGTCCCGCTTGGTTGCTATCTACTTTCACTTCTCTTTAGCAAGTGCTTGCCTTAGAGGTTCTGTCTTGGATATGACCGTGATTGTGGAAAATGTTGACTCATGAGAGTGCTTAGAATGGGAATTTATTGGATGTCCCTCGCAAATGGCAGCTCCACATTTTGGACTGGTGGGAGCAGCCACATGGATGTAGTATGGACCAGGCCTGGATATCCCAGAAGGGCAAGGTTTTGAGTGGATTGGACCTTGTTAGGGTCATGATCAAGATAGACGCTATCCAACCCAATATTGGTGGAATATTTCTCATGTTTGGGCTTGGATGTGTCTGATTAGATGGTCCAAGGGGATCATCAAGGGTTTGTTTCCATCCTATAATTAATTTAAAACATTCCCCAATTGATTTGGATCCATCTTGGTTGTTGTCCAAATGTCCAATATAAGATTTGATCCCTTTTGATCTTTCCCGAATTAGCTTGTTTCTTGGGCCTCTTTATTCGATTAATCCGATCCAGATAATCAATGGCTTGATTTGTCACATAACCACATATATCTGAACCATAAGCTCCTGTGCCAAGAAATTCTAATCCCTCTTTTGACACATGTTGGCAATTACTTTCTTTGATAGAAAGAGAACTGTTGCAGATTAGGGGAATTAACTTGTACGACTGAGGTTTTTAGGTCTCGAGTGTACACTTTAGGCCTTATTGGTTTCAGCCAATGGGCATGGTGGGTAAGGATGGCAATGTGTGGTTGGGTTGAAACAGGGATCCACCTCGACCCTTTCTAATTAGGGGCGGGTTTGGTCATCTTTAGTACGGGTATGAGTTTCTAGACTCTGACCGAGTTCAAGTTCGAGTTTGAGGTGGCTGTGTTGGACCCACCCTGCCTTGTTTGTCTTTAATTTATATCTGACTTAGTCTTTGTACACAAGACTTCACCAGCACAGGTGGTGATAGTTAGTGGGGACTATTCTGCAGGTTACCATTCCATCCACTATTTTTTCCATATATAATTAAAAAAACAAACAACCACTAGCAAACCTAACCCAACTTGTACCTGTCACGGGGCGGGTTTGGTATCACAAATCATAAACCTGTCACGAGGTGGGTCAAATATGGTTAATGGAAGTGTCATTCGGTTTGGGTTCAGGTTTAGGCTGACCTGTGCCAAACCCTACCCATTGCCATCCCCGCATGTTAGGGTAAATCTGAGTCCTTTCCGACTCACACTTACCTTGCCTTCTAATAACCCGTGACGGGTTTATGATATGTGATACCAAACCTGCCCTGTCATAGGAACAGGCCATCTTGGGTTTGATATTGGTAATATTTTAATTTTATGATGTTAAAATATGAAAATTCTTCCATATGTCTTGTGCATGCAGATCGACTCAGAATCTGTTGGAACCAAGCTAGAGAGCATTGTGTATTGTATTCTATTAAAAAAAATATGTCGTTTGTCCTAAATGGGGTGTGGCAGTCAAAATTGGGACCCACCCTGAATCGGACTCGGGTCAAGACTTACGAACCCCTTCTTGACCTGAATCTTAACCAACCACTACGAAACTCACTCCTGATAGGAGCAGATTGGGATGGGTAAGTCATTTCACCCAATCTCTTGTCATCCCTAATTACGGGCCTTCTGTCCAACAAGATGAGATTGGCCTGCATTTAGTTCTTGGCTTGTGGAATTCTAGTGTTGTCTGTGTCAAGATGTCTTCAGTGCTGGTTTGCTTGCATGGAATTGATCTTCAGGGCTTGTAAAAAATGAAGCATCTCTAGCTAGTGATATTTTAGAACTGTCAGCTGATGTGCATTACATTAACCACCTCATGGTTCCATGAAAGATTTACGAGATCCATTCTCAGAACTTTTGTAGTTCGAAAAGCTTGATGGCGATATGATCGTCTTCAAACCTTTTCCAGGTTAAATCCTAAACTATCACTGGCCAGGGCTTATTCCATTCTAGGAATTAGTATTATTCCTCAGTCAGAGTCTGGAATTTATGACTACCACTTCAGCGGATTCTGTGATCAAGGCCTCGATCTCCAAAAAAAAAAAAAAAAAAAAAAATCAACATGGAATTTTTGAAGTTCTACGTAAATGTACCTGTTTGCAACAGATGACTTAGCTAGGAAAAAAACCAAATTGTTCATGTTTTCTTAATTAAGTAAGCCCTTTTTTTTGGAGTCCTTGATGGCTAGTTTGGTGTGTCCATAAACCTAGAATCTATGAGTGCCTCAGTGGTGGATTTTGTGATCATTGGAATCCTTGTTTCTGACCTGCTGCCTTGAAAATGAAAATTTACATGATAAGAGATTTTAAGCATTCCGGTCTATTTTTTCGTTTGTCATTCTTGCATTAAGTTTTATTTGTTGGTGGTGTTTGGGGGAGTGGATTTGCTTTCCTCGTTTCATTGATTACACAAATGCCCCTCCAGAGAATTGTTGTTTTTGGCAACTCTTGGTAGAATCAATCTTGTCCAAATGCATTTCCAAGTTCTCCTTTTCATTTGAGATAGTTCCAAAAATCAACTATTTCAACTGCGAATTGCCTAATTCTGCTCTACCTCTCTTTAAATTTTAAAATTTCAAATGCTTACTTATAGAGAAGCATTTGGGGTTAAAAACGGCAGGAGAATTGTGTAACCTTGTGTAAAGGTTGTAATCATGGAACATTCTTTTTCCTAACCAAAAAATGGGTTTATAGATTCTTCAAATTCTTTCCAACCACCTGTAGGAAAAAGGTTTTCTGCAGCATAACAGAAAATCAGTTGCTTTGCGATTTTTCCTTGAGGAAAATATGCTGCACCAACCCGTTAAAAAAGGGCGACCGGAGAAAAGTAGAAACTTCTTTGTGGTGTTTCTGTAGAAAAGGTATTGCACAGATGTGCCTTGAGGGGTCGTTTGTTTACCGTTATTTCCATGCGTAAATATTATGCATGCATAAAGGTTATGCATATTTATGCATTATCACCATTGGATTTACTCATTTACATGTTAAAATGGTGATTTTGAAGAACATGGAATGTGTTTCACATATATAACACTTGCATATGTAAATGTTACATTTGTATAACTCATTTTTTTATCACGTGCGTAAAAGACAAATGGCGCCTGAAGGTATGTTTGAAAACTTTTGTAGAGAGAGAATATTGTGGTTGGCACTTTAGTGGTTTCTGCGGAGGGCTGAGATTTTGTTATTATCCTGGATATTCAATTGAAGAAAACAAGAGGTGCCATGTCGGTACACAAATGAGCTCTTAGAACTTGTTTGTGCAATAAGAGGGTTTTTCTTATGGATTTCTGGTTCCATGGGAGAGACGAATCCTGTGTTTCTACCCCTCCCATAAGAATTTGAAATCCTCATCATTGAGGACAGTTCATTCTTTTCCTTTTTCTACAAGGAAAATATGTTGAAGTAAACAATGGAACAGTGGATTGCTTGCAAAACCAGAACAATTTTCCTCTCCATTGAGGAAAGTCAGTTCATTCTTTCCCTTTTTCTGAAAGGGAAATATGTTGGACTAAACAATGAAACAGCGGGTTGCTTGCAAGTGCTCCTCTTTTTGTCTGATTCATCATTCAATGAAATTTGCATTTGTATGGGAGGTCTCAAAACATGTTTTCGGCTCTTCCAGCAAGCCATTAACGTGGCTGCTGCAGTTTCCATGGTTTCTGAAAGTTTCTCATATGAATCCTTAATCAAAGTTCAGTACTTTTGGGGAGGGACTTCCTCTGGTTTGGAATCCAAGCGCTACTTGGTGAGAAATTTAAAATTCTAGCATGGAAAAACTGCAGTAACAATATATATATATATATATATTTGCCTTGTCGTAAAAAAATTTCTAGTCGAAGAGAATCCAACTGAAAAAAGGTGTGCTTGAGGAGCCTCTATGGAATTGTTGAACATTCAAAAATTTCTTCTTCTTAGCAAACAGAATTTTTGAGGACAAAATGGGCTCAACTGGAATGTTTGGGGATGTGTGGATGTTAGAAACATTTTTTTTTTTTGAAATTTCTATTCCCACTGGCCCTTATTTTGTGGAAAGCGCTGGAAGGAAAGGTTTCTAAAATCTTCTCAAACGTATTTTGTTGTGTTTTAGTTCGTGGCAATGTGCGAATGTCCCGAAGGAGCAATGGCAAACCGGCCCAGTTGTCTCAAAAGGCTTGTATCCAAAGAGCTATAGAGAGGCATAGCATGTGAGGTTGCATCTTTTATGCATTGCCTATCCTTAGGTATCATTTTGCAGAACGACTTTGGAAAGAGAGATGAAGAAGATCCCATATGCAGAACGGTATGCTGAACGGAGAGAGAAGCGACTTTGGAAAGAGAGATGAAGAAGATCCCATATGCAGAACGGTATGCTGAATGGAGAGCAATGGGGTGATTTTGACATGCATAAAGTTAAAGAGGAGTGGGTTGAAATGAGTGAGTGGGTTACTTTGTGTTTGGTTGGTTGGCGTAAAGTAAAAAGATAAAAGGTTTTAATATGAAGAGGATAGAGTAAAAGATACTTTATTGTATATTGTGGGAGTCACTCGGGGGAGAATGGAGAGGAGTAAAAGAGGAATCCACATCAGTAGATGTGTTTAGTCCTCTTGTCTCCTCAGGGCCATCTTAACACATGAAGAAGTAGAATTTCCTAGTGTCGTGGCCAATTCTACTCCTCTTTCAATTCACTCGAGTGCAAACAAACAGCCCTGCGTGGTAATGATTATTCCCACAGCTAGACTGTACATAGGAGGAATTTTTTTTAAAGTATTTAACTTAAACTAATCTTAGCCCTTGATAATTATCAATCCCAGTTCTCACCATGCTAATTAAATTGAATGAGTTACTTTAGATAAATAGGAAAGCTAAAAGTTCTAACTAGAGGCTCAGAAAACACATAAAGAGACCAGCTTGTGCAATTTTGGCTTTTGTCTAGCCTTCTTCCCAGGTGGATCCCTCATATATGTATTTTTGGCCATATCATAAATCTCATTTTTGTTTTTGTGCACTGGCCTTGCCTACAACTAATCCATGCACATGAATGGTTTAATCCCTGTGATTTGGCATTGATATGGATTGATACATATGAATTATGAACGCTATCCACCCTTGGGTTGGAGTATGTATAATGATTTATACTCTTTTACCATGAAATCAAGCGCTGAACTCTCTATTAATAATTGATTGAGCTTGTATTTGGATCATGCCTTGTCTACACCAGAATTTCTTTTGTTCCCCTTTGCTTTTAATTTCCAATCGTGGAAGGGGCCACTGAAGATATTCAAATTTAGATGTGCCTAACTTCTTACAATGGATTGAGTCCCGTTTTCGTGTCTATTCAAAGTATATTGGGAGGATGCATATCACGGAAGATTTTCGCCTGCACTCCTGTGCTATGCTCTCCATTCTGATCGGTGTCGTTGTCATGGTTGAACTCCTGAAATTCACACATAGCAAAGGAGGAAATTTTTGTCATGGCATTGTCATCATGGAAAATTTTCTCCTGTGCTCTGTGGGAGCTCTGGGTCTCCATGATGACCGGCACCGATCCAAATGGACTGCAGAGCGCATGAGTGCAGGAGAAAATGTCCTTATCATCATATCTAGAAGATCTTTAATAATATGCTTTGCCTTTGTGATCAAATCTTTTAGGTGGGTCCATTGACTTTTTTTGGTGGACATTATCATGGACTTTGTATTTGGGGAGTCTCATCTTATTTCTTGTCATTGGAGTGCCCCACATGTTCTTATTCTGATAATGTAGTTGGTTTTCCCTTGCATTTTCCATCAATGGGTTTGAAATGTTTTTATTAACCAGTGGGTCCCACTATACAACAAAAACTTCCACCCTGAATATATCTGCATTTAACCATTTGGGTTTCCCTTTTCACCACTCCCATTGGATTGGCATTGTTGGTGTGATGTCTGATAAAAGGTTTTGCATTCTAGAGAGTTGGCCCATCATCATGAACTGAGGGTTGTTAATGAAGGTCTTAGTGATTGACAATTGGATGCAGACTCATTTGTTGGACAGATATGTCTCACTAATTTACCATTCTGAACTACCAACTGGGGCCCCTATACCTTTTTACTGGTGGCAATTCATCCGGTTGGGTTCACACTGTGTAACACTAACATGTATAGTCTCAACCCAAAAACCAATTTTAACCACAACCTTTAGTTAAACTGGTCGGGTTCAGGTTGGGTTGGCAGATCATAGGGTTGTTGGCGGATTGATTGGTGAAAATGTACCCAATCCAAAGCCATTTCTTTATATCGGGTCGCAATGTCAATTCTAAATTGTTGGGCTGGGTTCGAGTCAGGTTGGTGGATCAAGTTATGAACTGCCACACATAACCTTTAGAATGCTCTAGTTTTTAAAGATGGAGGCTCAGATTTCTAAACTGTATAGTCAATGTGGCGCATTTGGCAGCTGAAACCTGATTCATTGCCTACTATATTGAGATCAAACCCACTCATATGATTTATCGCCCACTGTAATGTGATCAAGCCCACTCATTGACAGTCAATATGGAGGTGTTCATCAGAAATGAGTGGGTTTGGTCTCATTAAGTTCGGCCATGACAATTAGATTTTAGCTTCCATTCGCACAAATGGATACCAATTGATGCAATCCTAGGGTTAGGATTGCAGGTGCCGAAGCGCGTGTCTGAAGATAACAATAAGTCTCCACAGAGACGATAACAAGGAGGCTCCTCAATGGGAAAACCCAATTTCTTTAATCAACTCTCTCTGTATATATATATTTTTTTTGGTTAGGGCCTTCGGGAGCGGTTGACGCGGTAGGGATTGTAGAGCGGAAAATATGGTGGGGACTGGGTTCTGTGGGTATGGGTTTGAAGGAGCAGGGGTATGGGGATTTTGGGATGTGTGGGAATTTGGTTTACGGAGGGGGTGCGAACACGAGATGGGTTTCGATGATAGGAGGGAGAAGGACGGGAGGGTTTGGGAAGGTTATGGATTTTGGGGTTTAGGGATTGAGATGGGAGATGGGAGATGGGGATGGGCTCGATTTGGGTTTGGTCAGTGGGTCTGTGGCTAGGCTAGGGTTCTGGGGAGCATATTTTTTTTTTACTCCTCTCTCTCTCTCTCTCTCTTTTCCGGTTGGATAGGAAACCAACTGGGAGTTCGGAAGGGGGTTTGGAACTCCTGGGTGGCTGAGACAGTTGGGATGGTGTTGGTTTTGGTGGGAGAGAAGGGTAGGGTTCGATTGGGTTGTGCAGGGTAGAGGGCGTGGGATGGATTTGGTTTTTGGGAACGGTGGTGGGGTTTTTGGCTTGTGTTGATTGAGATGGTTTGGGTTTGAGAGTGGGGCTCGGGGATGATGGGGAGGCAGTGGTGAGGGTTCTAGTTGGGGTTTTTCTGGTTTTGGGTTTCGGCAGAGAAAAAGGGAAGGATGTCTGAGATGGGATGGATAGGCTCCGATCGGTAACTGGAGGGTGATTGGAGTGATGTGGATCTTCGCTCTGATACCAATTGATACATGCCCTTGGGTCAGGGCTTGTGTGGGAAGTGCTCAAAGCACAATGGGTGCCAAAGCACGTGTCCGAAGACACCATAAGAAGTCTTCTCAGAGATGATAATGAGCCTCAATGGGAAAACCCAATTTTCATTAAAATAGGAAACCTAATCCTAAATACAACTCATCAAATAAAATTACTAACTAATAACAATTAAATAAATAGAAAAAAACCCTAAATCCACTTAGGCTCTACACATGTGGCCTGAGGTCGATCTGCATCAGGGGGGGCCTAAGATCTGATTTCTAAGCGCAGAATTATCAAGAAAAAAAGTAGGTCAGTTTTGGCCTTTTTCAAAGGACCCTTATAAATGAAAAATATCAGAAAAATCAATGTTTTTCCCCTATTTCGATTGGGTCCTCCCAGTTTGTAACCAACAAAACAGATCCACCCGCTTCTAATTTGAAGGAGAGGATCCAATTAAATAGACCAATCCAGAATTGTTGCTTTCACAAAGGCCAAAAAATGAGGGTCTTATATATATAATCTTTTGAAAAAAAATTCAAATAGATATTTATTTTTCTGAATTTTCAAAAAGGACATCATAAGTTATTTATTTCAAAATAAATATATGGTTATTTGTTGTTGCTTGCTCCCAGCCTTCCATCAATTAAGGAGCGAAAAAAAATGGATGTTTGAGGGCAAAGAAAGGAACTGAAAAAGTTTCCTCCCTTTTTCGAAGGCCATTCTCTTGCTTCTAGCAAGAACAAACTCTGAAGAGCATACGCAGGCAGAACAAAAGAAGAGAAGAAGATCAAGATGGCTACTCCTGGGAAATGCTTCTTTATCACTGGCCCATCTGTATGAAATCTAAACCGTCCATTTTTCTTTCTCTTGACATCTCTCGTTCATCAAGGTTAAAAAAAATAAATAGATCATCTTTCTCTCTAATCTTCCATTGATCATTGATCAGGGTATTGGGAAGACAACTTTGGTGATGAAAGTGTTGGAAAGCCTCAAAATCTCAATCCCTAGTCTCAAAGTTCGAGGCTTCTACACGCGTAAGTATGATATATAAAAAAAACCCACTTTTCATTGCTCTGTTTGGATGATGCCCTTCTTGTGGGGTAGTTTCAAAATAATGCACAAATGCTGATTTCATTGGAAAAGCAATTTAGGGGGGGACATCCAAAGTCACCCTCAAATGCGATCATAATGAATAGAGTATTTTGGGTCGTGGTATCAAATATTGGCGGGGACATCCAAAGTCACCCTCAAATGCGATCAGAATGAATGGAGTATTTTGGGTCGTGGTCTCAAATATTGGCTGAAACATATGCATTGTGTTTGATGATTTGTGTCTGTTTGGTGCAGGATACTAGCATGATACCCAATTCACATACCTGTATGCATATGTTCCAATAATGGGGATATTATTTTATTTTCCAGCTTAAGTTGAAATAATACTGATAATAGGATACTGGGTCTGATTTCTCTACTTGAACCCACTTGTAGTGATATCACAGTGTTGCTTAGCCGCCCCCCAGCCCAAATATTTTGATGATTGATGATAACCCAAATTTTATGATAATAACAATAATGATGATGATGAAAAAAAATTAATGTCATTGCTACAGCAATATATTGTTTTATAATTGGTTATCTTACAACTTTGAACTGGAACTAATCACCAGCCAATGGGATCAGCATTTGGGACCATACCTCGACCAGTCACCAGATGATTTGATGCAATGATATGTATATGGCTTAGGATCAGGTCCAAACCAAAGCCCAGGTTTACAGTCATGGAGAGTTTTTAATTAGCCTGCCTCTGGCCCTGGCATGCTTTAGAGTGGATTTATACCGACATTTTTAGGCTGTTGGATGTGCTGGCCTATAGCTAATTGTGTCAGGACTGGGCCAATGCCTACATGGAGGTCTGACTAGATGGCTAGGACTGGCCTGTTATAGGTTAAGGTCTGGGTCTAACTTTCCGGCCATGTTGTTTGGTTTGTACCTGATTGTTAGGTCTAAATGATTAATTGAGCAGGGTATGAACAAGATTCAGTCTGGCACAGATTTCCCATAGATTTGAAGCCATTACTTCTTTTGAGCATTCAAAGTAGATTGCATTGTGGCTCTGCTTTAGGTTGATCAACTCATCAATTTGCCATATTGTAGCAGAAACATTCCATTCCACAGAGAAGCTGAGAAGTTTTGAATCTTTTCTATGAAGGAGTATTATAAAATATGGCCTTAACATATCTATTTCAGTGATCTATTTTTTTTTTTATCCAGTGGTACAAACCATGCATAGAAAATTTGCACAAAAAGTTCTCTCTCTCTCATAGTATCATGACTTGAACACTTGATTTGCTACTGTGGTCGTGACAATGAGCACTTTTAACTGTCCCATGGGATCTTCTCGAGAATGGCAAAAATCTTTTTGAATGACTTTCAGTCATCCAATCTTTCCATTTCCACCAATGATTCCAATAATTATCCTCCTCCTCATCATCAACTCAGCGTTCCCATTGAAGTGGGGTTTGCTTACAAGCCAATTATCAGTTTGTTAAAACTGTTTTATGGGAATCTCTTTGTTCGCATTGCCTATCCATGGTGGGTCTCACTAGGTAGCCATATGGATAATTGGGTCTGACCTGTGTGGAATACCTGGCCTTAAAAACAATGGATTCTTTCAAACTATGCATTTGCATGTTTCCCTTTAAAACATGTTCTGGTGTTTGAAAAGGCAAATAGCTCTGAGATGTGTTTGCAGGCTTGAATGGCAGTGACTTTCGTCATTCCCTTGCTTCTTTCTTCCTCTATCTTCTAATAAAACTTGCAATTTTCTTTCAAAAGGAAAGGACAACAAGAATCAGTCAATCTTAAGCAACTTGATTAGGTGGTTGATTACTAGTGAGTTTTGAAAGTGCCGTTACAAAAATATAGTAGATGGGGGGCAGTATCATTTTGTAGTATTAGCAAATATTATTACTGTCGCGACTCGAAAGAGTTGCATGGTGGTGGACGTATCACCTATGTAATACCATATTAGTGGAGGAGAATTTATTGAAAAGATATTGTGGATCACCTTATCTGCTATTATCCCAGTTGATTTCCTTGATTGATTACTTATCTTGAGAGACTTTTTTGATTGCTTGCAATCGAAGAATGTTGTAAATATGGAAACGATTCAATATAATTAGAGAGGTCACTTCCTTTGTTGATCATCTGTTTTTTTCCCCAGCGATCATCTTATTTTCTTCCTCCCAGATCTTTCTTCCATTCTCCTTGCTTCACTTCAACAATTATAATTGTTTGGAGGAAGTTGGAAGAAAAAAAAACCTGAAGTGGCTTATGAGCCATCGTACAATTATAGATTTCCATTCCACGAGGCTACTATTTTGAAAAAAAAAGTTCTTTTATGAGAAATTCCATTTAATATGCTTCGTGTGACACAAACTCTGGGCTCGGTACTGCTTTCCATTTTGTAAACCATTTTGTTTGCCAATATAATGCCTTGTGTTCTGGGTCTCTTTCAAATCTTGCTAACAGCCATTTTTTCTTTGGTTGATTTTGTTGGAAAAATTCCTTATTTTCCATCCTTGCGTTATGTTGTGTGTATTAAAAAAATGATAATTTTAATTCATGGCAACTGATTATGTAGGTGAGGTTAGACGCGGCACAGAAAGGGTAGGGTTTGAAGTGGCCACATTGGATGGTAGAAGGGGACCTCTTGCATCTACAACATATTCAAGGTAGTGGACATTATCATTCAGTGATCTCTGTAGATAGCTTTTTTCTGTTCTTTCAAAACATGAACATGCTTGTGCAGCACATTGCATTACGTGTATGTATGGCTACGTCCAAACTTTCTCTGCAGCTTTTATTTTGCATGATTTTATATTCCTCAGTGTTATGGTTTGTAGCAACAGTGATTATACTGAAAAGCTACTATGAGATTTGCAGTTAAGGACAATGTTGCTTGCACTTATATGCTTGAACTTAGAGGTTTCTTTTTGGTGATATTTCTCTCTTCCATGACATGACATCACAAGCCATTAAATTATTTCTTTTCAAGGAAAGAATGCAGAAAACCATGTAAAAAAAGATGAGGATAGTGGTGTTTGACCACTGTTGGGGAGAAAATGGTTCGATTATAGTCGTAAACTATGATGCCCAGATATGGATAATGGTGTAGACTTGAATATGAGGATCAGAGACGACTTCACAATTTCGGCATATCTGACATGGATATGAATGTGTTTATCCTTATATTTTGCTAGAACATTTTTGAATTCATGAAATCATCATTATTTACATTCCTTTTTAATAAAGTATATGGAAAAAAATATATGAAATAATGGATTTAATATAGAAGGATCTGCTAAACTTGTTTCCCAGAAGGACCAGTGCAGTATTGTGTACCACTACGAGTGTCGCATTGGTCCGATATTGATATGCTTAGCTTATACAATTATCTTGGTATCGTAGGTCGTGGCTGTTCTCTCAGAAATAACTGTCTCCATTTTCTAGAGAATTTAATAATCCCATCTAATCAAACATAGTAAATTTCATAAGCTTCCTTACTAAAAAAAAATCCCATACTAAAACCAGGTTTTATTTTATGATTATGGCTGTCATTTTTTTATCATTATCTTCTCTTAATAACATTTATCCTTAATTTAGTATTCAAAAATCATTATAATCGTTTGTTAGTTAATTGCACTTTTCTCCTTTTATATGTTAAGTGCACTTTTCTCCTTTTTAATAGATTTTGATATATATGATCTTAAGAATGATAAAAAAAAAGACAATTTTTTTTTTTTAGTTTGAACTCTTTTTTTTTCTAATAATACTTAAAATTTTTAATCGTAAATATATTTTAATTTCCAGCCAGGGCCTGTTTCTAGCTTAATAAACTAATGGAATCCCGACTCATGGAGTGCTGTCTCCTAGATGCCTCTTTCACATCATTGCATGTGTTCCCTTAATCTGCAATGGGTTGGCCCATGTATGTTTACACATCCCCATCAGGAGTCGCTTTGGGGATATTGAAACTTACTTGCTATAGAATGTGCTCCAAACCAGCTATCCATCAATTGCATCGAGTCTGTGTTCCACATTATCAAATTCCACCTGCAAACCTATTGCTTCAATGGGCCCTCTATTCCAATCTCTGGAATTACCTAAGTATCTCAGCAGCTTCAAACGTTTCCCAACATTTTGTTTCTTCAACATTTTGTTTCTTGCAGGAGGATTGTCCTTGTCTTCTCAATATCTCCTTTCATCAAGTCACCCCAAATTTCTACAATTCCAAGATATGATCTTTCTTTTTTTTAATAATCCAGCGTATCTCCCGCCCAGCCCAGCCCAGCCCAGGAGCCTTTAGCCTTGAGCCTGAGGGACACGCAATTCTGGACAGCTAAGACCTAATCCCTAGGGGCACATGCAAACCCTCCTATCAACATGCACCGGGTAAAACTATAAGAAGTGACCAATGAAGGTAGGTGTCAAACACAAGACCTCTCCGCTTCATGAGGCGTGGAGTCCTTGGCCAACTGAGCTACCAATCGTTGGTTTTCAGGATAGGATCTTCATTCTTAAACTAACTCGAATTCCACCTCTTTAGCTTTGGAACCCTCTTGGATTTGAACCACCCATAATTGTGATTCACTGAAGATTTTAACTCTTCAGTTCCCTACTAACTCTGGAGCCCAATCAGCCCGTTGATTTCCTGGATGTTTCTTTCGTGCACTCCCTATTTTGTAATTCCCCCATCCTTTCTAAAATGTCATCTCCCAACTTGAAAGCTTCTGGTGATTTCCATATAGCTGATTTCAGTGGGGTCCACATAAGCATGGATGAGTGAGAGAGTTTAGAATCTGTCAGTTAGTTAATTTTATTTGTCCCATGAGAGTATTCTCAGGATACTGTTTAATACATTTCCTAACCTTCTATAAATGGCCTTTTATTTGTCAGTTATTCCATTTAATCATATATTTCTAAGGCCCTTTGTCACGACCCAAATCCTGGGGCCCTGTCAGATCTCTGGATCGTGATAACTTGGATAAGATTTACCAGATATTAGTCAAATAATTCACATAAGCATTTGGCATTTAGAATCAAATAATACTTTCATTTAATCAAATAGTTACTCAAACTATTCTATGTTCGGTCTGCATCAATAATGTGCTAAAACATCAAATAATATTCCTAAATCATGCTAATCCTTTTATCTACTACAATATCGTTTGTCGTGCACTCTTGTCAGCCACGCATATTGAAATTCACGTGCTGATCATCGTTCCGCTCTATCCCGCCTGCAGCTTGATTACCTGAAGGGGGTAAAAGCAACATCAGTATTACTGGTGAATGAATATTCCTAAATTACACAAATCATATAAATATAACATCACATGATTTAACAAGTCTAAATCAATAATCAAGTATTATTTAGATTCTTTCATACACAATCCGTGCCCATGCACAACACCACGCCTCAAAGGCCTTATCGTATACATGTATACCGGTCACCATGACCCTGTCTCATTAGACACGTCCACCAAGGACCAGCCATCAAAGTGGCTCATCACGTCCATTAAGGACCCGCCGCTATACCGGCCATCATGGCCCGAAGCCATCCATCATCCGGACACCAGTCCAACATATAAAACCCAAATACATTGTATTTCATAATTATATATCGACTGAAAAACATAAACAGTAATTAATAGAAATAAATACTCATGCATAGCAGCGTGGACCCAACCCAAACACCATTCAGATTGATCATTGCCCCCATCTAAGCATAATTAGCATCGATTAGTATAGGGTGTCCCATATTCACATTGATTACTCACTGTCCATATAATTAATCACAATCTACATAATTAATTATAATCATGTAATTAATCCTGATCTTCCATAATTAATCATAATCATGTAATTAATCCTGATCTTACAAAATTAATCACATATCCATATGGTTAAACTCAGTCAATTGATCACTTAAAAGTTAAGTAATCTGAATGTAAGGGTCATATGTTATTTACTCACCAAGTCTAGGACTAATCTAATTATATATTCCATCTGACAGTTTAATTCATACAAGGACTAGTACAGTTCACGCCTGTATCATATTGGCTCTAATCATGGTGGGTCCCACTGATCAAATGCATGATCAGACAACTAGGTATGGGTCGCCCAAGACTGATGCACACTGCCAATGGGTCTGATTCACTGTTTGATCATGTAATGGGGTCCACAAACCCAAAACGACCTTCAGGTGGAATGACGCCTGGATTCTTCTTGGTTTCAATGTGCAGTGGGTCCCACCATCCAATTCCATGATCAGCCAACTACACCTTGGTCGACTATGTGTCCTTGAACAGATGTGTGGTCTTGATCCATCATCCAATCACAACGTGGGGTCCACAATCAAAATCGGTAATTTACTGTTTTGTCTCCAATTCACGCCTGACATCCTTGAAATACATTGATCAGTGGGTCCCACTGATTCAATTGTTAGATGTCCATCTACACAGTGGTCGACTACCACTCCTCTCACAGATGTGGGGTTTTGATCACTAATCCGATCCTTAGATGGGTCCCACAACTCCTTTATATCACTCTGTATCATTGTCGACATGCTTCTGGTCTCACCAATTTCATACCTATTTGATGGATGCTCATGGATTTGTACTCCATATCAGTTGTATCATTCAAACAGCCCTTCTTACATTATTCCCGGGGCTCAAAACAGATTTTATATCTACTCCACAGTTACAGAAAAATCACTGTATACATAGCAATTAAGAATAATTGAATCATGCCCTATTATCAGCCATCTTGATTAAATCATATAGGTATTTAGGAAGATCCACTCACCTCTGATACACAATTGTCTTCTTTGAATGCGAGCTTGACATCAACAGCCGCCTTCTTCTCCTTCTCCTAAATCGAAAACCACAATGGTTTGCTCTCAGAGAATTTCTCCAATGAGAATGATTATAATACAACTATGGTCGTTAGTTTCTTTATATAGAGGAAATATAGAAACTCCCTATTCCTTTCAAACTTCCTTCTTAGAGTTGTGTTACAACTCCCTTCTTTCCCAATTTCACTCACGTGGGATACTTGTTAAGTTTCAAAGATGCATGGACTCTATTTCCATTATAACTTGGATTCTACTAACATTATATCTTGGGCCAATCTATAATTAAAATACTACCTGGGCCAAACCCATTCTAGGCCCAAGTACTCAGGATATTACATACTTCCCTCCTTGGGAAATTTGGTCCTCCAAATTAAGAACATACCTGTGACAAAAAGATGCGGATACTTGCTCCGAACGTCGTCCTCGAGCTCCCAGGTGGCCTCCTTTGGATCATGATGTGTCCATAACACCTTAACGAGTCGAACTGTTCGTCGCCGTAACACCATGTCCTTGGTGTCTAAGATTGCAACAGGTCTCTCTTCATATGATAAATTGGGTTGTAGATCCATTGTACACAAGATCAAGTACATGAGATGGGTCCGGCTCATATTTCTTCAACATTGACACATGAAACACTTTGTGAACACCAGCTAACTGTGATGGAAGGTCCAGTTCGTAAGCATTCCCATCGCTCACACGTCCTGTAATCTTGAATGGTCCGATGTATCGCGGGCTGAGCTTTCCTTCTTGCCGAATCGCATCACTCCCTTAGTTGGAGAGACTTTGAGGAATACGGAGTCACCAATCATAAATTCCAATTCTCGGCGGCGTTTGTCAGCATAACTCTTCTGGCGACTCTGAGCAGTCTTTAACCGATCCCGAATTTTCTTAATGTTCTCAGTAGAAGTTTGTACCCATTCAGGACCTAAAATTCGCCGATCGCCCACTTCTTCCCAACAAATCGGAGAACGACAACTCCTACCATACAAAGCCTCGAAAGGAGCCATCTGAATACTCGAATGATAACTATTGTTATAAGCAAACTCTGCTAATGGTAACTGCTCATCCCAACTGTCTGTGAAATCTATGGCACAAGCTCGAAGCATGTCTTCCAGCGTTTGATTTGTTCTTTCCGTCTGCCCGTCTGTCTGGGGGTGATATGCAGTGCTAAAATGCAATTTAGTACCCATAGCCTTTTGCAAGCTTTTCCAAAATTGTGAAACAAACCTAGTATCTCTGTCGGAGACGATTGATGCTGGAACACCATGTAATCGTACAATTTCCCGAACATAGGTTTTGGCCAGTTGTTCCATCGTGGTTTTTCCTTTGAGTGGTAAAAAGTGTGCCGATTTAGTCAATCGATCCACGATGACCCAAATTATTTCATTATGCCTTGCAGTTCTAGGAAATCCGGAAATAAAATCCATAGTGATATGCTCCCATTTCCATTCGGGTATTGGCAACGGCTGCAGTAATCCCCCCGGCTTTCTATGATCAGCCTTCACTTGTTGACAAGTAAAACAACGGCCGACAAATTCAGTGACATCATTTTTCATTCCAACCCACCAAAATCTGATTTTTAAATTCTGATACATCTTAGTACTCCCTGGATGGATGGTATATCTTGTATGATGGGCTTCTTTCAAAATTTCATCTTTGATTTCTCGAACATGTGGTACACAGAGTCTGCCTCGGAAATACAACACACCATTAACAACAGAGAAGTCTGGTTTATTGTCCATCTTGTTGAAGATATCTGCCAATGCTTTATCGTCCCGCTGGTGGTCCTTTATTCTTTGTATTAATTCAGGTTGGACCTTGAAACTTCCCAATAATACTTTGTTGTCAATAGACCATAAGTTAACATCCAAGTCCTTGATCTCTTCAAGCAATCTCCATTCCGATGTCAAACAAGCCATCTGTGCTGATTTTCTGCTCAAGGCATCAGCTACAACATTCGCCTTTCCTGGATGATAAAAGATTGAGAAATCATAGTCCTTGAGAAATTCCATCCATCTCCGTTGTCTCAAGTTCAACTCCTTTTGAGAAAACATGTACTTGAGGCTCTTATGATCGGTATACACTTCAAATTCTTCTCCGTAAAGATAGTGCCTCCAAATTTTTAATGCAAATACCACAGCAGCTAACTCAAGGTCATGCGTAGCATAATTTTGTTCATGGACTTTAAGCTGTCTGGAAGCATACGCAATCACCTTTCCATGCTGCATGAGAACACACCCCAGTCCTTGCAACGATGCATCACAGTAGATCACAAATCCTCCACTCCCAGCGGGGAGGGTAAGTATTGGTGCCGATGTGAGCTTACCTTTCAAAGTTCGGAAGCTATCCTCGCAGTTCTCATTCCAAATGAACGGGATATCCTTCCTTGTGAGTCTGGTAAGTGGCCCAGCAATTGTAGAAAATCCTTGCACGAACCGTCGATAATAGCCTGCCAAGCCTAAGAAACTTCGAACTTCGGACACATTTGCAGGTTGCTTCCAATTCGTAACTGCTTCAATTTTAGTAGGATCTACTGATAGTCCTTCTCCTGAAATAATGTGGCCCAAAAAGGTGACTTGTGTGAGCCAAAAATCACACTTACTTAGCTTGGCGTACAACTGGTTGTCCCTCAACAGCTGTAAGGAGATACGCAAATGTTCTTCATGTTCGTGCCATTCCCTAGAGTAAATCAAAATATCATCAATAAATACCACCACAAACTTATCCAAATAGGGTTGGAAAACTTGGTTCATCATTGCCATGAATGCGGCTGGGGCATTGGTTAAACCGAAAGGCATGACTAAAAATTCGTAGTGACCATATCGCGTTCGAAATGCCGTCTTGGAAATATCTTCCTCCCTCACCCTTAGCTGATGGTAGCCAGGATCGGAGATCAATCTTGGAAAAGTATTTTGCACCTTGTAGTTGATCAAACAATTCATCAATGCGAGGTAGAGGGTACTTGTTCTTGATAGTCACCTGATTTAACTGTCTATAATCAATACACATTCTCAAAGTGCCATCCTTTTTCTTCACAAACAACACCGGTGCTCCCCATGGAGATATGCTAGGTCGGATGAATCCTTTGTCCAATAACTCCTCTAATTGATCCTTGAGTTCCTTCAGTTCCGCAGGAGCCATTCGATAAGGTGCCTTAGAAATCGGGGCTGTTCCCGGCATTAACTCAATAGTAAAATCGACCTCTCGAATTGGAGGTAATCCAGGCAAATCATCCAAAAATACTTCCGGAAATTCCCTAACAACAGGGATATCTTCTAATCGGGGCTTCTGTTTATCTTCAGTGATAAAGGCTATGAAGCCTTTGCACCCACTCCTCAATAGCTCAACGGCTTTGATGGCTGAGATGACTATCGACCTAACAGGTCTCCTCTTTCCCACCAAACTGACCTGAGTAAATCCCCCCAGGTTAAACCGAACTACTTTATTAAAACAATCTAAAATGGCTCGATACCTAGCAAGCCAATCCATTCCCAAAATGACATCAAAGTCATTCATATGCAATACTACCAGGTCTGCCGGCATCTGCACTTGTGCAATTTCTAGCATACAATCATAAAATATGGTACTAGTACGAATGTGTTCACCCGTGGGTGTTGACACTACCAGTGCATGAGTCAATGTTGAGGGGGATTTCCTATCTTAGCAGCAAAAACATGAGAAACAAAAGAGTGCGTAGAACCAGAATCGAATAAGGTACTAGCTTCATGACTGGAAATTAAAACCATACCCTCAACAACATTATTGGCCACTTTCCGCATCCTGATGGGTCAGAGCAAAGACTCTCCCATTCTGCTGCTTGCCCAGCTTGGTTCCCCCCTTGATTATTCCTGCCTTGATTGTAATATTGTCCTTGAGGTGGGTTCTGCTGGTTTCCTCGGTACTGGTAGGTTTGATTCTGGTGGTAGGGGCGTTGGTTCTGTGGACGCTCCTGTTGACGATCCTGCTGATTCTGTCTAAAGGGTTGTCCTTGTGTCTGGTTCTGATTCCTTCCTTGTCTCTTAGGACAGTCCTTTACCTGGTGTCCTTCCTGCCCACAGCCGAAACATCCACCCTTTCTTTTGTTTTGGTTTCTTTCCCTAGCCTCCGGACAATCCTTTACTTTGTGACCTCCCTTTCCACAGCCGAAGCACACGCCGGATTTCTTTCGACATTGGCTTGTTTCATGGAATCCTTCACAATGATTGCAAACTGGTTTAGCCCCAGTTTTCTGCTTCTTGTTGGGAAACTGGTGTTTAGAATTATCTGACTTGCCCTCCGTTGTTACCAGTTGGGTTTCCCTCTTTATATCTTCGATTGCTTCTTCAGACACGAAGGCTTTCTTTAGAGCCTCTGCATAAGTCTTCGGCTCGTGCAGCTTCACATCTTTCTTAATGTCCGATCGCAGGCCATTAACAAATCGCTCCATCTTTTCCTGTTCTGTAGCCACTAATGTTTCTGCGAAGTGAGACAGTTCGGTGAACTTGATAGCGTACTTGGCTACAGTAAGGTTGCCTTGCACCAATGTTTCAAACTCCCTCTTCTTCTGCGCCCGAATGTGATCCGGTATAAACTTCTTTATAAATTCGCGCTTGAAGAAGGTCCAGGTGATCTCTGCTTCTTGCCCATTAAAGGACCTCTTGATTGCTTTCCACCACTCCTTCGCATCGCCTTCTAGTTTGAAAGCGGCTAATATGGCTTTCTGTTGTTCAGTACACCCCATGACCTCGAAGATGCCTTCCATATGTTCTGCCCATTTATTCGCATCCCATGGGTTAGTGGTCTCCTCAAAACTCTTTGGGCGAAATTCGTTGAACCTCTTGTATAGAGTATCCTTCTCACGATTTCTGCCTCCGTTATTGCTACCTTCTCCTGATCCACCCTTGTTATTGCTATTTCCCTCGCCATTCTCACTTTGGAGTTGGTGAAGAGCGGAAATCTGTTCTTGAACCTGCGTATATGCTTTCAAAAAGCTTTCAAACATCTGCCGGGCGTATTCCGGCATTTCCATACCTCCATTGTTCGGCTGGATATTGTTGTTTTCATTCTCATTTTCCTCAACATTAGCCATCTTCTTATTTTTTCTGCAAAAGAGATAAATTGTAAGCTAAAGGATTAATAGCAACATATTTTTCTTAAGTTTCTACTGTTGACACCCCATCGTCCTCACCACGCTGCCTATGGGTTGCTAATTCTTTTAATTGCCCAAAACCTTATGCTCTGATACCACTTTGTCACGACCCAAATCCTGGGGCCCTGTCAGATCTCTGGATCGTGATAACTTGGATAAGATTTACCAGATATTAGTCAAATAATTCACATAAGCATTTGGCATTTAGAATCAAATAATACTTTCATTTAATCAAATAGTTACTCAAACTATTCTATGTTCGGTCTGCATCAATAATGTGCTAAAACATCAAATAATATTCCTAAACCATGCTAATCCTTTTATCTACTACAATATCTTTTGTCGTGCACTCTTGTCAGCCACGCATATTGAAATTCACGTGCTGATCATCGTTCCGCTCTATCCCGCCCGCAGCTTGATTACCTGAAGGGGGTAAAAGCAACATCAGTATTACTGGTGAATGAATATTCCTAAATTACACAAATCATATAAATATAACATCACATGATTTAACAAGTCTAAATCAATAATCAAGTATTATTTAGATTCTTTCATACACAATCCGTGCCCATGCACAACACCACGCCTCAAAGGCCTTATCGTATACATGTATACCGGTCACCATGACCCTGTCTCATTAGACACGTCCACCAAGGACCAGCCATCAAAGTGGCTCATCACGTCCATTAAGGACCCGCCGCTATACCGGCCATCATGGCCCGAAGCCATCCATCATCCGGACACCAGTCCAACATATAAAACCCAAATACATTGTATTTCATAATTATATATCGACTGAAAAAACATAAACAGTAATTAATAGAAATAAATACTCATGCATAGCAGCGTGGACCCAACCCAAACACCATTCAGATTGATCATTGCCCCCATCTAAGCATAATTAGCATCGATTAGTATAGGGTGTCCCATATTCACATTGATTACTCACTGTCCATATAATTAATCACAATCTACATAATTAATTATAATCATGTAATTAATCCTGATCTTCCATAATTAATCATAATCATGTAATTAATCCTGATCTTACAAAATTAATCACATATCCATATGGTTAAACTCAGTCAATTGATCACTTAAAAGTTAAGTAATCTGAATGTAAGGGTCATATGTTATTTACTCACCAAGTCTAGGACTAATCTAATTATATATTCCATCTGACAGTTTAATTCATACAAGGACTAGTACAGTTCACGCCTGTATCATATTGGCTCTAATCATGGTGGGTCCCACTGATCAAATGCATGATCAGACAACTAGGTATGGGTCGCCCAAGACTGATGCACACTGCCAATGGGTCTGATTCACTGTTTGATCATGTAATGGGGTCCACAAACCCAAAACGACCTTCAGGTGGAATGACGCCTGGATTCTTCTTGGTTTCAATGTGCAGTGGGTCCCACCATCCAATTCCATGATCAGCCAACTACACCTTGGTCGACTATGTGTCCTTGAACAGATGTGTGGTCTTGATCCATCATCCAATCACAACGTGGGGTCCACAATCAAAATCGGTAATTTACTGTTTTGTCTCCAATTCACGCCTGACATCCTTGAAATACATTGATCAGTGGGTCCCACTGATTCAATTGTTAGATGTCCATCTACACAGTGGTCGACTACCACTCCTCTCACAGATGTGGGGTTTTGATCACTAATCCGATCCTTAGATGGGTCCCACAACTCCTTTATATCACTCTGTATCATTGTCGACATGCTTCTGGTCTCACCAATTTCATACCTATTTGATGGATGCTCATGGATTTGTACTCCATATCAGTTGTATCATTCAAACAGCCCTTCTTACATTATTCCCTGGGCTCAAAACAGATTTTATATCTACTCCACAGTTACAGAAAAATCACTGTATACATAGCAATTAAGAATAATTGAATCATGCCCTATTATCAGCCATCTTGATTAAATCATATAGGTATTTAGGAAGATCCACTCACCTCTGATACACAATTGTCTTCTTTGAATGCGAGCTTGACATCAACAGCCGCCTTCTTCTCCTTCTCCTAAATCGAAAACCACAATGGTTTGCTCTCAGAGAATTTCTCCAATGAGAATGATTATAATACAACTATGGTCGTTGGTTTCTTTATATAGAGGAAATATAGAAACTCCCTATTCCTTTCAAACTTCCTTCTTAGAGTTGTGTTACAACTCCCTTCTTTCCCAATTTCACTCACGTGGGATACTTGTTAAGTTTCAAAGATGCATGAACTCTATTTCCATTATAACTTGGGTTCTACTAACATTATATCTTGGGCCAATCTATAATTAAAATACTACCTGGGCCAAACCCATTCTAGGCCCAAGTACTCAGGATATTACACCCTTGATTGGATAAGATCATCAACTCATTGTATTTTGACTCTTTTGCTTTACCCACACTGGGGCCTATGATGTGGACAGTTCATATGTTTGAGGTACATGCATATGACCAGTGACGGAGCCAGGAATTTCTCTTAGGTGGGGCAGCATTGGTGGATCAATAATATATATATATATATATATTTGAATGGTAACATTCAATAAAGAGGCAAAACAGTACAATAGAGATATACTGAAAATTAAACCCAATAAACAGAGTGTCCCAGAGGAAGAGAACCCACAAAACAGAAGCTACACCCTTGCCAGAAAACAACTAACAAAATAGAAAGCACAAACTCATATTGTTAGCAAAATAACTTAGCACAAAAAAAGAACGAAATTTGAGAAAAAATTAAAAAAATAGCGTTAACATAGAATCATATTTTCAATCCAGTTTTACCCATAAACTCATGATTAGATTACCCAAAAATGATATATTTGTATTGTTCTCCACACCCATCAACATTCAATAATGGGTCAGGAAGTCTAGAGAAGAATTGCAAATTGCATGTTGTTAGCATATTTACTTATGAGCACATGATTATGGTTAAAAAATATTAGTTAAACTCATGAAAACCATAATATAGGGCTAATACAAAAAGTCTTGATCTTTGGCCCATTAGTTTTTTAAAGCTCAAATGACAAATCTTCTATTTATGGTCACACAAAATTTCTAACTTAATAATTAGATTAGACCTATTAATCTAGTTTTGAAATTAAAATTTAAAAACTCTATCTGATCACAACTTAAATGGGCAAGTTTTCAAAATATGCTTATAATGAGTGCCAAACTTGAGAGGATAAGGATTCTAGACTTAATAGAGGGTGAATAAAAAGAGAAAAAGAGGAAGAAGGAGAAGCAAACACACTGTGGCATTCTTGTTGCACAAAGAGAGGAAGAAAGAAAGTAAGTCATTGATGAGTTGTCTTTTGGACAAAAGCAAAAGACCAAATTGCCCTAATGTGTTTGAAAGTACTACAGTACTACTGTTAAACAAGAGGAAAAAACTGGCTATGTGCACATGCATGGATCATCATACTCTGCCAAAATATCAAATCATTCTTCTTTTGTGGCTTATGTTGTGGCTAATGCTTATTTCCAAATGGCAGTGCAGAGTCTCTCAGTTGGCCTAGCGTTGGGAAGTATAAAGTAGACACAGCATCATTTGAATCCTTAGCAATGCCTGAGCTGCAGGTAGGTATTGTTTCACAGAATTCCACATAATTTGGTGAGTGCAGAAGTGGTAGCTTCTGAGCCTATACATATGTGAATATTGTATTCTGAATTTCTGATGTCAGGTCAAGGAAGATACTGAACTCTTTATCATCGACGAAGTTGGTAAAATGGAGTTGTACTCTGCATCTTTTTTCCCAGCTGTTCTGAAAGTTTTGGAGTCCAATATTCCAATCTTGGCAACCATAACCAGTCCAAGGTATGGTTGCGACATACCTGGAGGTACTATAATATTTCTTATTAGAAATCTAAGTCCTTTCTTAATTGCATTTGTTAGAAAAAAGTGATAATTTCTTTGGAGTCCTGCCGGGAAAATTTATGATTTTTTTATACGATGGCTGACTTCAGCAGTGCTGGAACTAGGATTTCTTTTCTTTTTTGGGGTTGGGTGGGAGTGTGCGATGGTTGACCAATAATGTTTTATATGATCAGAACACTAATTTATACTCTTGGACTATATTGACGAACTTTTGATCCAGATAACATCAAATACTGAATATTCTGATCATAGTATTTTATTTAGATTAACTGCATTACTCAGTGCTTATAGGATATAATCACATTGTATAAAATGACATAATTTCAGTAAACTTCACATCACTGTCTAACAGATCACCAAGGATATCTCACTTGCAAAGACTCATGATATACCACAAAAACTTCAGATGCTGATATGCTCAAAAGCAAGGGGAAAAAGCCCTTCCTAATGGGGTTCCACTTTATGCCTCAATAAAACTGGATATGGTTTTGGTTTTGGTATTCACTCTTCCAAAACAAGCATGCGGATGTTGATTTGGGGCACATCTAAATACTCTTAATGCTCAAGTCGAGGTTAATTGAGTCTTATCTAAATGACTTTAACTTCGTCATGATCTTGCCAAGTCAAAATGTGTCTACTTGAGCTTGTTGACACGTGAGCATATGGAATAGTGAGCCAGAGATGAATTCAGAAATTTTAATAGGTTAACAACTACTTATTCTTTTGATTGTGAGGTACTATCCTTTCATAAAGCAGTGTATACTGCATCGCTATAGTTTGGTAGTCACTGCAAAACTATGGAAAACTACTATCTTTTCATGCAGATTTATCCGTCTTCTTTGGACATTTCATAGATAAACCTAGATGGTTGATGCTTTTTTGCAGTTAACGGATTGAGGAATCATCCAGGAGCAACCGTATTCAGACTCAACACAGAGAATAGAAGTTCAATCAAAGAAGAAATCTTTGCCAAATTGGCTAACTTACTACAAAAGCAATAAGTGTTTGTGCTTGCAGATTCTTGCATGAAGGTAGTGTCATCTGCACTTGAGAATCTAAGATTGTATACAGTCTTACCATATGATGTACTTATCTGGAGATGTCATTTTCAGTGGATTCGGTTAAAACCCTTCTTCTATTTGATATCATGACACAATCGGAGTTCTGGATAAATGCACTATATAGTCAATGATTAAGCTCAAAGCACGAAAAATGTTTTATTTAATTAATTGCGGTTTCAGGGTACTCGTTCAGCTTGTTGCAAATTTTTGTAAAAGTTCAGCTTACTAACTTTATTTTCATCGGAATCCTATGATTTGATGTATATTTTTATACAACGATCCCATTTACAAATGAATCTATGAATCTAAGGATTGAGGTGTGGATCTTACGATTCGATACTTGTTTTTATCGAATTTTACGATTCAAGCGATTCATTTGAGCAGGAGTAACCATAGGTAAGAGATTAATATTAATATTTCTTTTACTTTCTTTCATTTCTTTTTTGTTAGCATTTCTATTTTTAAAAGGTTATAAGTGATTAAAAAGATCTCTTAATAACTTTTGTGATTTTAAGGAGATTTTAGAGATTAGTGAGGAACAAGCTTGTGACTAAAGGGTTGAGTTGTATCTATGAGATTTTGTCCTCTAATTGTTCTGTTTAGTTTTTCTTCGTTTTTTTTTCCATGAGCACTTGTTTAACTTCATAAAGTTGATTATTTGGATTTTTTGTCTGTTTTTCCATTTAAAGAGAACAAAAAATACTTTGTTTATTTTTCCTAGTAATGATGATATCTTAAACACAGTTAACCATTCGGACATATCAACTATGATATGTTAGCATATGAAGAAAGTCATGATTGTATCATTGTCTTATTTGCCATTTTAATTATGTTGTTATAGATAGAAAATAGATGAATTTTATGAATAAGTATTTTTTATTTTTGTTTCTTTTTATAATATTATGTTGTAGTTTTTTTATAAGAAAAATAAACAATTCTAAGACTCATGATGTGATTCATGGTACATTTCATTAATCTCCTAATGATTTGAGATACGATTTTACTTTTCAAAACATAGCTGTTTTCATTTTCTATTTCAAAGAATCTCAATCATTTTAAAAAACATGCACACAAATAATAACCAATTGGTTCTCTATGGACGGAAAAAACTGATGTCCTTAAGATTACTATTACAGGCACCACCAATAATGGCCGTAAGACCCAAAATCACATTGAATGGAAATACTGCTGGATGGGTCTTGCCTGTCACATGTGGACCATTACTCATTGTTCCTTTAGCTGTACATGTTAAAGATCATTAATTTTTTTACTGGAGTTCCCATTTTGAATGGCTTTTGAACTAGCAGGTGCTTCTGTCCCATCTGATCTTGATCCCGTTGATCTAATCTGTGCGTCATCTATTCATTATAGTGTTTAATTACCCCCAAACAATACTCAACTTCTATGGATCTCTTAATTGGATTGTTGGTAATTTAGTAGACGGTGAGCAATTTTGTTCAGGAAAACTTGCATCATCCATCTGATTTAAGTCTCCAAATTTTTTTTTTTTTTTCAGTCCAAGCATTCCACTCAATTGGGGCTCATCTTTTAGTGATCCTGATAGCTGTAGCCTGTAGGCTTGTACCTACCAGACAAGAAAAATGATGATTCATCTGGTTGGAGCTGTGGACTGTCAATGACATAATAGTGTTTCCTTGGAACATTGTAAATTTATAATTATGAATGAATGGGGATTGCAGGCTGTTTCTTCATCAAGTTCTGAAGCCAGTTATTGTCTGACTACATTTGTCTAATGTGGGACACTTTTAACAATCTAGGTCACTTAGAAGTGAGCACCACATGTTGAGAATGCTTTGGCACTGTAAACGTCTCCCTCTGATACTGCAGAAGTTCTGATCGGAGATGGATCGGTTGCTACCTGATGTGGTGATCTAAGATCTAGTTGTTATAATATAAAAGAGCGTAAAGAGAGCCAAAGGAAGAGAAGAGTTTGGAGGAAAAGTCATATCTCAATTGATGACCGACTCACATTTTATAATCATATTAACCCTAATCACATGCTATCAGTCAACAGGATTACAATCAAAATGTAAAGAATAAAGAATGTAAATCTCTATACATGGAAGTAAATCTATGAGATATTCTTTAGACAAGCTGTTTGACAAGCTGTACATTACTCAATACAGTCCCACACGTGGGATATTCTTCTTGGGTCTAAATGGGCCTTTTTGTGTTATGAGTTATCTTCTACATTCCCCCTAAAATTGATGTGGGAAGACACAAAACATCAATTTGCTAGTAAGATCGTTATGCCGTGGTTTAGGAAGAGCTTTTGTGAATATATCTGCCAACTGATCATGGGTAGAAACATGAGGCAAAGTGATCTTCTCATTGACAACATGATGCTGATGAATGAAATGACAAATAAATCTCAATGTGCTTTGTTCTTTTAAAGAAGACCGGATGGATTGCTATTCGGGTGGCACTGGTATCGTCCCCATTCAGAAGTGTAGAAGTGCCAACAACAACACCGAATTCACAAGGAAGACGCCTTAACCAATTGATTTAAGCACTAGCAGATGACATGGCTCTCTATTCTGCCTCAGCAGAGGATTTTGAAACTGTGATTTGCGTTTTGCACTTTTAGGAAATTAGAGATTCCCCAATAAACATGCACCGGCTAGTGGTAGATCTCCGTGTATCCGGACAGCCGGCCCAGTCAGCGTCAGCGTAAGCGGTTAAGTGTAGAGAAGCACCAGAAGGGTAGAACAGACCATGATTAAGAGTGCCTTTAATATAACGGAGGATGCGCAAAGCAGCAGTAAGATGAGGCGTATGTGGATTGCTAACAAACTGGCTAATAGTATGAACCGCATGAGAAATATCTGGTCTGGTCATAGTCAAGTAGAGCAGACTACCCATAGTTCGGCGAAAAATGGAAGGATTAGCCAGGGGAAAGCCATCACCCGTACTGATATTGCTGTTCAATTCCACAGGAGTAGCAAAGATGTTAGTCTCATCAAATCTGGTCGAGGTAACCAAATCTGTTGCATACTTACGTTGATGAACCCGAATGCCCGATTTGTTACGAATAAACCCTAGTCCGAGGAAGTAAGTGAGAGGACCAAGATCTTTCTTTCGGAAATGACGAGTATGATGATGTTTGAGGGATGTAATGCCAGCAACATCATTGGCACTGATAATCATATCATCCACATAAGCCTAAAGAAATATGTATCCCTGCAGAGTCCATCTGAGGAAGAGGGAACTAACAGAATGACTCTGGCGAAATCCAGCTTGAAGGATTGCTGCCCAAAATTTGTCAAACCAAGCCCGAGGAGCCTGCTTAAGGCCATAAAGAGCTTTCCTCAGTTTACAAACATGATGTGGAGGACAAGCATACCCCGGAGGTGGCTTTAAATAAATAGTCTCACACAATTCGCCGTGAAGAAAGGCATTTTTGATATCCATTTGCTATAGGGGCCAGTTGCGAGCTACAACTACACAAAGGAGAGTACGAATAATGGTCGTTTTAGCCACCAATGTGAAGGTCTCCTCATAGTCAATCCCATACTCCTGCTTATAACCCTGTGCAACTAATCTGGTTTTGTAGCGGTCAAGACTCCCATCAAAGTGAACTTTTATGGAATAGATCCATTTATTGCCAATAACATATGCATCGGTTGTGGTCGGTACTAATTCCCATGTGTTGTTTGTTTCAAGAGCAAGCAACTCATCAATCATAGCATCTTGCCAGTTTGCAATCTTCGAAGCGTGTGATTATATGGTTGGTATAGGTAGAGATGTCAAGTGGGCCGTGCCGGCCCGGCCCGGCCCGCTAGTCAACGGGCCGTGGCACGGCACTTCCCGGTCAACGGCACGGCCCATTGGGCACGGCCCATGACGCGGGCCGTGCTGGGCCGAGCCGCGCAGGCCCGCTGGCCGTTAGGCACAGCCTGCCAGGCCCGCCAGCCTAGTGGGCCAGCTCCTGTGGCCCGCCAGGCCCGCCAGGATCGGCCCGCCAGGCCCGCCAGGATCGGCCCGCCAGGCCCGCCTGGCACGGCCCCGCTAGGCACGGCCCGCCTGGCCCGCCAAAAAAATTATTTTTTTATATATATTTTTAAATTTATAAAAATCTAATTCCCAGCTAACTAACAATCCTAGGCATTTTCTAATAAAAAAAACACTTACATAACTTGGTAAGGTAGGACTTTAGTGTAAATTAGTCACACTAATAAAGAGGGGCAATGTGTTTTTGGGGAGAAGTAATAAGGGAAATGTTTTGGTGTGACACACTTACTTTTACTAAATTTGCCCCGGCCCCTTGCCTTCAATAATTTTATTTTCTTCAGAGATATTTGAGAATCTCAAATGAAATTCCCTACCTGCATTCATCTATATTCAAGAACCCCTGAGCATTTGAGAAGTTGAGATTCTTTATAGGTTGAAAAGCTCAGGATTAAACACAGGAATATTTTCATAATTTAGTCATTTATGTTCAATATAATCTCATCACATGTACCTATAACTCCACTCTCGATCACATCACATGAAGCCATATATTTACATTGATATGAACACTAGGAAAAAGAAGTAAAAAATATGTAACCATGATAAAGATAATGAGAATTATTGACTAAGACTAAAAACCCATAACTAAAAAATAAAGAAATTGATGCAAATCTAAATAAAATGAAGTCCAAGGTTGTGGTTTCATGGTGGGTCATTTGGAAGACTTGAGATGATTATTGATAAAAGTAGAAATATTTAACCGCTCTAAGTTCTTGTTTAAAGTATGATAATTCAGCCAAAAAATAGAAATTGAGTTTGCCATCTCAATTGAAATATTCTTAACCATGGCATTTCAATTTGGCTGAAAAATGAGTAGAAAAAAAGGACATGATATGTTTTTTTTTTTATATTTCAGGTTGTTTGAATGAAAGAGTAAAAAGTTGGATAAAAAAGGTGTTAGCTTCTCATCATCATCTAAAGTGGTTAAGTTCTCTGGTTAGGTTCACATCCTCATCTAACTAGTTTTAATATTGTTTAAATACATATTAGTATACAAAAGTTAGGTAGTCTAGTGGTTGTGTTTATCTTTCACAACCTAATGGTTGTGAGATCGAGTTCACCCAAGCACATTTAGTTTTAAAAATCTATACAAATTACGCAGGTCGGGCCAACCCAACCCGCCAAAAAAAAAAGAGGCGGCCGGCACGGCCCGTTTGACATGCCTAGGTATAGGAGTACTATTTAAAGAAGTGAAAAGAGCTAGGTGCAACAAAAGGATAACTAGATCGTTGCAGGGGTATGACACTATCAGTAGAAGAATAGGATCAGGAGAAGGAGGCCCCACAGGAGGAACCGTGTTACGCCGGACATAGACATTGGTAATAGGTGGATGATAAGTAGTCGCAGAGAATTGTGGCAGATAAGACACAACAGGATGATTATCCAAACGCAAAGAAAAGAAATGATTGTGTTTCAAGAAGATCACATTACGAGATATTTGCATGCGTTTTTTTTATTGATCATAACACAAAAATCTCTTGTGTTCAGCACTGTAACCTAGGAAGATACATTTGGCAGCCTGTAGTGACAACTTAGTGCGCTCTGTAGGTGGAAGATGGACAAAGCATAAGCAACCAAAAACACGTAAGTGAGAATATGAAGGGCCATGACCAAAGAGAGCTTCATAAGTTGTGGTCTTTCCTAGAACGGTGTTAGGATGACGATTGAGGAGATACACAGCAGTCTGTGCAGCATCACACCAAAAATTTGGAAGAACTAAGGATGCAAGTAGGAGAGTATGAACAGTTTCAAGAATATGCCTGTTCTTCCTCTCCGCAACTCCATTTTGCTGTGGAGTATGCGGGCATGATTTTTGGTGAAGAATGCCTTTATTAGAAAGGAAGGCAGAAAAATCATGGGACATGTATTCTCCACCAGAGTCAGACCTAAGAATTTTTATTGCTTTCTTAAATTGTGTGTGAACCATATTGTAAAACTTTTGGAAAAGAGAAAATACTTAAGATTTGAAGCGCATGAAATAAATCCAAGTGAATGGAGGATGGTCCTCAATAAAGGTCACATAATACTTAAACCCTGTCCTACTCAATGTGGGTGCAATTCTCCAAATATCAGTGTGAATAATATCAAAAGATGATAACGCACGAGAACGATGAATAGGAAACGGCAAAATATGACTCTTACTCAAACAACACGTTTCACACTTTGATTGAAGTAAAGATGACATCATTTTTTTTTTTTATCAATAGTGGGTTCTAAACAACCAATTTTAAATAAAGAAAGTAAATAAGCATTGTTCATATGACCAAGACGACTATGCCACATAGTCCATAATTTATTGAAATTAGGAGAAGAAGAAAATAGGGAATGATGTCCAATGTTTAGCAGAAACAGTCAACCATGTTTACTCCCCGTCGCGATCACCTTCCCAGTTTGCTGCCCCTGTATGAGACAACCAGTGGAAGAAAAGTTAAAATGGTACCCATCATCAATAAGTTGTCCGACAGAAAGTAAATTGGCTGATAATTTGGGAAAGTAGACATTGGGAAGGTGGAGGGACTGGCCAGAGACACTAGATAAAGTAATGATACCAATTTCAGAATTGATTAATTGGTCTCCATTAGCAGTGGTGAGAGGCTGTAAAGCTACTTTCTACAGAAGTCATGTGGTTTGATGCTCCTGAATCTAGAAATCATGTAGATGGGGTAATGGATGAAGACAGAGAGACCGAAGAATGAAAAGCAGGAAATGCTAGAGGAGAATGAGTTTGATACCGACCACCATTAAAGCCCATAGATGCGTATGCTGAGGTCACCGTGTTCTGAATTAGTTCTTGAATCCGGGCTGGAGTCATGGATACTGCCCCAAAAAAGGTGCTTCCCGTATCAGGGAGAGGTGCTTGAACTTGGAACGCAGTTGGAGCATTTTGTTTGTGTAATAAACCATATACCAACCCAAAAGCTTAAGCTGATAGGTGGAAGGCCCATACAGGTATATTCAGGGCCGGCTTAAGCATAAGGCAATAAAAGCCCTTGCTTTAGGCCCCCAAAATTTTAGGCCCCCAATGCTCTCAACTTCCAAAAAAAAAAAAAAAAAAAAAAAGTTAGCTTGTTTCTCCCAAAAAAGAAGGCCTCATAACAAATCCCAAAAAATAAGGCCCCATTTTAAATGTTGACATTCCAAAAGGCCTCATAACAAATCCCAAAAAATAAGGCCCCATTTTAAACTAAACTTTTCACATTCCAAAACATGAGAAAAGTTGTAGAGAGTTCTACATCCCAAAAAAATCCAGCGAACTACTCCTTCATGGCTTCACAAAGTTTATACCTTTTCACATTCCAAAAGCTTGTAGCCATTAAAAACATAAAAAAGAAAACCTTGCAATTACAACAAGTAATGAATTCATTTTGAGTTCTAAAATTCTCCCTCTTTATAAATCTTTTATGCATCTGCTTGCAATTCAAAGAGAACAATCTCCTATGTGTTCTTATTGAATCCCTTCAATTCAAGAGGTTTTTTTTTTTCTCCAGACTTTATTCTCCTTCTATCACTGCAACTTGGACTCTAAAAAGATTTTGTTCTGATTGAAGCCAAAAGGTATGCATTTTATATATTATTTTTTTCCATCTTCTTTTTGTTCTTATATGATACTTATTTTTATAATATAGTTTGATAATATATGTTAATCATGGCTCACTAACACAAATATAATCTGTCTTTTCTTTTTAGATTCTATAATCTTTGTGGCCAGCACCGATTAGTAATTTTGTATCACAAAAAGCGAGAAAAATAGATTTTAAATAAAATATTTATAATAATATTATAAAATAGAAAATGTCTCATTTAAGATTTTCGCTTTAGGCCTTAAGTTGTCTCAAGCCGGCCCTGGGTATATTAATACATGTCAAGCCTATTACTTAGGCGATGTGGGATGTGGGACTTCGCAACACTCCCCCTCACGTGCAGGCTCAACAGATTTCATGGACGGGCCTGTCACGTGGGCTACACAAGAAAACGGGATAGAAACCCACTCTGATACCATGTAATAAACCATATACCAACCCAAAAGCTTAAGCTGATAGGTGGAAGACCCATACAGGTATATTAAGACATGTCAAGCCTATTACTTAGGTGATGTGGGACTTCGCAACAGTTTGGGCACGGTGGAAGGATTTTGTTTCTACTGGGGCCCATTCTTTCGCTGTAAGCTGCGACAGTCATCAATAAGATGACTAGTTGCAATATACAAACCAATTTCTTACGATAGTTCTTGACAATATGACTGAAGCCTTTGCATTCATAGCATCGAGCAGGCTTCTGATTGGGGGCTGCCAGAAGAGCAGAATTCGTCGGAAGAGGTACCAGGAAGGCCTTTGGTTCTTCAAGAATAGCACGCTGTGAGTTTAGGCGAAGTTCATCTCGAAGAACTTCTTGGAAGCATGTATCCAGGTTCGTAGAGACTTCTGTATTCATGAGAGCATATACCGAACAGACTCTAATTCGGGTCTGAGATTCATAAGGAACTGGTTGATGTGGGTTTCCTCTTGTAATATAAGAGCCTCAGACCGAAACCCAGCATAAATAGTTTGAATAATCATAGCATCCCTCTCAGTCCATAAGGTGAGAAATCTATTGAAGTACGCCTGTACAGATTTATCGCCTTGACTGAATTTTGCAATTTCTCTTTTTAATTGAAATTTGTGGGCTTTATTTGTTTGATGATAAACATTCTTCTAATAAGCCCACATATCAGTTGCGGCAATATATGCTTGAAGAGCAATGGCTTGAGAATGATCAATGGAGTTAAGAATCCAAGTGATGACCTTAGGATTTTCTTTAGACCAGGTGGGTAACGCTTTTGTGTCAGTAGTACTTGTAGTAGGTTTAATTATCGATCCATCAAGATAACCAAATAATCATTGGCCTTCTACAAAGTTCTTTAGTTGAAAGGACCAGGCCATATAATTATTCACATTAAATTTAACGGGAATAACATCATACTTTTCCATTGATACGAAGAAGGAGAAGAACCAATCACAATGCAGAGAGAGATGTAATGTTGTATGATTTCACTAACCAAGCATGAAAGATGCTTTTGGAATGGTTGATATATGCTTTTAGCAAAAAACACCACAAAACAGATAAAGATAATGACTCTAGTTGCACACAGCACACATAGGTGCAAGATGAGTCTTCTAAACAACCCCCAGATCCAAGAGAGCACTTCAATAATAGTGGATGAGACTTTCAATCATACACAGCACACACAGGTGCAATGTTGAAAACAAAATCAGGCCAGAACCAGTCCAAGCGACCTTGATTTTACTGGCTGGATCCCTTCGTGGGACAATCAAGTAAAACAACAAAGAAGTAAATGGACTTTGTGTCAACTCTGTTTACCCTGATACAGTTGAACCCATCATCAATCACACTTTAACCGAGTTTACCTGCATTGTATTTACAAACCTTCCTTCATTTCGTCAGCACATACAGAGGATCTCAACAAGCTAAAATAGAAAACATAACATTGATAAGCAACTCCATTTTTCTGTCTTCCTGTCCAAGGTAGAAAATGATTTCCGATAACATTTGGGTTGAGCCCATCCGCTCCAGTGGATGGATTTTAAAACGCAAAATCACCCCTCCTATTAGAAAAATAACCATGTATTCTTACTATTGCAATATTGAGGTCGTGGGTTCAAGTCATGTTACCAATTAAAAAAAATGGAGCTTTAGTAGCACATATGTTGAAGGTCAATGTACATAATTTCCACCTCCCTTCTCATAATCAGGTGCATGGACCAGACTCCATTGAGTTTGGTATGCATTAAACCAACAGCATTTTGCCAATAAATAAATTTTACCTTGAAAGTACATGTTGCCTTTTTGAAGTGTTGGAGAGAGAGAGAGAGAGAGAGAGTCCTTTTAAACCTTTTAGACCACAGTCCCCAATTCTCATGTTAGAACCTACAAAGCCACATGAGGACATGTTCCCTACTTCATTACTGCAGAAGGCTTGTCCCTTAAAAAAAGGCCATCACTTACCTGAGTTGCAACTTGAAAAGCATGCCATTTTGCAACCACCCTTTACAACTAATCAAACTCCATTCCTTCATGTAACTTTCCTTCCAATGTAGATTCTTCCGGTAGTGAGTTTTCACCAAATGGGATGAGGTCCTACATCATCTTACCTGCATTGAAGTATAAAAAATACCCTTGTTCTCATTACCTTTCCCATGATGTGTGTTTAAGGGTGGATTAAAGTAATGTAGTCTACTTGTGATGTGAAATGACCCATTCATGTGCGTGGGTGGATGGATAGGTGGGTCCTACTTGATCATACTGGGGTGAAATTAGGAAGGGATTGGGGTTGAACAAAAAAGGAAGAAAAATGAAAAACCCTTGAAAATCGGATGAACAATGGGGTGATTTTGACATGCATAGAGTTAAAGATGAGTGGGTTAAAATAAATGAGTGAGTGAGTTACTTTGTATGTCTTTGGTTGGTTTGCGTAAAGTAAAAAGATAAAACGTTTTAATATGAAGAGGATAGACTAAAAGACACTTTATTATATATTGTGGGAGTCACTCTGGGGAGAATGGAGATGCGTAAAAGAGGAATCCACATCAGTAGATGTGTTTAGTCCTCTTGCTCCTCAGGGCCATCTTAACACATGAAGAAGTAGAATTTCCTAGTGTCGCGGCCGATTCTACTACTCTTTCAATTCACTCGAGTGCAAACAAACAGCCCTGCGCGGTGATGATTAAATCTCATTTTTGGCCGTATCATAAATCTCATTTTTGTTTTTGTGCACTGGCCTTGCCTACAACTAATCCATGCACATGAATGGTTTAATCCCTGTGATTTGGCATTGATATGGATTGATACATATGAATTATGAACGCTATCCACACTTGGGTTGGAGTATGTATAATGATTTATACTCTTTTACCATGAAATCAAACGCTGGACTCTCTATTAATAATTGATCGAGCTTGTAATCGGGTCATGCCTTGTCTACACCAGAATTTCTTTTGTTCCCCTTTGCTTTTAATTTCCAATTGTGGAAGGGGCCCGAAGATATTCAAATTTAGATGTGCCTAACTTCTTACAATGGATTGAGAGTCCCGTTTTTGTGTCTATTCAAAGTATATTGGGAGGATGCATACAACCAGGGGTGGACCCAGGCTTTGATGACCTGGAGCGACTGCCCTAGGTTGATTTTAAATTCTTCATTGATTTAAATGAGCCCTACATACATATTTGTCTAAACACTACACAATCGCCCCATGTCCGAAGCCCCAAGTTGATTTTAAATTCTTTATTAATTTAAATGGGCCCTACATACATATTTGTCTAAACACTACACAATCGCCCCATGTCCAAAGCACATATGTCTAAATGGTAAATAATCGCCCCACCTAAATAAAAATTCTGGGTCCGCCCCTGCATACAACGGAAGATTTTCATCTGCACTCCTGTGTTATCCTCTCCATCTTGATCGGTGTCGTTGTCATGGTTGAACTTCTGAAATTCACGCATAGCAACGGAGGAAAATTTTGTCATGGCATTGTCATCATGGAAAAATTTCTCCTGTGTGCTCTGGGTCCCCATGATGATCGACACCGATCCAAATAAACTGCAGAGCACATGAGTGCAGGAGAAAATGTCCCTTATCATCATATTTAGAAGATCTTTAATAATATGCTTTGTCTTTGTGATCAAATCTTTTAGGTGGGTCCGTTGACTTTTTTTTGTGGACATTATCATGGACTTTGTATTTGGGGAGTCTCATCTTAATTCTTGTCATTTGAGTCCCCCACATGTTCTTATTCTGATAATGTAGTTGGTTTTCCCTTGCATTTTCCATCAATGGATTCGAAATGTTTTTATTAACCAGTGGGTCCCACTATACAGCAAAAACTTCCACCCTGAATATATATCTGCATTTAACCATTTGGGTTTCCCTTTTCACCACTCCCATTGGATTGGCATTGTTGGTGTAATGTCTGATAGAAGGTTTTGCATTCTAGAGAGTTGGGCCATCATCATGAACTGAGGGTTGTTAATGAAGGTCTTAGTGATTGACAATTGGATGTAGACTCATTTGTTGGACAGATATGTCTCACTAATTTACCGTTCTGAACCACCAACTGGGGCCCTATACCTTTTTACTGGTGGCAATGTATCCGGTTGGGTTCACAGTGTAACACTAACATGTATGGTCTCAACCCAAAAACCAATTTTAACCACAACATTTAGTTAAACTGGTTGGGTTGGCAGATCATATGGAGGATTGATCGGTGAAAATGTACCCAATCCAAAGCCATTTCTTTATATCAGGTCGCAATGTCAATTCTAAATTGTTGGGCTGGGTCCGAGTCAGGTTGGTGGATCAAGTTATGAACTGCCTGCCACACATAACCTTTGGAATGCTCTGCTCAGATTTCTGAACTGCATAGTCAATGTGGTGCATTTGGCAGCTGAAACCTGATTCATCGCCTACTATATTGAGATCAAACCAACTTATATGGTTTATCGCCTGTAATGTGATCAAGCCCACTCATTGACAGTCAATATGGAGGTGTTCATCAGAAATGAGTGGGTTTGGTCTAATGAAGGTGGGCAATGACAATTAGGTTTTAGCTTCTCCTCGCACAAATGAATACCAATTGATGCAATCTTAGGGTGCCAAAAGCATGTGTCCGAAGATACAATAAGTCTTCGGATAGACGATAACAAGAACGCTCCTCAATGGAAACAAAATCAATTTCATTAATCAACTCCCTTTGTGTTTTTTTTTTTCTTGTTTTTTTATTTGCTGGGTTTGCGCCTTCCGACAAAGGGACTTCGAGCATGGTTGACGCGGTAGGGATTGTAGAGCAAAAAATACGGCGGGATTGGGTTATGTGGGTATGGGCTTGAAGGAGCAGGGGTATGGGGAGTTTGGGACGTGTGGGAATTTGGTTTACAGAGGGGGAGCGAACACAGGAAGGGTTTCGATGGTAGGAGGGAGAAGGACGGGAGGGTTTGGGATGGTTATGGATTTTGGGGTTTAGGGATTGAGATGGGAGATGGGAGATGGGGATGGGCACGATTTGGGTTTGGTCGGTGGGTCTGGGGCTAGGCTAGGGTTCTGGGGAGCATAATTTTTTTTTTTTTTACTCTCTTCTATCTCTGTTTTTTTTTTTTTTTTGGTTGGGTTAAGGATGGAGAGTAGAATAGGAAACCAACTGGGAGATCGGAAGGGGGTTTGGAACTCCTAGGTGGCTGCGACGGCTGGGATGATGTTGGTTTCGGTGGGAGAGAAGGGTCGAGTTCGGTTGGGTTGTGCAGGGTAGGGGGCGTGGGATGGATTTGGTTTTGGGAACGGTGGTGGGGTTTTTGGGCTTCTGTTGATTGAGATGGTTTGGGTTTGAGAGGGGGGCTCGGGGATGATGGGGAGGCAGTGGTATTGGTAAGGGTTCTGGTTGGGGTTTTTTTGGTTTTGGGTTTCACTGTTTCAGCAGAGAATAAGGGATTAGGTATGGGATAGGCTCCATCGATGACTGGAGGGTGATCGGGGTGATGACGTGAATCTTCGCTTTGATGCCAATTAATACATACTATAGGGTTAGGGCTTGCGTTAGAAGTATTCAAAGCACAATGGGTGTTGAAGCAGGTGTCTGAAGACATCTTAAGAAGTCTTTTTAGAGATTATAATGAGCCTCAATTGAAAAACCCAATTTTTATTAAAATATAAAATCTTATCCTAAATACAACTTATCAAATAAAATTACTAACTAATAATAATTAAATAAATAGAAAAAATCCTAAATCTACTTAAGCTCTACACATGTGGCCTCATCAGGGTCTGAGACCGGATTTAATTTCTTAGCGCAGAATTATCAAGAAAAAAAGTAGGTTGGTTTTGGGCTTTTTCAAAAGACCCTTATAAATGAAAAATATCAAAAAATCCAATGTTTGTCTCCTATTTCAATTGGGTCCTTTTAGTCTGAAACAACAAAACAGATTCAACCGGTTCTAATTTGAAGGAGAGGATCCAATTAAATAGACCAATTCAGAATTGTTGCTTTCACAATGGCCAAAAATGAGGGTCTTATATATATCTAATATTTTGAAAAAAAATTCAAATATATATTTATTTTTTTAGATTTTCAAAAAGGAAATCATAAGTTATTTATTTCAAAATAAATATTTGGTTATTTGTTGTTGCTTGCTCCCAGGCCCCAGCCTTTCATCAATTTAAGGAGCGGAAAAAGAAAAAAAAGGATTTTTGAGGGCAAAGAAAGGAACTGAAAAAAGTTTCCTTCCTTTTTCAAAGGCCCATCCTCTTGCTTCTATCAAGAACAAACTCCGAAGAGCATAGCATACGGCAGGCAGAACAAAAGAAGAGAAGAAGATCAAGATGGCTACTCCTGGGAAATGCTTCTTTATCACTGGCCCATCTGTATGAAATCTAAACCGTCCATTTTTCTTTCTCTCGACATCTCTCGTTCATCTAAGTTTAAAAAAAATAAATAGATCATCTCTCTCTAATCTTCCATTGATCATTGATCAGGGTATTGGGAAGACAACTTTGGTGATGAAAGTGTTGGAAAGCCTCAAAATCTCAATCCCTAGTCTCAAAGTTCGAGGCTTCTACACGCGTAAGTATGATGATATATAAAAAAAAACCCAATTTTCACTGCCCTGTTTGGATGATCCCATTCTTGTGGGGGTCGTTTCAAAATAATGCACGAATGCTGATTTCATTGGAAAAGCAATTTAGGGGGACATCCAAACTCACCCTCAAATGCGATCAGAATGAATAGAGTATTTTGGCTCATTTCATGGTTTCAAAAATTGGCTGGAACATATGCATTGTGTTTGATGATATGTGTCTGTTTTGATGATACCCAATTCACATACCTGTATGCATATGTTCCAATAATGGGGCTATTATTTTATTTTCCAGCTTAAGATGAAATAATACTGATAATATGATAGTGGGTCTGATTTCTCTACTTGAACCCACTTGTAGTGATATCACAGTGTTGCTTAGCCGCCCCCCAAAAAAAAAAATATTTTGATGATTGATGATAACCCAAATTTTATGATAATAACAATAATGATGATGATGAAAAAAATTAATGTCATTTTTACAGCAATATATTGTTATGTAATTGGTATCTTACAACTTTGAACTGGAACTAATCACTAGCCAATGGGATCAGCATTTGGGACCATACTCGACCAGTCACCAGATGATTTGATGCAATGATATGTATATGTGTTAGGATCAAGTCCAAACCAAAGCCCAGGTTTACAGTCATGGAGAGTTTTTAATTAGCCTGCCTCTGGCCCTGGCATGCTTTAGAGTGGATTTATACCTACATTTTTAGGCTGTTGGATGTGCTGGCCTATAGCTAATTGTGTCAGGACTGGGCCAATGCCTACATGGAGGTCTGACTAGATGGCTAGGACGGGCCTGTTATAGGGTAAGGTCTGGGGTCTCACTTTCCGGCCATGTGTTTGGTTTGTACCTGATTGTTAGGTCTAGATGATTAATTGAGCAGGGTATGAACAAGATTCAGTCTTGGCAAAGATTTCCCATAGATTTGAAGCCATTACTTCTTTTGAGCATTCAAAGTAGATAGCATGGTGTCTCTGCATTAGGTTGATCAACTCGTCAATTGGTTTGAGTTAAAAAGGCCAAGTCAATTTGCCATTTTGTAGCAGAAACATTCCATTCCACAGAGAATCTGAGAAGTTTTGAATCTTTTCTATGAAGGAGTATTATAAAATATGGCCTTAACATTTCTATTTCAGGGATCTAATTTTTTTTATCCAGTGGTACAAACCATGCATAGAAAATTTGCACAAAAAGCTCTCTCTCTCATAGTGATAGTATCATGACTTGAACACTTGATTTGCTACTGTGGTCGTGACAATGAGCACTTTTAACTGTCCCACGGGATCTTCTCGAGAATGGCAAAAATCTTCTTGAATGACTTTCAGTCGTCCAATCTTTCCATTTCCACCAATGATTCCAATAATCATCCTCCTCCTCCTCATCATCAACTCAGCGTTCCCATTGAAGTGGGGTTTGCTTATATGCCAATTATCAGTTCGTTAAAACTGTTTTATGGGAATCTCTTTGTTCGCATTGCCTATCCATGGTGGGTCTCACTAGGTAGCTATATGGATAATTGGGTCTGACCTGTGTGGAATACGCGGCCTTAAAAACAATGGATTCTTTCAAGCTATGCATTTGCATGTTTCCCTTTAAAAAATGTTCTGGCCTTTGAAAAGGCAAATAGCTCTGAGATGCGTTTGCAGGCTTGATTGGCAGTGACTTTCGTCATTCCCTTGCTTCTTTCTTCCTCTATCTTCTAATAAAACTTGCAATTTTCTTTCAAAAGGAAAGGACAACAAGAATCAGTCAATCTTAAGTAACTTGATCAGGTGGTTGATTACTAGTGAGTTTTGAAAGTGCTGTTACAAAAATATTGTAGATGAGGGGCAGTATCATTTTGTAGTATAGCTTGTAAAGATTCTAAGATTATACCGGGGGAGAACTTGACTTCCCAACATAGGTTGTTGATCATAGATGTGCAGCTACAAAGGTGGACTAGAAAAAAGAAGTTGTATTGATGCTCAAGGACTAAATGGTGGAACCTGAAAGGTGATAAGCAACTAGCTTTAAGGGAAAGAGTACTAGAGGAAGACGTTTGGGTGATAGATGATAGTGCAAATAATATGTGGGATAAGGTAGCAGAGTGTATTAGGAGGGTAGGGAAAGAAGTCTTAGGAGAATCCAAAGGGGGTGCTCCGGTATAGAAAGAGGCATGGTGGTGGAGCGAAGTCGTCCAAGACGAGATAAGAGTTAAAAGAGAGTGCTTTAAAACTAGGCAAAATGATCGAAATGAAGCGAACTTGGAGAGGTATAAAGAAGCAAAAGAGAAACCAAAAAGGCAGTTAGTGAGGCCAAGGCAAAGGCATTTGAGGAGCTATATAGGCGACTTGACACTAAGGAAGGTGAAAGAGATATATTCAAGCTTCCTAAAACCAGAGATCGGCGGACCAAGGACTTGAACCAAGTTAAATGCATTAAGGATGAGGATGAAAATGTATTAGTAAGGAAGAGGAGATAAAGGAGCGTTGGAAGAGCTACTTCTACAAGTTATTTAACGAAAGCAGTAGTAGTGACATACAATTGGGGCAGCTTACCATTTCTAGAGAAGAAGCGAATCATATGTTCTATAGGAGAATCAGTAGGGAAGAAGTTAAAGAAGTACTGAAAAAAATGAAGAATGAGAAAGCGGTTAGGCCAGATGGTATCCCTATTGAGGTCTGGAGGTGCTTGGGGGAGGATGGCATTAGTTGGTTGACAAAGCTTTTTAATGTAGTGCTAAAGAGCAAGAAGATGCCTAATGCATGGAGGAAAAGTATTCTTATACCCATATACAAGAACAAAGGAGATATTCAGAACTGTGCGAACTACCGCGGGATTAAATTGATGAGCCAACGATGAAATTATGGGAGAGAGTTATTGAGAGAAGACTAAAAAGAACAACAAACGTTTCAGAGAATCAATTTGGTTTCATGCCTGGGAGATCAACCATGGAGGCTATCTTTCTCCTGAGGAGGTTAATGGAACAGTATAGAGAAGGTCAGAGAGATTTACATATGGTGTTCATTGACTTGGAGAAGGCCTATGACTGGGTTCCTAGGGAGATTCTTTGGAGAGTTCTGGAAAAGAAAAGAGTGTGTGTTGCATATATTGAGGCGATAAAGGATATGTATGATAGAGTTGTGATATCTATAAGGACGATTGGCGGCGAAACTAAGGAGTTTCCTATCACGATTGGTCTACACCAAGGCTCAGCGTTAAGCCCGTAATTGTTTGCCCTAGTTATGGATGAGATTACAAGACATATCTAGGATGAGGTGCCGTGGTGTATGCTATTTGCAGATGACATTGTTTTAGTAGATGAGACGAGAGAAGGAGTGAATGCTAAACTAGAATTGTGGCGGAAAACATTAGAGACAAAAGGGTTTACGCTAAGTCGATGCAAAACGGAATATATGGAATGCAAGTTTAGTCAAAGTAGGACACCTGGTAACATAGAAGTAAGTTTGGGCACACAAAAGATTGTAGAGAAAGAAAACTTTAGGTACCTTGGATCTATGGTGCAACAGGATGGAGGGATTGATACTGATGTAAGTCACAGGATTCAGGCCGGGTGGACCAAATAGAGGAGTGCTTCGGGGGTCTTGTGTGATCGGAAAGTCCCTCTCAAGGTTAAAGGAAAGTATTATAAGGTGGCGGTACCACCAGCATTATTATATGGATCAGAGTGTTGGACAGTAAAGCATAATCATGTCAAGAAGATGGAAGTTGTGGAGATGAGAATGCTAAGATGGATGTGCGGGATCACAAGGAGAGATGAGATTAGGAATGAAGAGATTAGGGGCAAAGTAGGAATAGCACCGATTGGAGATAAAATGAGAGAAAATCGACTGAGATGGTTCGGCCATGTTAGAAGGCGTCCAACGGAGGCACCTGTTAAAAGGTGTGAAAGCATGGAGATTGCCATGAGTAGGAGAGGAAGAGGGAGACCCAAGAGAAGTTGGAAAGAAACTATTAAACATGACCTTGCCTACATGGATCTAACGGAGGACATGGCCCTAAACAGATTTGATTGGCGTCGTCAAATCCATATAGCCGACCCCACCTAGTGGGAAAAGGCTTGGTTTGGTTGGTTTGGTTTGGTAGCAAATATTATTAGTGTCGCGACTCGAAAGAGTTGCATGGTGGTAGACGTATCACCTATGTAATACCATATTAGTGGAAGATTATTTATTGAAAAGATATTGTGGATCACCTTATCTGCTATTATCCCATTTGATTTCCTTGATTGATTACTTATCTTGAGAGACTTTTGTGATTGCTTGCAATCGATGAATGTTGTAAATATGGAAACGATTCAATATAATTAGAGATGTCACTTCCTTTGTTGATCATCTTTTTTTTTTCCCCAGTGATCATCTTATTTTCTTCCTCCCAGATCTTTCTTCCATTCTCCTTGCTTCACTTCAACAATTATAGCTGTGTGGGGAAAGTTAGAAAAAAAAAAAAAAACCTGAAGTGGCTTTTATATTAGCCATCGTACAATTATAGATTTCCATTCCACGAGGCTACTATTTTGTGTTCTGGGTCTCTTTCAAATCTTGCTAACAGCCATTTTTTCTTTGGTTGATTTTGTTGGAAAAATTCCTTATTTTCCATCCTGGCGTTATGTTGTGTGTATTAAAAAAATGGTAATTGTAATTCATGGCAACTGATTATGTAGGTGAGGTTAGACAAGGCACAGAAAGGGTGGGGTTTGAAGTGGTCACATTGGATGGTAGAAGGGGACCTCTTGCATCTGCAACATATTCAAGGTAGTGGACATTATCATTCAGTGATCTCTGTAGATAGCTTTTTTCTGTTCTTTCAAAACATGAACATGCTTGTGCAGCACATTGCATTACGTGTATGTATAGCTACGTCCAAACTTTCTCTGCAGCTTTTATTTTGCATGATTTTATATTCCTCGGTGTTAGGGTTTGTAGAAACAGTGATTATACTGAAAAGCTACTATGAGATTTGCAGTTAAGGACAATGTCGCTTGCACTTATATGCTTGAACTTAGAGGTTTCTTTTTGGTGATATTTCTCTCTTCCATGACATGACATCACAAGCCATTAAATTATTTCTTTTCAAGGAAAGAACGCAGAAAACTACGTAAAAAAAGATGAGGATAGTGGTGTTTGACCACTGTTGGGGAGAAAATGGTTCGATTATAGTCGCAAACTATGATGCCCAGATATGGATAATGGTGTAGACATGAATATGAGGATTAGAGACAACTTCACAATTTCGGCATATCTGACATGGATATGAATGTGTTTATCCTTATATTTTGCTAGAACATTTTTGAATTAATGAAATCATCATTATTTACATTCCTTTTTAATAAAATATATGGACAAAAATATATGAAATAATGGATTTAATATAGAAGGATCTGCTAAACTTGTTTCCCAGAAGGATCAGTGCAGTATTGTGTACCACTACGAGTATCGCATTGGTCCGATATTGATATGCTTAGCATATACAATTATCTTGGTATCGTAGGTCGTGGATATTCTCTCAGAAATAACTGTCTCCATTTTCTAGAGAATTTAATAATCCCATCTAATCAAACATAGTAAATTTCATAAGCTTTCTTACTAAAAAAAAATCCCATACTAAAACCAGGTTTTATTTTATGACTATGGCTGTCATTTTTTTATCGTTATCTTCTCTTAATAGCATTTATCCTTAATTTAGTATTCAAACATCATTATAATCGTTTGTTAGTTAATTGCACTTTTCTCCTTTTATAAGTTAGGTGCACTTTTCTCCTTTTTAATAGATTTTGATATATATGATCTTAAGACGACGGCAGCGTCTTTTCAAATTCCCGGGCTTTCACACGATTTCAAAATTCGAATTGAAAATATGGTTAATTCAGGGGGCTTCGCTTGGATTGAGTTTATGGTCGTGGCAGTTGTGCGTTCTCTCGTATTGGTGCTTCGCTTGTTCATTCTGGTCAGTGTTGGGTTTTTTCTCTGATTCAACAGTAAATTCCATTCTATTGACACTGAGCGAGCAGCAAGCAACAAGCAACGGCTGAAAAGCCGTTGAGCGCTAGCCAACAAGCAGCTTAAAAAGAAGGCGCGCCAGGACGGACTTAGTTGTTCAATATAAGACAATAGTGAGTCTTCCATCGACTTCTCCGGTCGATTTGCTTATCGATTTTAGAAGTCAATGTGTCGAGTTGGCTGAGCGCTATGTCCCTCGCTTATTCGAAACTCCTATGGAGTTAGGTTTCCGGTGGTTACCGCAATGGTCGGCTTCAAACAAATTTTTTTTATTTTAGTTTGAACTCTTTTTTTTCCTAATAATACTTAAAATTTTTAATCGTAAATATATTTTAATTTCCGGCCAGGGCCTGTTTCTAGCTTAATAAACTAATGGAATCCCGACTCATGGAGAGCTGTCTACTAGATGCCTCTTTCACATCATTGCATGTGTTCCCTTAATCTGCAATGGGTTGGCCCATGGATGTTTACACATCCCCATCAAGAGTCGCTTTGGGGTATTGAAACTTACTTGCTAAAGAATGTGCTCCAAACCAGCTATCCATCAATTGCATCGAGTCCGTGTTCCACATTATCAAATTCCACCTGCAAACCTACTGCTTCAATGGGCCGTCTATTCCAATCTCTGGAATTACCTAAGTATCTCAGCAGCTTCAAACGTTTCCCGACATTTTGTTTCTTGGAGGAGGATTGTCTTTGTCTCCTTGATATCTCCTTTCATCAAGTCACCCAAATTTCTACAGTTCCAAGATATGATCTTTCTTTTTTTTTTTTTTAATAATCCATTGTATCTCCCACCCAGCCTAGCCTAGGAGCCTTTGGCCCTGAGCCTGAGGGACACGCAATTTTGGACAGCCAAGACCTAATCCCCACCTCCTATCAACATGCACCGGGTAAAACTATAAGAGGTGACCAACGAAGGTCGGTGTCAAACACAAGACCTCTCCGCTTCATGAGGCGCGGAGTCCTTGGCCAACTGAGCTACCAATCATTGGTTTCCATGATAGGATCTTCATTCTTAAACTAACTCGAATTCCACCTCCTTAGCTCTGGAACCCTCTTGGATTTGAACCACCCATAATTGTGATTCACTGAAGATTTTAACTCTTCAGTTCCCTACTAACTCTGGAGCCGAATCAGCCCGTTGATTTCCTGGACGTTTCTTTCTTGCACTCCCTATTTTGTAATTCCCCCATCCTTTCTAAAATGTCATCTCCCAACTTGAAAACTTCTGGTGATTTCCATATAGCTGATTTCAGTGGGGTCCACATAAGCATGGATGAGTGAGAGAGTTTAGAATCTATCAGTTAGTTAATTTTATTTGTCCCATGAGAGTATTCTCAGGATACTGTTTAATACATTTCCTAACCTTCTATAAATGGCCTTTTATTTGTCAGTTATTTTTCCATTTAATCATATATCTCTAAGGCCCTTGATTGGATAAGATCATCAACTCATTGTATTTTGACTTTTTTGCTTTACCCACACTGGGGCCTATGATGTGGACAGTTCATATGTATGAGGTACATGCATATGACCAGTGACGGAGCCAGGAATTTCTCATAGGTGGGGCAACATTGGTGGATCAATAATGTTTTTATATATTTTTTTGAATGGTAACATTCAATGAAAAGGCAAAACAGTACAATAGAGATATACTGAAAATTAAACCCAAAAAACAGAGTGGCCCAGAGGAAGAGAACCCACAAAACAGAAGCTACACCCTTGCCAGAAAACAACTAACAAAAGAGAGAGCACAAACTCATATTGTTAGCAAAATAACTTATCACAAAAAAAGAACGAAATTTGAGAAAAAAAATTAAAAAAATAGTTTTAACATAGAATCATATTTTCAATCCTGTTTTACCCATAAACTCATGATTAGATTACCCAAAAATGATAAATTTGTATTGTTCTCCACACCCATCAACATTCAATAATGGGTCAAGAAGTCTAGAGAAGAATTGCAAATTGCATGCTGTTAGCATATTTACTTATGACCACATGATTATGTTAAAAAATATTAGTTAAACTCATGAAAACCATAATATAGGGCTAATGATGTTCACAAAAAGTCTTGATCTTTGGCCCATTTGGTGTTTAAAGCTCAAATGACAAATCTTCTATTTATGGTCGCACAAAATTTCTAACTTAATAATTTGATTAGACCTGTTAATCTAGATTTGAAATTAAATTTTAAAAACTCTATCTGATCACAACTTAAATGGGCAAGTTTTCAAAATATGCTTATTATGAGTGCCGAACTTGAGAGGATATGGAATCTAGACTTAATAGAGGGTGAATAAAAAGAGAAAAAAAGGAAGAAGGAGAAGCAAACACACTGGCATTCTTGTTGTACAAAGAGAGGAAGAAAGAAAGTAAGTCATTGATGAGTTGTCTTTTGGACAAAAGCAAAAGACCAAATTGCCCTAATGTGTTTGAAAGTACTACTGTTAAACAAGAGTTAAAAACAAAAGTGCATTTGTGTGTGTGTGTGTGTGTGTGTGGGTGGGTGGGGGGTGTGGGGGGGGTTTACCCCTCCTCGACTCTACTTGGCGCTGTCCCTACATGCGACGTGCACTGTGGCTATGTGCACATGCATGGATCATCATACTCTGCCAAAATATCAAATCATTCTTCTTTTGTGGCTTATGTTGTGGCTAATGCTTATTTCCAAATGGCAGTGCAGAGTCTCTCAGATGGCCTAGCGTTGGGAAGTATAAAGTAGACACAGCATCATTTGAATCCTTAGCTATGCCTGAGCTGCAGGTAGGTATTGTTTCACAGAATTCCACATACTATTAAACATAATTTGGTGAGTGCAGAAGGGGTAGCTTCTGTGCCTATACATTTGTGAATATTGTATTCTGAATTTCTGATGTCAGGTCAAGGAAGATACTGAACTCTTTATCATCGACGAAGTTGGTAAAATGGAGTTGTACTGTGCATCTTTTTTCCCAGCTGTTCTGAAAGTTTTGGAGTCCAATATTCCAATCTTGGCAACCATACCCTGTCCAAGGTATGGTTGCGACATACCTGGAGGTACTATAATATTTCTTATTAGAAATCTAAGTGCTTTCTTAATTGCATTTGTTAGAAACAAGTAATAATTTCTTTGGAGTCCTGCCAGGAAAATTTATGATTTTTTTATACGATGGCTGACTTCAGCAGTGCTGGAACCAGGTTTTTTTTCTTTTTTGGGGTTGGGTGGGAGCGTGTGTTGGTTGACCAATAATGTTTTATATGATCAGAACACTAATTTATACTCTTGGACTACATTGACGAACTTTTGATCCAGATAATATCAAATACTGAATTTTCTGATCATAGTATTTTATTTAGATCAACTGCATTGCTCAGTGCTTATAGGATATAATCACATTGTATAAAATGACATAATTTCATGAAACTTCACATCACTGTCTAACAGATCACCAAGGATATCTCACTTGCAAAGACTCATGTCATACCACAAAAACTTCAGATGCTGATATGCTCAAAAGCAGGGGGAAAAAGCCCTTACTAATGGGGTTCCGCTTTATGCCTCAATAAAACTGGATATGGTTTTGGTTTGGTATTCACTCTTCCAAAACAAGCATGCGGATGTTGATTTGGGGCACATCTATATACTCTTAATGCTTAAGTCGAGGTTAGTTGAGTCTTATCTAAATGACATTAAGGTAATGTTTGGATCGTCTTAAGTTTCGGTCTTAATGTCTTGTGTCTTAAGCGCTAAGACAAAAAAATAAATAAGATTGTTTGGTGCGCTATGACAACATGTCTTAAGCGCTAAGACGACTTGTTATTTAAGACGAAATTTATCTTAATTGTAGGAGCTCGAAATCCAGCTCCTGGAATTAAGACCCCAATATCTTAAGCGGTAAGACAGTTCAGAACTTTTAAAATTCCCGTAATAACCCTCACCAATATCAACGATTGCAGCCCTCAAATAATTATAATCATAAAATAAAAAAATATTTATAAAACAAAATTTAATTAAACATATAATAAAATTAATTTAATACACACACTTTATCATAATATAATATACATATAACATTTAAAAAAATAAATGATAAAAAACATAATAATAAACACTTATTAATGAACAAATTAAATAAGTAATATTATATCGATAAAAAATAAAATGAATATATAACAAAAACAATATAATATTCAACGACTATTAATTGAAAAAAAATTCATAATATAATTTAATAAATATATATAAATAAATAAAAAATAATATATTAGCACAATTACAACTATTTAAAAATTAATAAAATAAAATATATATATATATAAATATAAATGAAACAAAAATAAAAATACAATTAAAAATATATATAAACAATAAAAATAAATAATAATCTATGATTATAAAATTAGCCATTATGATAAAAACAATCAGAACACAATTATCAATAATAAAATAAAAAACAAAACACATAAATAACAAAAATAAACAATTAAATTAAATAAAAATAAACAAATACTATGATAAAAATTTAAATAATAATAATTAATATAAAACATTAATAACATATTATTAATGAAAAATAAATAATATATAATAATATAAGAACATAATAAAACAATTACAAATAAAAAAACAATAACAAAACATAAAACTACAATTAAGATAAAATAATAATCATATAAAAACACCAAAAATAAATATAATAAAATTAATTATATTAAAAATAATATTATAAACAATATATAATAAAATATTAAATTAATATAACTAAATAAAAAAAACATAAAAAATATATAATAATTATATTTTATAACAAAAAGTATAAACTGGTCATTGTCCGAGTTTAAAAAGAAACAAATTTGGAGTGTTAGTAATGTTTTTCAGGCTTGAAACCATTTTTTAAAAAATGACAGAAATTACCCTTAACTTAAGACATGGATAAGATGCATTACCAAACATTCTTATTCAATTCAGATCTCAAAGCGTTCGGGTATTGCCAAACGATCTTATTACAGAACAACTAATCAGATCTTAAACTCGCAGCTCTAATAAGATCTTAAACTCACAGATCTTTTTCAGATAGATAAGACGGTAAAAAAAATAAGACGATCCAAACAGGCCCTAATAACTCTGTCATGATCTTGTCAAGTCAAAACGTGTCTACTTGAACTTGTTGACACGTGAGCATATGGAATAGTGAGCCATAAATGAATTCAGAAGTTTTAATAGGTTAACAACTACTTATTCTTTTGATTGTGAGGTACTATCCTTTCATAAAGCAGTGTATACTGTATCGCTATAGTTTGGTAGTCACTGCAAAACTGTGAAAAACTACTATCTTTTCATGCAGATTTATCCGTCTTCTTTGGACATTTCATAGATAAACCTAGATGATTGATGCTTTTTTGCAGTTAACAGAGTGAGGAATCATCCAGGAGCAACCGTATTCAGACTCAACACAGAGAATAGAGATTCAATCAAAGAAGAAATCTGCACCAAATTGGCTTACTTACTACAAAAGCAATAAGTGTTTGTGCTTGCAGATTCTTGCATGAAGGTAGTGCCATCTGCACTTGAGAATCTAAGATTGTAAGTCTTACCATATGATGTACTTATCTGGAGATGCCATTTTCAGTAGATTCGGTAAAACCCTTCTTCTATTTGATATCATGACACAATCGGAGTTCTGGATAAATGCACTATATAGTCAATGATTAGGCTCAAAGCACGAAAAATGCTTGATTTAATTAATTGCAGTTTCAGGGTACTCCTTCAGCTTGTTGCAATTTTTTTTTTTTTTGTAAAAGTTCAGCTTACTAACTTTATTTTCTTCGGAATCCTATGATTCGATGTATATTTTTATACAACAATCCCATTTACAAATGAATCTAAGGATTGGGGTGTGGATCTTACGATTCGATACTTGTTTTTATCGAATTTTACGATTCATTTGAGCAGGAGTAACCATAGGTAAGAGATTAATATTAATATTTCTTTTACTTTCTTTCTTTTCTTTTTTGTTACCATTTCTACTTTTAAAAGGTTATATACAGTAGTGATTAAAAAGATCTCTTAATAACTTTAGTGATTTTAAGGAGATTTTAGAGATTAGTGAGGAACAAGCATGTGGCTAAAGCGTTGAGTTGTATCTATGAGATTTTGTCCTCTAATTGTTGTGTTTAGTTTTACTTCGTTTTTTTTTCCATGAACTCTTGTTTAACTTCATAAAGTTGATTATTTAGATTTTTTTTCCATTTAAAGAGAACAAAAAATACTTTGTTTATTTTTCCTAGTAATGATGATATCTTAAACACAGTTAACCATTCGGACATATCAACCATGATATGTTAGTATATGAAGAAAGTCATATGATTATATCATAGTCTTATTTGCCATTTTAATTATGTTGTTATAGATAGAAAATAGATGAATTTTATGAATAAGTACTTTTTTATTTTTGTATCTTTTTATAATATTATGTTGTAGTTTTTTTATAAGAAAAATAAACAATTCTAAGACTCATGATGTGATTCATGGTACATTTCATTAATCTCCTAATGATTTGAGATACGATTTTGCTTTTCAAAACATAGCTGTTTTCATTTTCTATTTCAAAGAATCTCAATCATTTTAAAAAACATGCACACAAATAATAACCAATTGCTTCTCTATGGACGGAAAAAACTGATGTCCTTAAGATTACTATTACAGGCACCACCAATAATGGCCGTAAGACCCAAAATCACATCGACTGGAAATACTGCTGGATGGGCTTGTCTGTTGCATGTGGACCATTGATCATTGTTCCTTTAGCTGTACATGTTAAAGATCATTAATTTTTTACTGGAGTTCCCATTTTGAAAGCTTTTGAACTAGCAGGTGCTTCTGCTGTCCCATCTGATCTTGATCCCGTTGATCTAATCTGTGCGTCATCTATTCATTATAGAGTGTTTAATTACTCCCAAAACAATACTCAACTTCTATGGATCTTTTAATTGGATTGTTGGTAATTTAGTTGACGGTGAGCAATTTTGTTCAGGAAAACTTGCATCATCCATCTGATTTAAATCTCCAATTTATTTTTTTTCAGTCCAAGCATTCTATTCAAGTGGGGCTCATCTTTTAGTGATCCTGATAGCTGTAGGCTTGTACCTACTGCAGATGAGTGATTCAAGTAAGAGCTCTCCCATGTCGTCATCTGATGATTGGCTTTGCCAAGGATTTGTTAAAATGGGAACCAACCAGACAAAAGCAAAAGGATGATTCATCTGGTTGGAGCTGTGGACGGTCAATGACATAAAAGTGTTTCCTTTGAACATTGTAAATTTATAATTAGGAATGAATGGGGATTGCAGGCTGTTTCTTCATCAAGTTCTGAAGCCAGTTATTGTCTGACTACATTTGTCTAATGTGGGACACTTTTAACAATCTAGGTCACTTAGAAGTGAGCACCACATGTTGAGAACGCTTTGGCACTGTAAACATCTCCCTCTGGTACTGCAGAAGTTCTGATTGGAGATGGATCGGTTGCTACCTGATGTGGTGATCTAAGATCTAGTTGTTATAATATAAAAGAGCGTAAAGAGAGACAAAGGAAGAGAAGAGTTTGGAGGAAAAGTCATATCTCAATTGATGACCGACTCACATTTTATAATCATATTAACCCTAATCACATGCTATCAATCCTCCTAAAAGTCATATCTTTAGACAAGTTGTACATTACTCAATACAGTCCCACACGTGGGATATTCTTCTTGGGCCTAAATGGGCCATTTTGTGTTATGAGTTATCTTCTACACTCCCCCTCAAATTGTTGTGGGAAGACACAAAACATCAATTTGTTATTTAGATCATTATGCCGTGGTTTAGGAAGAGCTTTTGTGAATATATCTGCCAACTGATCATGGGTAGAAACATGAGGCAAAGTGATCTTCTCAGTAACAACATGCTGACGAATGAAATGACAAATAAATCTCAATGTGCTTTGTTCTTTCATAGAAGACCAGATGGATTGCTATTCGGGTGGCACTAGTATCCTCCCCATACAGAAGTGCAAAAGTGCCAACAAGAACACTGAATTCGCAAAGAAGACGTCGTAAGCAAATGATTTTAGCACTAGCAGACGACGTGGCTCGATATTCTGCCTCAGTAGAAGATTTCGAAACTGTGATTTGCTTTTTGCACTTTAAGGAAATCAGAGATTTTCCAATAAACATGCACCGGCCAGTGGTAGATCTCCGTGTATCCGGATAGCCGGCCCAGTCAGCGTAAGCGGTTAAGTGCAGAGAAGCACCAGTAGGGTAGAACGTACCATGATTAATAGTGTTTTTAACATAACGGATGATGCGCAAAGCAGCAGTAAGATGAGGCGTATGTGGATTGCTAACAAGCTGGCTAACAGTATGAACCGCATAAGAAATATATGGTCTGGTCATAGTCAAGTAGAGCAAACTACCCACAATTAGGTGAAAAATGGAAGGATCAGCCAGGGGAAAGCCATCATCCGTACTGATGTTGCTGTTCAATTCCATAGGAGTAGCAAAGATATTAGCCTCATCAAATCTGGTCGAAGTAACCAAATCTCTTGCATACTTACCTTGATGAACTCGAATGCCCGATTTGTTACGAATAAACTCAAGTCCGAGGAAGTAAGTGAGAGGACCAAGATCTTTCATTCGAAAATGGCGAGTAAGATGATGTTTGAGAGAAGTAATGACAGCAACATCATTGCCACCGATAATCATATCATCCACATAAACCAAAAGAAATGTGTATCCCTGCGGCGTCCATTAGAGGAAAAGGGAACTAACAGAATGACTCTGGCAAAATCCAGCTTGAAGGATTGCAGCCCGAAATTTATCAAACCAAGTCCGAGGAGCCTGCTTAAGGCCATAAAGAGCTTTCCTCAGTTTACAAACATGCTATGGAGGACAAGCATACCCCGAAGGTAGCTTTAAATAAACAGTCTCACGCAAATCGCCATGAAGAAAGGCATTTTTGACATCCATTTGCCATAGGGGCTAGTTGCGAGCTACAGCTACACAAAGGAGAGTGCGAACAGTGGTCATTTTAGCCACCAATGTGGAGGTCTCCTCATAGTCAATCCCATACTCCTGCTTATAACCCTGTGCAACTAATCTGGTTTTGTAGCGGTCAAGACTCCCATTAGAGTGAACTTTTATGGAATAGATCCTTTTACTGCCAATATCAGATGCATCGGCTGGGGCCGGGGCCGGTGCCAATTCCCATGTGTTGTTTGCTTCAAGAGCAAGCAACTCCTTAGTCATAGCATTCTAACAGTATGCAATCTTCGAAACCTGTGAATATGAGGTAGGTATATGAGCACTATCCAAAGAAGTGAAAAAAAGCAGGAAAACCATATCTGTTAGGTGCAACAGAAGGACGACTAGATCGTCGCAGGGGTATGACACTATCGGTAAAAGAAGTATTAATACCTGAGGGTGCAGTAGGCAACATTGGGATAGGATCAGGAGAATGAGGCCCCATTGGAGGAACCGTGTTACGCCGGACATGGACATTGGTAATAGGTGGAGGAGAAGTAGTCGCAGGGAATTGTGGCAGATAAGACACAACAACATGATGATTATCCAAACGCAAAGAAAGGAAAGGATTGTGTTCCAAGACGATCACATTACGAGATATTTGCATGCGTATTTCGGATTGATCATAACATAGAAATTCCTTGTGTTCAGTACTGTAACCTAGGAAGATGCATGTGGCAGCCTGTGGTGACAACTTAGTGCGCTTTGTAGGTGGAAGATGGACAAAGCACAAGCAACCAAAAACACGTAAGTGAGAATATGAAGGGGTATGACCAAAGAGAGCTTCATAAGGAGCAGTCTTTCGTAGAACGGAGCTTGGATAACGATTGAGGCGATACACAACATTCTGTGCAACATCACACCAAAAATTTGGAGGAACTAAGGATGCAAGTAGGAGAGTACGAACAATTTCAAGAATATGCATGTTCTTCCTCTCCGCAACACCATTTTGCTGTGGAGTATGCGGGCATGATTTTTGGTGAAGAATGCCTTTATCAGAAAGGAAGGTAGAAAAATCATGGGACATGTATTCTCCACCGGAGTCAGACCTAAGAATTTTTATTGCGTTCTTAAATTGTGTGTGAATCATATTGTAAAACTTTTGGAAAAAAAAATCCTTTAGATTTGAAGCGCATGAAATAAATCCAGGTGAATCGAAAATGATCATCAATAAAGGTCACATAATACTTAAACCCTGTCCTACTCTATGTGGGTGCAGTTCCCCAAACATCAGTGTGAATAATATCAACAGATGATAACGCACGAGAATGATGAATAGGAAATGGAAAAATATGACTCTTACTCAAACAACACGTTTCACACTTTGATTGAAGTAAAGAGGATATTATTTTATTATCAATAGTGGGTTCTAAACGACCAATTTTAAATAAAGAAAGTAAATAAACATTGTTCACATGACGAAGACGACTATGCTACATAGTCCACAATTTATTGAAATTAGAAGAAGAAGAAAATAGGGAATAATGTCCAATGTCAAGCAGAATCAGTCGACTATGTATACTCCCTGTCGCGATGACCTTCCCAGTTTGCCGCCCCTGTATGACACAACCAGTGGAAGAAATGTTATTATGGTACCCATCATCAATAAGTTGTCTGACAATAAATTGGCTAATAATTTGGGAAAGTAGACATTAGGAAGGTGGAAGGATTGGCAAGAGACATTAGATAAAGTAATGGTACTAATTCCAGAAATGATTAATTGGTCTCCATTAGCAGTGGTGATTGTGTCTTTGCCAAGGTAAGGGTGAGAGGCTGTAAAGCGACTTTCTACAGAAGTCATGTGGTTTGATGCTCCCGAATCTAGAAACCATGTAGATGGGGTTATGGATGAAGACAGAGAGAATGAAGAATGAAAAGCATGAAATGCTAGAGGAGAATGAATTTGATACTGACCACCATTAAAGCCCATAGATGCGTATGCTGAGGTCACCGTGTTCTGAATTGGTTCTTGAATCTGGGCTGGAGTCATGGATATTGCCCCGGAAGAGGTGCTTCCCGTATCAGGGAGAGGTGCTTGAACTTGGAACACAGCTGGAGCCTTTTGTTTGGGCACGGTGGAAGGTTTTGCTTCTGCTGGGTCCCCTTCTTTCGCTGTAAGCTGCGACATTCATGAATAAGATGACCAATTCCAATATTTGCAAACCAATTTCTTACGATAGTTCTTGGCAATATGACCGAAGCCTTTGCATTCATAGCATCGAGCAGGCTTCTGATTGGGGGCTGCCAAGAGTGCAGAATCCGTTGGAAGAGGAGCTAGGAAGGCCTTTGGTTTTTCAAGAATAGCACGCTGTGAGTTTAGGCGAAGTTCGTCTCGAAGAACTTATTGGAAGCATGTATCCAGGTTCGCAGAGACTTCTTTATTCATGAGAGCAGACCGAACAGACTCGAATTCAGGTTTGAAATTCATAATGAACTGGCTGATGTAGGTTTCCTCTTGTAATATAAGAGCCTCAGACAGAAACCCAGCAGAAATAGTTTGAATAATCATAGCATCCCTCTCAGTTTATAAGGTGAGAAATCCATTGAAGTACGCCTACACAGATTTATCACCTTGATTGAATTTTGCAATTTCACTATCTAATTGAAATTTACGGGCTCTATTTGTTTGATGATAAACATTCTTTAGATGAGACCACATATCTGCTGCGGCAGTATATGCTTGAAGAGCAATGGCAAGAGAAGGATATGGAGTTAAGAATCCAAGTGATGACCTTAGCATTTTCTTTAGACCAGGTGGGTAACGCTTTTGTGTCAATAGTACTTGTAGTAGGTTTAGTTATCGATCCATCAAGATAACCAAACAGTCCTTGGCCTTCTATAAAATTCTTTAGATGAAAGGACCAGGCCATATAATTATTCTCATTTAATTTAATGGGAATAACATCATACTTTTCCATTGATACCAATTTCAGCAGGAAGAAGGAGAAGAACCAGCAGCAGAGAAACAAAAACCAGCAGCAAAGAAGAACCAATCACAATGCAAAGAGAGATGTAATCTTCTATGATTTCATAACCAAGCATGAAAGATGCTTTTGGAATGGTTGATATATGCTTTCAGGATAAAACACTACAAAATAGATAAATATAATGATTCTAATTGCACACAGCACACCCATGTGCAAGATGAGTCTTCCAAACAACCCCCAGATCTAAGACAACACTTCAATAATAGTGGATGAGACTTCCAATCATACACAGCACACATAGGTGCAATGTTGAAAAAAAAAATCATGCCAAAACCAGTCCAAGCGACCTTGATTTTACTGGCTGAATCCCTTCGTGGGGCCCACAGAGAGATTTGATTGATGATCAGATGAGATGCTAGAAATCAGGATCAAAATCCCTTTCCCGCAGTGAATGTCGCAGTAAAATCCAGTCAATATCAAGGATCTTATGCGCCTGTAATGAAAACTATTTCAAAAAGTTGAATAATCACATGATGGATAAAAAAGCCTACCTCTGATCGCTGAAAAACTCTGAAAAAATCTCCAAAAAGACAAGGAGAGATGGGCGACCGAGGATGGATAGAGACTTGTGGATTTTGTGATGATCGCAGGTGGGCCACTATGATCACGATGATGAAACAACAGGTTTTCACCTACGTTCTGCTTCCAAAAAGCATAGATCCTTGATCTGTGTTTGATTTGATGATGTAGATGAGATCTCCAAGATACTATGGCTCTGATACCATCTATATAATAAGGGAGCTCAGTTTTTGAATCCTTAGATATTTTGGACCCTTGGATTTATGTACATATTTCTGTACATAAATCCTTAGGCTGAGAAGAGATTCAAGATCCTATTACAAAGGACAATAGGATATGGGAGTGCCCTTGATTTTCTGTGAAATTACTAAACGTGCCATTATCTTTTTCAAGAGGATATGGGAGTGCCCTTGGTTTTTGGTTTTCTGTGAAATTATGAAACGTGTCATTATCTTTTCAAAACTTCCATACAAGTAAAGATATGATTAAATACACGGCTATGATTGCAATAGAGTGATTGAACGGTGTTGAATTTGGACCCACAACTTACCAGTTTGCCCATTCACACGTATATGTTGTTTTTCACGGATTGTGGAATCTGAGCTAACTTGGATTGTTTTGGTAGCAGATGCAAACGTGACTTGCATGCAATTGAACTAAACTGCTTATAGTAGTTGGCCACTCTGGTTTTCAATGGTGGTTAAACAAGGGTTTAATTGGCTGGGCTGTTTTACCTAAAAAAAAAAAAAATCCGGCCGGGCTTGATTTGAAGCTAATTGATCCGATGGGCTACATAGAAAATTTGGGTTAAATTTGTTAAATTATGGGCGGTGTGGGTTTGGTTTTCCCCATATTTAGTTGTACTCAAGGCATGGTGCGCCGTGCCTTCAGGCACGAGCAATGACTAGTGTTATAATATAAAAGAGCATAAAGAGAGACAAAGGAAGAGAAGAGTTTGGAGGAAAAGTCATCTCTCAATTGAGGATCGACTCACCATGTTATAATTATATTAACCCTAATCACATGCTATCAATCAGCAAGATTACAATCAGAATGTAAAGAATAAAGAATGTAAATCTCTATGCATGGAAGTAATTCTATGAGATATTCTTTAGTCAAGCTTTATGACAAGCTGTACATTACTCAATACAGTCCCACACGTGGGATATTCTTCTTGGGCCTAGATGGGCCTTTTTATGTTATGAGTTATCTTCTACACTAGTAGACATAGATCTTGTCTAGTTCAGACTGCATGATCCAAGGGCATTCTGATTGAGGGACTTGATTATGGATGGCTCAGATTCACACTACTTTTACTTTATAGAGAAGAACGTTTCCATTTCAAATCCCATTTTTAGTATTATACCTAACATTTGCTAACAGCCTAACATCATTTGAGATGAAAGGAATTTCAAATGGGAAGATGGGGGAGTGCAAGAACCGAGCTATAAACATGGGCGCACCCATGTGTGATCGCATGTGGGCTCCATCAACAGAAGCCAACAGGCTCAAAGAAAACCTCACTGTATTTGTTATTGTTGCATCAGGACTATTGCCTATGAATTGTATTTGCGCGATCATACTTACCATTGGATTGAAGTCTTTGCTATATTTACCTTCAGACTGATAATTTTCTTCATAGGTTTGATGACTTCAGTCAGGCAGTGAATATCACTCCAATCTGAGCAATATTTGGTCCATTGTTCACAGGAGATAGTAGGCCTCCTTTAAATTCTTAAAACTTGGCTACACGGCAGAAGATAGTATTGATCCTTTAGGCCCCCTTTGAATTCTTGGAACTTGGTTGCAATAATTTGTTAGGATTTGTTTGGATCCACAGAACTATGTTGTCATGTGAATCTAATCACCTAAAAGAAAATATTATTTGGTGCTCATTCTTGGAAATTTACCTTTAATCCTCCTTTTTAGCTACCTTATATATTCTAATGCATAAACAGGGTGTAAAGGGCATACTTCCATTAAGGGGGGTTTTCTTGTACTGGTTTCCATTATGCCTCAATGGTTCATGCAAAGAAAAAGAACTGTCACTTGAGTTAACCTGATACAGTTGAACCCATCATCAATCACACTTTAACCGAGTTTACCTGCATTGTATTTACAAACTTCCTTTATTTCATCAGCACATACAGAGGATCTCAACAAGCTAAAATAGAAAACATAACATTGATAAGCGACTCCATTTTCTGTCTTCCTAGAAAATGATTTCCGATAACATTTGGGTTGAGCCCATCTGCTCCGGTGGATGGATTTTAAAATGCAAAATCACCCCCTCCTATTAGAAAAATAGCCCAGTATGCTCACTATTGCAATCTTGAGGTCGTGGGTTCAAGTCATGTTACCAATTAAAAAAAAAGGAGCTTTAGTAGCACATATGTTGAAGCCTGAAGGTCAATGTACATAATTGCCACCTCCCTTCTCATGATCAGGTGCATGGACCAGACTCCATTGAGTTTGGTATGCATTAAACCAGTGACGGCGATGAAAGATTACAAGGACTAAGGGTGCATGCTGTTATCATTCTGCCAATAAATAAATTTTAGCGAATGGTACTTTCTAATGTTTATTAAGCTTTGTATAACTTCTTTATAGCCATTGTTAAGCTTGAAAGTACATGTTGCCTTTTTGAAGTGTTGGAGAGAGAGAGAGAGAGAGAGAGAGAGAGAGAGAGAGAGAGAAGTCCTTTTAAACCTTTTAGACCACAGTCCCCAATTCTCATGTTAGAACCTACAAAGCCACATGAGGACATGTTCCCTACATCATTACTGCAGAAGGCTTATCCCTTAAAAAAAAGGCCATCACTTACCTGAGTTGCAACTTGAAAAGCATACCTTTTTGCAACCACCCTTTACAACTAATCAAACACCATTCCTTCATGTAACTTTCCTTCCAATGTAGATTCTTCCGGTAGTGAGTTTTCACCAAATGGGATGAGGTCCTACATCATCTCACTTGCATTGAAGTATCAAAAATATCCTTGTTCTCATTACCTTTCCCATGATGTGTATAAGGGTGGATTAAAGTAGTGGCCACTTCGACAAAATCTCTTTCTTATTACGTAGTGGCCACTTTAACAAAAATCTCATCGCTCCCAACTCACTTAGTATGGTTCAAAATCGCTGTATCGGTCGGGCAAAAAAATCGATACGGTATTGATCGCAGTTATCGGTCTGTCGCAGTCGCAGCGGTGTGAATTTTTCTTTCGTAAAAAAAATATCTAAAAAATCCAGAATATTATAAAATGCTGAAAAACACTATTTTTTTCCTATTAGTAACAATAATAAATCAAAATATCGGTCCTCCTAAGTCATGACATCCTGTATCGCTATTTAATTTTTTTTAAAAATAATTATACTAAGTCTAGTGTATAATATTTGGTCCCATCTATGTAGTTATATAAATCAATTAATGTAGTACTTTATATATATAATCCAAACCACTTTAAATAACTATCAATTTGACAAGACCATAACTCAAATAAGACTTACCCCATATTGGATTGACCACTATGCAACTGGCCATTTCTTAAAATCTTATTCACATGTATTTTTAGGTGATTAATCAAATCATAGCTTAAGTCTAATTTGATTAAAATTTCTTGAAGGCCCATTTAATAAGGGGCATATAATTTGAATAGTTTTGTGGAGCACTATTGACATCCAAACCATTCAATAAAAATAGCATTTAATTCTATGAGTATCCTATAATTTTAAGTTGGCCCAGGTTTTAAATTGAAACTTGGCCCACATTTTAAAATCTATATATTGAGAACGAAAGTTGAAACTCTAAAAGGGTGATTTTTCCACCGTTCTCTCTCCTCTGTATCAAAATAGAAAAGTGGTGGGGGGAAAAACAAAAAAGGGAAAGAGGGAAGAAGAGAGGAGAGCAGAGGCGGATCCAAGTGCATCCATGTGGGGGCGGTCGCATCCGTTGGACCTCAGCCCGCTTCTAAATCCATAATGAAAATTCAGGGTCGGTTTTGAAAATTCACATAAAAATCCTACGTCCGCCCCCAAGACCCATATGAAAATCCTAGGTTTGTTCCCAAAACCCAATTGCCTGGTTGGATCCGCACCCGTCAAACAAAAATTCTGGATCCACAACTGGAGGAAAGGAAGAAGAAGAGGAAACAAGGAAGAGAGGAGAGGAAGAAGAAAAGGAAATAAGAAGGATAGCTGATTTTAAACTATCATATAACTACTGCATGGACAACACTCTATTAATAGGCTCAACAGGTCTACATTAGTCATTTAACCCTTTCACATTGATTGCATATAAATTGACAACTTTTGAAGTATTTAAATGCTAACACATTGAGACCCAATAAGACTTATCTCATCAATTGGTTTTATTCTTATATTCTTATTTTTTTTAATCCCTTTTAGAAGCCAACCAAGATCCAATGGGCTCCCATAAAGTCCAATGAATGCATACATGGACCAATTGGGTATTATAATAGGTCAAAATCACCATAGAGTCACATCATTACCTGCTTCCGCCCACACACAAAGCAGCATATTTATAAGCCAATCCAATTCCTTCACACACAACTTTCTCCGTGAATTAGCACTGGTGCAAATATAACATTACGCTTTATGCATCATTCGTCATTTGGATTTAATCACAAAAAATTTGTACTATATATAAGCTGCCCGCGGCTAAAGCTGCAAAATTAAGAGCTTGAGTCCCACTGGTGAAAGATTAAGGGGACATGATGGATGTAAAACCTTCCAGCCTAGAAACTTTGAAATTGAGAGCCAGTATCTGATATCGGGTACAATTGTAATCCACATCCATCTCTATTTTCTTACTCTCTTGATTGTCATGGTTTCAGGTGAAAGACAGTCGAGACAAGGCGATCTTAAAATAAACATCTTGCTAAACATATGGGTATTTTCGTCTTATCAAATCAAATTCAAAGACATTCATTTCAAATATTTCAATCTATAGAAGGGAGAAAAGAAGAAGCCCAGAAGTCAAAGGCAGGTAAGATGAGGCTCCCTTAATAAATAATAATAACACAACCACGCAGTACGCTCTCAGTCTCACCAGGTCTTGTAAAAGAAAAAACAAAGTGACGGGGCGTTGTCTAACGTACGCAGGGTGCGCAGTGCGCATACTGCTTATTTTAGTTACTGCCATATATTAAATTCCTGAACCAGTGTGTAAGCCGGTTTAAATGCCGCCAAATGGAGATAACGTGCGCCAAAGCAAACTGTTATTGAGCTGTTCCTTGCATTAAAATATCAGTGCAGAGAATGAAAGTATAATAAAATAGAGTGCCTTTTTGGGGGTTTGAAACCTGGATTTTACAGTTTACCAAACTTAGATTTGTAGGCCAGCTGACCCCTCTGATTTGTACTTCACAGCTCTGCATTGGGGCCATTTATCCAAATTGCATGTATGTAAGCTTGAATGGAATGAAATCTGAAAGAATTAACAACCTCAGCTAACCCAACCCAAAAATTTATCCAAATAGCATGTATGTTTGTAATTAAATACATAAGAATTCATAGTCAAATGAGCTCCGCAAAGGATTCTAACAGACATTAAGTGTGAATGACGAGACGAGTTCAAGGATGAGAGATATAATGTAGTAATATGGATAGGACATTGACTTTAGTAATATTTGGATTAATTAGGAGATGGTTGGATATTCAAGTTGAGGTCATTTTGTGGTCAATTTTGTATATTCACCTTGAATCTTTATAACTACCTATAAATCCACATATATTCTATGCAAACAAATAAGCCTAATTGAGTAAAGTCATAGCAAACATTCAAATTATAGGTATATTATGTGGTGCATGGTGTCTATAAATATTATTTTATTTATCAACATACTAAATGGTACATCAATATATTGCCTCATCATCTAATCATGAACCAGTTAACAATAAATCCATCACTCCATTCAAGTAACAGTGCATTGAACATTTCCAAAGATTTCTCAATGTCTTTTCTCATCTCCTCTTTTGTTTAAAGTTGTCCTGCTTTTCTCTTACTTCCTTATATTAGCATGTCATTTCAAATTTACTAAGAATGATATCAGTGTTGATATAAATTATTATGTTGTTAAATAACAGTTGGAACTTTTTTTAATTCAAGCTTTTGGCGTTTCTGGTTATTAGTAAACTATCAGAATGTTCGAACTTTAGAACCTGTTTTTTTTACGTACAGTCGTTTGGTGCAATTCTGTCCACGTGCCGAACCCCCCCATGAGCGCGACTGTCTGGACCGATAATATTATTCTATCATTCAATGATAATTCGAGCTTTCGGTGTTCCTGGTTATTAACATACTACTAGAGCTCGGAATCACAACTCGTCATTTACTAGTAGTAACAGTAAAAAGGGCAAAAAGGGAAGAAGAGGTAAAAGATTAGCAGTACGTGTTTTTGGAATAAAGAAAACAGAGAGGAGAGAGAGAAGGTTCGCTTTCCGTTTTGTAATTCCAGCGATGGATTCTCCTTCAAAAGCCTTCTCTTTTCCTCCATTTCTGTCGCTTCGAATCCAAAACTCTACATCTAAATCTCCTCCATTCCTCTTTCGGAATTCGATCGGTACGGGCGCGGGAGAAGAAGTTCTTACTGATGAACGTCAGCTGTTCGACGAATTGTCGCAGTGGTGATTTTTTTTTTTTTTTAAATTTCTTTGATCTTTTCGTCATGAGAAGAATGGGTTTATGGTTTTTTTTTTTTTTTGGTTTTGTTCAAGTTGGGTGGTTTGATCCTGCAATTGGGATGAAACCCAATGTTTGTTTTGTTTATTTGGTTGAGAAGTGATGAAGTTGAATTTCACGAAATTCTTAATGCTTTAAGTTGGGTTTGGACTCTGGAGAGAATTTCGACAAAAGACTCAAATTTTTTTTTTAAAAACTGAGTGATTCTCGTGAATTGAAGTTCGTTCATATGCGTTGTTTTATCAAAGTAACGTAGTTCGATCATTTGACCTGATTGATTTTTATATATATATATATATATATATATATATATATGACTGGAAATTTGGAATCAGCATTCAAAATCTTATAGGTCTGCTGGATTTTGACTTGATCAACTTGTTTTTGAACATAAGGATAAATTTTGAAGGTGCTCCAAAAGAAAAATCTTGGATAATTATAATATCAAGTCAAACATCATAGGTTGATTGTTTTTTTTTTCTTCTCCTGAGACAAACATGTCATTCAAATTGCAGGTTCTTCTTCCCATAAATTTTATCAATTATGCATCAGGTTTGTTGGTAGTATTTGTTGATCTTTTTTTAATGAAGAAGAATAAAATGGGTGGTTTTTGTTGAAGTTATATCATGTTATCTAAATGTTTAATCAAACAGAGTCTATGTATGGTGCATAATTAACCTTTCACTAGACTTGGGAGCTGGCTGGTAGCATGAGAAGTCAAATCCTTGCCTAAGGGGAGTAGAGTCTAATTTCTTCAATGGCATAAGATTAAATGACTTTCCTGTGATGCTGTTAGATTATTTAGAGCATGAAGATTATGTTTTTCAAGAGGTGGGTTGTCAAGTGAATTACTGATTTGAACTTTTTTGTTGTGGTTTCTCAGGTCACAAGCTAGGCGTTCGGCTGTATTGATGTACAATAATAGGATTATGGACAATCTTCTTACAACATTATTGGGATAAAATGTAAGCACTGCTGAAGATGAACACTTGATTTCATAACAATTCTACAGCTAAATGGGAGGAATATTACATCTTTTTGAGTTCAATCAGGCTGGCACATCAAGGAAGTTGCTCACACATAAGAGACATGCTGATGGTGAGGGTTCTTCTTATAATAAATAATAGTGAAATTTGATATAAAAATTAAAGTTTCTATACCGGCAACTATGATGTAGGAATAAAATGTTGATGTATGGTTTCAGTTCCAACTTCCAACTTACTCAACAATCCAAAAGAGAGATCAAAGTGACATTATTTTCGTGTTGGTTGCCTGACTTTGTTACCGAAATACTTTTCATCTAATTACATCTGTTTTGAGTGTAACTTCTTCTTAAGTGAAATGTAATTCTAGTGTTTTGATATTTCCACAGGCCTTGAGGCTCCTCGGAATAGCTTGGAGCTTCCTACAGAGACATCGAGCCATCAAGTGATGCGCAACAGCATACCGGTACCTATTCTATTATTTGCTACATCACAGCTTGCACACAGGTTGTCTTCGTCTTGAAGTTGAGACTTTGCCATTCTAGTAAAAGGCCTCAACTATTTAAGATTGAGCTCACCAGCTCAATCTAATAGGTTGTGGTTTATCCATCAAATGGAAAGAAACATTAGATTGTAACCACTCTTCAATATATGATAATTTTGTTAATCAGTAACACTTGCAAACAATAATTCTTCAGTCAGTTTTCTTCTTCCTTTATGATTCCAATAAGATATTAGTTCCCTCATCTATTTATGAAATCTAACCACTCAAATGTTAGGTTTAGTGTTTGTTGCTGGGATGATCCACTTACCCTGCTTTTGGGGCATAAACCATATGGGGAATGGAGGAAGATCTGATTTAGCAACAGAACAATTTTACCATCAAGTCTCAGAGATGACCAGTGGACCATGATGATGTGAAGTTCAATTAATACTATAGTTTTTCCCCCAATCTTGTTGAACTCCTTCACATCAGTAGCATAAATTTAAGTGTCAGATTTAGACACTAAACTGTTGACAAGGATAACCTTCGAACTCTGCTAGAGTCTCTTATCCACTTGGGTGTTGCATTTGACAAGCCATTTAGTTTACTCCATTAGTCTTGGTGATCCATTAGTACTTTGAGATTTTAGTCTCATTGGCAGATATTGAAGTTAAGCAAGTCTCCTTGAAGTCTGATTCTACACAGCTGTGTTTTTCTTGTATCCTCTTTCACATGAATGTCATTCAGAAGTTTTGTATACATCATTTATTCATTATTATATTTAAACATTAACCGATCAATAACATGCATGCTTTTAATTTTCAGTATTCATATCAAGTGAAGCAGCACTCATCCAAAACGAACTTTTATCCTGGTGGTACCCCCATGAAGAAGTTGATTGATGATGAGATGTCTAAACCAGTAGATAGCAAACGCAATGTACCTAGTGTTGTTGCCCGTCTGATGGGGATGGATATGTTGCCAGCGGACATAAAACCCATAGTTCATGCAAAGGAAAGAGGGAATGAAAGTACAAGGAACAATGTACCAAGAACAGAAGCAGCAGACAATCCTTTAACCCACTTGAGTCCATTCGTCTTAAAACCTGTCAAGGAAACAAAACAGCATATACTTCCCCAAAGTAGCAGGCGAGATCCTGACAAATCCAGGCATGGTTTGAAAGTGTCCAAACCACAGCCTCGGGAACATCCCCAAGAGGAGCAACTACAGAAATTCAAGAAAGAATTTGAAGCATGGCAAGCATCCAAGGTTTGGGACTGTTCAAGGACTGTTGAACTGGGCGACAATCCAAGATCCTGGAAAGATAACCAAATCCTTGCACAAGAAAATCTCAACAAGGAAAAGATGGCGCTCTATGCTGATTCTAGGAGATTTGCATTTCATGAAAAGCCTATAGAACTTTCAGATAATACTTTGCAATATAAATCTAACACAAGCACGGAACAGATAGGTGGTTTGTCACATTTCCAACCTAACCGAAAGGAAGCCAAGAGTTTAAGGAACAAAACCAAAACCAATGGAAACTTCGAGCAAATTAATCAAATGAACTGCAATGAGAAATACAGTAGAACTTTACCCACGAGAATAGTGATCTTGAAGCCTGGTCTCCAAAGGAGCTCAGACACTGAAGAGTCATGGCCTGACTCATCAGAGATAACAGAAGAGGAAGGTAGTATCGAAGATTTTTTGGAGGAGGTAAAGGAAAGACTTAGGTATGAATTAAAAGGGAATGTTAGAAAAGATACTCCATTGAGAGGTGGTGGAAATGAGACTCCTTTTCATGAAAGGCCAACAGATCCAAAAGAAATTGCTCGACATATTGCAAAAAACGTCAGAGAAAATGTTACAAGGGACCTCGGAATGAACTTGCTGCGCTCAGAATCAACCCGATCATATAGAAGTGAAGTTCAATTTAATGGACCAGATTCCCCTGAGTTTATCAACAGAGACACAAGGAAGTTCGTATCTGAGCGGCTGAGGAATGTCCTGAGAAATGAAATAGAAGTGGATATCCCTGCAGTTACAAACAGGACTTCGACAACTTCTGTTATAAACAATGAAATAGACCTCCTAGGGACAAAAACATTCGTCTCCAGGGCTGGAAAAAGGGTGGGTCACTGGGAAAACTTGAAAAACATGCCTGCAATGAAAACTGGATCTTTCAGACATCAACAGATGACTGATGGATTATTGGATAGCAGAGATGCATCTCCGAGGAATCTTATCAGATCTTTGTCAGCTCCAGTATCAGGAACATCATTCGGAAAGCTTCTTTTAGAGGAGCCCCGCGTTTTGACAGGTGCTCACATCCGAAGGAAGCATGAAGCAACTGAAGTTGTTTCAGTGGAAGTGAGAAACACTAGGAAAGAGAAGTTTAGTTTCAGAGGGAAGGTTTCCAATTTGAGACACAGTTTAACTCTGAGAGGGAAATTATTTGGCAAGAAGGTCCAAATCGTTGAGGACTCAAGACCTAGAATGTCTGATTCTACTAAGGCTTTTATGACCGCACCATCAGTTTTGATGAATTTGGGCTTTGCACAAGTAAGCATTATAACTATATTAATGTCTTCTTTTCTACATTTTAATATAAATGGATACATTATTGTTCTTTTTGACTGATCATCTTCAATTTCCATGTTTTTGCTATATGTCTCCAGGAGAACTCAACAGAGGTGCCGCCAAGTCCTGCATCTGTGTGCAGCAGTGCTCTTGATGAGTTCTCTAGACCAGGAGACCATCCAAGTCCAGTCTCCACATTGGATGTGCCTCTAATTGAAGATCACCATGTGCCACAGGTTTTCAAAGAAATCAACTCTAATCTTCATGGTATGGAAAATTTGTCCATTTGCGACTTCCCATGCCTGAATAGGCAGACTCTTACTTTGTGCACATCAAAACCCTGTCGACTTGTTACTATACACATTATTCACCAGTGCATTGGTGTCCATACTGTCCAAATTGTGGGCCTCCTCGAAGGTGCCATATGGAGTGTAATCCAAATATACACTTGTTTAATCACCCTGAGTCCTAACCATCTGATTTTAATTTGGGATTCTTGATCATCAATTTGAACTGTGATGATGGTGTGATCAATGGGAATCCCATGATATGCTCTGACCAAAATAACGCCCTCAATCTTGACAGTATGCAAACCAGAACCAAGCTTTTCCATGGAGGCATGGACTATGTAGCACACATGGGTTCAAAACATGATATAGGACCCCAAAATAGCCGAGGCCATTACCATCCAATGGTATATCGGTCCTAAAATTCCCCAAGAAAATATTCAGAAAAAAATATTTCACTTTAATTGCTTGGTACTTTAGATTAAATGAAATAATAAAATAGGATGCAGAGGTAGTGAAAATTCAACTTCCAATACATTTCAAGGCTTGGATTAAAGGGCGAAAAATCAGTACTAGTAGTAATGGCTGAAAGTCTGAAACCTGTACGTGTCAGACAATGCGACCTCGTTGGGCTGAGTTTTAAAACCATGGATGTAGGAATATTACCTCACCATGAATTGCAACTGTATTATGGCTGAAATTTGAATATCAATCTGATTGGATGATTGTAGACATGAAATCTAGGACCTGAAAAAAATGGACGTCTGTATCTAAAATTTTAACCATCACTTTGGAGGCATTCATACTAGTCCATTTCTGTTTTTTGGGAACATGGTCATTCTTTCATGTCCAAGCCAAGAAGGTCAATGGCTTGGACATAAAAATGTGTGTTAAGATTGTTAACAGTAAATTATATTGCAAAAAAGAGAACCAATACAACCAAACAACCTCCTGCACACGGTATAAAAGACTTAATACTACAGGGAATCAACTAGCTACAAACGTAAAACCATCAAAGAACCAACATAAGGATCAATCTCTTGCTTTTCCAATAAATCTGCTTGGATATTATATTATCAATCTCTACTTTTACGTGCTCCATATATAACCATCTCATATTATCATGGTACACTTCACTAACTCTTTTTAACAGCATATCCATTATGGTTGCTTGCCTTTTCTATGTTGTACATTAGTGTTTGACATCTTATCCATCACTTGACAGAGATAAGGAGACAGTTGAACCAGCTTCACTTTGATGGGTCCAAAGAGGCTGTAGTTGAAGCAGACTCCCCGGCGGCCAATATGGATAGCATAGAAGGCCAGGCACAAGCTTACATAAGAGAGATCCTTATTGCCGCCGGTCTGTATGATGGGTCGTCCGCATCTACTTATCCAATTGATAGCCTGGTGTTTGAGCAGGTAGAAGATGCTTACAGGAAAAGAGGAAAGGAGAGCGAAGGAACCGTCAAGGATGACTCCTCTGATAGCAATGTGGATCACAAAATGCTGTTTGATCTGGTGAATGAGGCACTATCAACTGTAGTAGCAAGACCTGGCACTGGGCCTATAGTCATGAAAAGAGCCAATGTTCCCATGTCATATGGGAGGGGATTATTGGATAATGTATGGAGGATGATCCGTGTTTATGTGTATCCTCCAGTGGATCAATTCCATTCACTAGATGGTATGGTGGTCCGTGATCTCAAAACATCCTGTTGGACGGCTCTGTTGGACGGTGAAATTGATGTGTTGGGAAAGGAGATGGAATGGATGCTTCTGGAGGAACTGATTGAGGAAGCCACAAGGGATATGTGTTGCTAACAAATGTTGGGTTGTGTGGGGTATGTGTGAATTACTGGAAGTAGTTGTAAGGGTGCTTAACTTATTTTTTTGTTGGTTGGGGTTTGGCATGAATGAATTCATACTGGTTGGTTATCTGTGAGTGATGTACATTACAAGGGAGTCAGGGACTTGGGTTTGCCCCCATTGATGTATTGTATTGTGTTTTGTCAGTTGGGTTGGGTTGTTTCCATCTGTATGACGTATTGATCCAGGAGTTGATGCCTATTGCATTGCATTGCATTGCATTGCACTGAACTGCTCTGCTCTGCAACATAGGCACAACACAGGTGAGCTTGCTGGGGCAACTGGGCAAGCAGAGGTTAGATGTATATGGTGTTTGTGTGTATGATTCATTGGATTCGTGTTTCTGCGGGGCAGGGTTTCAACTTTCAAGCCCTGGGATGGATGATAATAAAGGTTTAAATTAATTGACTTACTAATCAATGTTGATTGCTTATACCTTGCAGATGATGAGATTGTGAATGGTTCATTAATTTAGTTATAATTTGCATGTTGAGATCTCTACCGTACACCATTGAAATCCCAAGTTAATCTGTACTTCAAATCTTGATTATGAAGGAAATACATCCATTAGACAAAAAAACCCAATGCAGGCATGGAATTCCAAAGTGGCCCAACTTATTAAAATCCGAACTATTCAAAATAAATGCCCTCTAGGTATATGAGTTATTCTCAAATTTTACGTTAATTTGAATCTCCTTTGGATCATCTCTCTTTTAGGTAGAGAGGAGCAGATTCTTGATGGGGGTGTTGATTGCAAATGACCTTATCCACTCAAGGAAAAGCTCTAAGTTGAAAGGGGCTATTTTTAAGATCGATTTGGAGAAAGCTTATGCTTGTGTGGATTGGAAATTTGTAGATTATATGTTGCTTAGGTTCGGTTTTGGGGAGTCTGGGAATAGTTGGATTAGAGAGTGCATTTCCATTACATCCCTTTCCGTTCTGGTTAATGGTTCTCCATCGAAGTTGTTCAATGCTTCTAGAGAGATTCAACCAGGGGACCCACTCTGCCCTTTTTTGTTTACAATAGTGATGGAGGTCTTGAATAGTTTACTTGTGAGGGCTAGAGAGATGGGTGTAATTAGTGGTTTTGAAGTTATTCGGAATGGGGAGGCCATTTCTCACTTGCAAATTTGCTGATGACACCATTATTTTCAGCTCAACTAAGAGGGAAGAGATTTTGGCCCAGGGAAGAGATTTTGGCCCTTAAAAGAATCTTGCGGTGCTTTCAACTAGTCTCGGGATTGAAGATTAACATTTCTAAAAGCATTTTGGTGGGGTTGGATGTGCAGAGGACACTATTCTCTCTATGGCATTCATGATTGGTTGTAAATCGGGGAAGCTTCCTATTATGTATCTTGGTCTTCCAATTGGGGTGAAGCTGAGATCTAAGGCTCCATGGGATCCAGTTATTGAAATGTTTGAGAAGAAATTATCTTCACGGAAGAACAATATTCATCGATGGGAGAGAGATTATGTTAATAAACCTTGTCTGTCTAACCTCCCAATTTACTATGTAAAAGTCTACACAGCCTGGGACTGTGCCCGGGCTGTGGCACGGGATCCCACCTTGGACGGTGGGATCCCGTGCCACAGCCCGGGCTGTGTAGCACGTCTCATTTACTATATGTTGCTTTTCAAGATGCCAAAAATGGTGATGGAAAGACCAGAACGTATTCGCAAGAAATTCTTAGGTTAAATAGGATTTTGAATACCCGCCCACTTAGAATGTCACTATTAGCCACTTTTAAATCACTTTAGCCACTTTTAAATCACTTTTAGCCTTCTAAATTCTTATAATTCTGAAAGTCACTTTTAGCCTTTTGAATTTATAGAATTAGAATTCAATTTATCAAATTAGAAATCAAACATTTTGAATGATGATGGAGTGGGCTTAAGCATTTGGAGGGTACAGGGAAATCTCCAAATTCCTCCATACAAGAATTCTCAAAATTCTTGCCAAACAAACAGGCCTACGGAGGTGATTTGGTAGCAACATGTGAATAAATGCCTGGTCAAGAAGCCCCACCCCTTGATTAAAGGCTAAAATTGGTAAGTCAAGTTCTCATCTCATAGACAAAGCTTTACCCAATAAAAAAAAAAGCCAATCTTAATAGAACAAGAAACCCCACAAACACTTTATTTATAGAAGATAAGAGTAATTACACATACATACATGGATGTCATTACAACATGACCAAAACCAAAGTCCTCTCTTCTAATACAAACCCCACACCTAAACCTTAGTTAGTTACAAGTAATCTAACCCACATTCCAACACTACCAAAACCAAAGCTCTCTCTTCTAGTACAAACCCCACATCTAAACCTAGTTAGTAATTACAGTAATCTAACCCTAACACATGTATGTATATATACTACTATTTATCTGTTGGTAGGTTTAACTGGCACAAGTGGCACACGTGCAACTTTCTCCACACTTGCAAAAGGCCTTGCCAACTCCTCCAGACTCCGTTGTCTTGCACATGCAAGGATTGCACCCACAATGATCGCCACACGGGCAATAAGTATGCTCCTCCCTACCCACTCCCCCACTACTAGTTACACACCTGCTCTCATCATCATCAGTTACCAACAAAAAAAAAAAAAAAAACATATAAGCTAAAATCCTGTACTAATCCAAATAATTTAACCTTATGATGAGGCCTTAACATGCCTTCTTTTGGAGCACATGCTATGGCCTAGAAACCTGGTGTAGCTGGCTATTTTGGATTATATATATACAGGGTAATATTCAGGTGAGAATTAGTTCTCACATATTATATGAGAATTTTTTTGTGGAGTCCAGTTGTGGACCCCATCTGGGGATGGGACCCCGAGGATGGAAAGATCTATATAAGACAACCCCAAGTCTGAAGTTTGACCCCAAACCCATGCCCCTAATCCCTTCATTCGTGGCCCACAAGTTTAATGACTTCATATTAAAAAAAATATCCAACGGTTCAGTCCATTCGAATGTGTGCCAATCCTTGGGATTAGTGATCATCAGGGGTTCCCTATTGGTTGCTAGGTTTGGATGGGTTGCTAGTTGGACCACGTAAAATTTTTTCCATAAAATAGGTAGGTGAGAACTAGTTTTCACTTGAATATTCCCCATATATGAAATAAGGATCTTGACTTTGAAGTAAAAGGGTATATTATCTTTTAATTAATGCTTGAAAGGGAGGAAGAATCTCTCTTTTAGGGCACATTTGTGTAGTACTGCAAAAATCTGGCCTTGTGTGGAAAACCCATTTCTATTTTTGACCCATGGAATCACAAAAATTTAGTTAGTTTCTTTTCTTTTTTTTTTAGTAAAATTTTTTGACAGCGGGAAAGCATTTTCACTTTATAGGCCCTTTCCGCTCTCCACAAAGGCGCCTTAAATCACTTTATGGGCAGTTTCTGCTCTCCACAAAGGTGCCTTAAATCACTTTATGGGCAGTTTATCCAGAAAAAAATCAATTCATGGGCGAAGAAGGAAACAAGGCTTTAGTGTTGTGTTTCAAAACCTATTTGAAAATTTTTATGGGATTCCTAAGAATTTTCAAAGATGAGGATGTTTCTGTAAATTGACCAAACCTCAGGGTAAACTTTAGAAGAAAAAAAAAATATATATATATATATATATATATAGATATATATATTGAAACTCCCCTAAGTTCAAGCTTAAGATAAGGTAAGCTCAAGTGTGTGGTGGGGCTCACTTGGGGACCCACATGGGGATGGGGATGGGGATGGGGGGATTTTAAGGACTCCCTACGATCTTCCTCTCTGTAAAAAATCAGCCCCAACCGTAATTTCTATCATCTCCATATGGGCCCAAGAGTTTAATGGTCAATAATCCATTCGAATTGATATATAGTCAATCCAACAGTCTAGTAAATTCGGATCTTACCGAAAGTTAATGGACATGTGAAATTTAAGGGGGTCATGTGTTTGGTCCATTTGGATGGACCAAAGGCGGGCCCCATAAGCACGAGCTTACGAAATTTTCTCCCAAATCTAAGATAAGGGAAGCTCAAGTGTGTGGTGGGACCAGTAGGCCTTGCGAATGGAGGGTGTTCATTCACTAATCAGATATTCCCTCTGATACAATTAGTTGATTGAGAAAGAAGGATCCAATCCAAAATTCCATTCGATCAACAACAGGACCCACCAGATGAACGGTTCTGATCTCGTGCAAATATACCTAGTGATAAAGCACAAGTGATGAGAAAAGAGTTCACATACCTGCATCCTTGCCCTCCAGGACATGGTGTAGGGCACCCACACCTATCATCACAAACAGGAATGACCCTTGGTCTCACGTCCATCCCTCTTTCTCCCTGTCTCTTCCCTTTTGTTGTGAAAAATGAATGCTGGTTATCTTCACACCCTTTTGTTAAATAGTGGGTGGACCCTTAAGAACCTATCCTAAGTGTCATATTGTATAAAAGGGACACATGTGTTCCACTTGGGGAGTTTCTCTTAAAAGTGGCATGCATACATGACATACGTTTCTTTTCCACAGCTTGCCAGTGACTCTGATCTCCTCAACACTTGTGTTCATGCAGTATCACTGGATGAACGTCAGCATTTGTGTTTCGTATGGACATGGATCTGTAAATAAATTATAATATAGGGATCTTTTTTTTTTTTGTTTAAATGATCTTACCACCTCATGTTTTTTTAAGGCTAATAAATCCCTATTTCAAATGGGGCTGGATCATATTTACCTAGTTTACAGTTTGATTAATTTGTATTTGAGTTTGCAATTCAAAATTTGAGATTTAGCTGTGCATAAGAGATTTTAATGAAGTAGGTTCATTTGATTTGCTTCTCAATTTGTATAGTTTGGAGTTTGAGTTTGTCAAGTAGTATGAACTAATTCATCCGTGATCATTGCTAAAGCCTATGTCTAAAACCCAAACCACTCAAAATAATTGTTCTTCTTTTATTTTAGGAGAGATTTTTTCTTCGATCAAAGATGGTCTCTAGCCAGGTTGATCGCGTGTAAAATACATGATTGAAATGAAACTCAAAGTTAAATCCCATGCTTTGCTAATTATCAATCTTAAGGTGTGTCGTCCAACTCTGATTGGAGTTGGATAAAGATTGATGCTAGTACATAGGGGTAGCTTCGAATTTTAGGTAGGCTTAACTAATGGATCTTTAAGGCTTGACTTTGAGAATTACTAATGTTTGATTTGGACCACCTTGGCATCACTAGGCATTTAGCCATGTGGTGCTCACCTAAAGGTAAATCCAAGGTAATGACTGCGAGCTATCTCAGGTTTTGGTTTAGAACATTCATCTCGTTTACTTAAATGGACATGTTTACTTAAATGGACATGTTTGTGGTAGATGGTTGATTCAAGCAGTCCCAAAAATATATTTTGTTTTGATTCAACACAGGTGCTCTCCTCACACTACACTAGTAAAACTCTTTCAATCATTATTTGGAAAATTGAAGACGCCTTTTGAGGCAAGCACGTTCTTGACAAATCATTCTCCCTAGGCAAACCAATAAAGCATTCTAAAAACCTAAAAGAGAATCCTAACTAGTTAGATTTCGAATGACTTCTGGTATTTATTATTCATAAATTGCATTCAACAAACTGGTGCAGCAACTTTCCTGAAGGTCAACTGGGGATGCCATGTCAGCAGCAGGTCCCACCGAAAGATTGATCACATGAAGAAAACTGTGATTAATTCCACATCAGCAGCGATGCCATGTCAACGTCCAGTCATGTTTCCATCATGTGTTCAAATTGGACGGTAAGTAAAACTTGAAAATGTATCAATGGAGAGCATAAGATTCATCTTGAACAGTCATTATCTCTATAAGGGCCAAACGACGGAGCTCCAGGCATAGGATCCGGACTCATACTTAGGAAACCATTACATTATTAAGGCTAAGCAATGGTTATGCTGATTTGATTTGATTGATCTTATTCTCAACCTCCTACACGAGGCAATCTTATTCAACTTATTTTCTCCTACTTTCATAGAAGGGATCTCTGCCTTTCTAACTAAAGCTTAGGGCCTGTTTCTTTGCTGGAATTCCAGGAATTCCTGTATGGAGAATTCCTGAATTCTCAGACAAATTGAAATTCCTGGATGCCCCTTTCGGCTTGAGCATCCAGAATTCTACAAAAATACATAAGGAGTGGAATTTCTGTATTCCCAAAGGTCAAAAGGTGACTGAAATCCAGAAATGTCAGTAAAGAAATATGGAATTCAGAAATTCCAGGGAACAGCTTGTCACATCATGTCCGGGAATTCCTGGACATGGTGAATTCCTGAAAGAAATTCCACTAAAGAAACAGGACCTTAATCACATTGAGTTCCAATCAGTTGGCCCAATGAAGCCGGAGAGCTTGATTCAAACCTAATGCATTGTCCCCCACTTGAGCGTAATCAAACTGAGCCCCTCAGTCCAATAAAGCTGGACAGTACCATTACTTTTGATCCACACCATACAAAGTACAAACTCTATACAGTGAATGGGTGCGATTAGATGCAAGAAGAGGGTTTGTTTTCTGCATGTGGAGAGTCCCCATCTTCCAATTTAAAAGCCATTAATATTAAATCCATATAATTTAAAAGACCCAGAAAAAAGAGAGGAAAGGACAGGTAGATCAAACTCATATATAAAGATCCACTTCCAACCTGCAGTGATAACACATTTACAGTAGACAAAACATCCTTCCAAGCTACTTCCATAGTGTCACTTCTGCCACACATTTGGATGCTTGCATCGCGATCTGCACATCAACACACCTCATAATGGAAAATAACTCTCCCTCAACACATCTCACAAAAACTGATCAACACTGCAACAGACCTTTTTTTCAGTAGATGTAACCCACACCAGCAATCATGTGATTTGACATGAGCACCTTCAGATTGCACTACAGGACTGTTTTCTAAAGCCGCCACCATACCATGTATCAGATTTTCTTAAATCAGTATTATAGCCCACTTCTTTTTTGTTGCTGCACTCTACTTTCGCCTGCCTGCCACGTATCACATTTTCTTAAATCAGTACTATAGCCCACCTCTTTTTTTAAAGTTTCACTATACTTTCGCCTGCCTTGCTACATATCAAATTTTCTTAATCAGTATTATAGCCCACATCTACTTTTGAAGCTTCCCTCTACTTTCGCCTGCCGTACAATCCACCAGATGAATGATGCCTATGCCGCACCCCACCAGCTCGGCCTGCTCCATCCCAGGTGCCCCGCCCAACTGGTCTACTCCCCGATCCCTGCATCCAATTCATCGGCTGTGTCCCACCACCATTAAACTCCTCTTCCTCCCTATCATTATATTCTAAGATGAGCCGCTTGATGTTCTGCTTCTCTTCCAGCTCTGCAGCTTCTTTCTGTTTTGTGCTCTGCACGAGCGAACAATCCTGGGGGATGTACATCTGCTTAGTCTGCTGTTTGTTGCCCTTTTTCACAAGCACCTTCACACAAACCTTGTTTCCACCACTGCCCTCTTCATCCATTGTCTCATCCCCACTCTCCCCCTCAACGACCCGACCATGATGGTCCTTGGATCCCTCAAACACATTCATAGGTATCGTCATGTTTAAAGCTGGTCGACCCCGCAGCTCTAGCTTGCGTGAATCCAAACTCTCCTGCATCAGGGCTCTCAGTTCCTTGTCAAAGTCAGCTTCCTCCTGAGGATCCACTTCCACAACCTTTTGTCTAACTTGGACATCTTCATCCTCATCGGAGGCAATGGGCCCCCCACCATCGTCATCCTCACTGTCACATCCATCATCATGATTCTCTGATTTGTCCTCGTACTCTTCATCATCTTCGTGTCCCTCCATATCAATGCTGCCACTTCCAGAATCGCTCACACTATCTACATCTTCATGTCCAACACCATTTTCTTCGACTCCATTTGCTGACCCTTGCCCATTTGCTCTGACGGTCACAGTCTCTTGGCTAGGAAGCTTATGGGATTCAGTATCCATCTGCCTCTCGCTATTCTTATCAGTTAAGGCTGCACGCTCATGTTCCTCTAGTTCAACCAGAGCAGTATTAACTTCCTCAATTGATGAGTACCGAGTCATATTAGAGCGTAAATCCGCAAACAGGTCCTGATTTCAATTTGCAAATCAAACACCAAATGAGAAAACAAAAGGGAATATAGAAGACCTATACCACAATAACCATATTCTCATAAATGCTCAAGGGCATTGTATCACATTCCGATACCAATACTGCATGGAAGCGGTTATTTTAACAGTATCTTGTTAAATTGGGTTCATTTTTATCCCAAGTTTCTGGCATGGCAGCTTTGTTATAAGTTAAGGGATACTGTAATTTTATAATTTTTAGTCAACCATCTTTGCAGGAACCATTAGATCAACAGTCTATATAGGCATAGCTAAACCATGGCACACAGATGGAAATGGGTGCCTCTGCAATTTAAACTGAATCATGCATATTGATCGAAATCATAGTTTTAAGCCTCAGATAATGTACAATTTCCTTTTGGTGAAAAAAGTACAATTGACATACTAAACCCTACCATGGATGGTGGATTCCTTATAAGTTTTCCCAATATATCAACCTCAGGAGAAGTGGGACATGAGCTGGCTATGCAGATTAGGGGACTAAAGAAACTGTACATTTCCGACATAAAGGGACCGATAATTTCTCTTAAGTTGAGAAAACAAGTTAGGTTTTTTGTCCATTTTTAGCAGTAATAGATGGCTAATTGGTTGTTTCTCAAATAAGAGACCAGGTTTATGATATTTTCTTTTTGATTACGGAGGTTTATGATATTTTCTGAGAAATAGAGAGGAAAAAAAAAAAAAGATTCCATTAACTAAGCAAAGCTATGCAGCTGTACAAAGAAGAAAAACCAGGAGCTCGGTCCAGTATGGTTATGGACAACGAAAAACCAAAATTCGTTGTAAAGTTATACAAGACTACCAGTTCCCTATAAAATCTGTTCTATAACCGATAAAATGTTACATGGGTGACTCTTAGGAAATTTGGGAGGAGGCAGAGGAAGAATTTTAAAGAGATGTTTGATGGTGAACCGGGAGCATGGTTCAAAATAGCGGCCGCTACGCTACGCATTGTCGGCAGTAGTGGTTGAGGCCACTACATTATTTTGAAAATAGTCGCGCTACGGTTTAAAACTTATTAGAGCTCAATAGCCTTTCCTAAAGTTGTCTCTACCCTTGTATGGTTCCAAATCACAAGGAAAATACAAGATTGACTATTACACAAGATTTGAATTCTCTTAACCACTTGAGAAATTCACGCCGCTATGTATTGCCCGGTATGTAGCATTTTGGCCACTAGCCGCTACGCGCGCTGCGACCGCTATTTTGATCCTTGACTGGGAGAGAATTTAATACTAGTAGATTTTATCGTAGTACCTCTTTGAGAGGCACTCCAAAGAAAGAGAATGTGTGTGCTCTTTGGATCCTTTGGCTAGGAGGTAGATGCTCAAAACTTAGCACTCAAGGTAATCTGGAACATTGAAGGTGGGATCATAAAGAAAGAAAATCGGACATAGCATTGGTGTTCTATGGCCCAATGGGAGATCAGTGCATCTAATAGAGCAGATTTAGTGGCTAGAATGGAGCAAAAAGTTAGGCAGCAAAGAAATGGCAAGAATGAGCACACACGGATGATATCTAGTTGTTAAGATGGGTGCGTGAGTAATAAGAAAGGATAAAATCAGGAGTGAATACATCAGAGGGCAACGTGCTAAAGTTCAAGGAAAATGGAGTAGGGACTCTACAATGCAAATTTGAATTGACATAGTTAGAAAAATCATGTTACATTGTGGAATGGCAACATGAATTTGAGTGGGATTGAATGGAAAAGTAGAAGATGAAGATGTCGAACTAGGATAAAAGCGGGATGATTGAATTGGAGACTTACTTCTGGAGTGCTTTGTGACCGAGGAATGCCAACAAGATTGAAGGGAAAATCTTACAGGACAACGATAAGACAACCTATGACCTATGGAGCAGAATGTTGGTCAATCAAGAAGCAACAAATGCACAAAATGGATGTAGTACAGATTAGAATGTTGAGGTGGATGTGTGGTGAAATTAGAAAATAAAATTAGGGGTAGCATCAATAAGGCATAAAATTAGAAAAATATGGTTTGAGTATGTCCAACGTAAGCCGGCAACGGCACCGGTAAGGAAAAGTTTGGCTATATAGGTTGATAGCCCATCAAGGGAAAGGGGGAGGTCAAAAAGGGCGTGGATTGGAATGCCCATTTTGAAATGTAGAACAATGCTGATTTTGCAAAGTGGAATCTCATTCCCGTTCTTCTTGCAAAATCATTTTTGAAAAGTAAAAATCTCTTTCTCATCTTACATATAAACCCCTTTGCTTTTGGTTTGATTTTAGTATTGTTCACCCTCAAAATATTAGATCAGAGTCACAGACCCACAAGAAATGATGTTGGAATGCCCTCCAAAATGTAGAATGATAATGATTTTGCAAAGTGGAATCTCTTTTCCAAAGGTAGGGAATGTTACTTGTAAAATCATTTTTGAAAGGTAAAATCTCTCTCATCTGATCTATAAACTTTTAATGTAAGCACTGTTAATCTCAAAAAACAAAATATTAGAATAGTCACAGACCCTATCGAAGGTTTTCAAGGCATGGTTTAAAATATTGGCCAATACCGATAAGTGCTGGTATCAGTCCATACTGTTACAATATTTTACTGCATAACGGTCTCATAATCATATCACATAAAAATCTCGCTAAAATATCAGCTGATATTTTCAAAATATCCACCGAAAAAATGGTCATAACGACCGATATTCCCTATATCAAACTCATAGGGCTGAAAAATTGAAAAAACAATTGAGAAATAGGGAGATAGATCCAGGCCTAAATCTTTGCAATGCAGAAGAGGGGGGGGGGGGGGGGTGGTGTGGGTTTGGCGGGCGAAGGATTTGAGGATGCACTGTTGCAAACATGCAGTCAAGAGATAATAAATAAATAACAGAGAGAGAGAGAGAGAGAGAGAGAGAGAGAGGCAGAGGGCCTGAGGGGTGTACTTGGGCTGTTCGTTGCTCTAGCAAATCCATCGCCACTATAGACCTGCCGCTGTCGCCCCTTTCTTCCTCCTCTCCTTTCCTTTCCTTTTCTTTCTTCCCTCTTTTACTCCCATTTCCCTCCTCTTTCTGCTCATTTCCCACTTGCCCAAACTAAAAGAGGCAAAGCCGTGGGGCCCACTTATTAAAAATCCAAACTGTCAATGTACATCATAAGATGAATCCCAGCCAACTTTCATTCAAATTGACAATAGGCTATGGTCCAAATGGAGAAGCAGGGGTCCAAACAAGATTATAGTTTTTTTAGTGTTTTAGATTTTAATAGGTGGGCCCATAGTAAATCCCACATAGAACCTTTTTTTATATATAAATTTGACACTAAAGTGTAGCCCCCTCTCCTATTAGAGTGAAGTTTAGTAAATATGACAATTGGTCCACCCCATTTAAGTGAAATTAGGTCATCTAATAACCAATCCAACTCCTATTAAAAATTAAATTTTCCTGAGCAGTTCAATGATCCTAGATAAGATGGTTGACAATATTTGATAACCCAATTTCTGGTAGATGGCTAGATGCCTAGATCCAAAACTCATGTATCTGATAGTCCAATGATTTCAATCATGTGGTATTGTAAATTTGACGGTAGGCCCAACTCTAATTGAAACAAAGATTTTCACAAATCTAATATTTGAGTGGATTGGATTTTAGGTATGGACTACACTTGAGGATTTTATAAATTATAAGGATGAGCTCAGAGATTATACAGTAAAACTTAAAATATTAAAAAATCAATTATAAAACAACGATATAGGATGCTATGACTTAGGCGGACCGATATTTTGCTTTATAGTTGTTACTAATGGAAATTAAAAAAAAAAAAAATTTCTAGCATTTTACAATATTCTGGATATTTTTTTTCAAAATTTTTTTGGGGTGTTTTAAAAATTCATGCTACAACAAAACCACGATCCAACGCCGTGTTGTATCGGTTTTAGGGCCGGCCACGACCACAACCACGACCAATACCGCGATTTTCATCTATGTTTACAGGTCAACTTTACTTGACCAGTTTGAGCAATCTTTCCTATAAACCTCTCAGTTACTTCACTCCAACAGGGTTTGCAGTATTCAAGCAGGATATGGCACTGTCGTATGTCTTCATTAACCACATTGCTTCTTTCTACCGTGTAATGTGTTAAATACGCAGACTATTAACATACACACCAGAAGCTATCATATTAACAAAACAAACCTGATAATTGGCCATCTCAAGCCAAATTGTAAGTTATGTCCAACAAAGAAACAATAAAAACTCAAATTCTAGAATAATATTAATATAAGTATTAACATTCAAAAAAAATATATTAATATAAGTAGCACAACTGACCTGAATATCAAACTCAATATCCAACGGTATTGAACCTTTGCTGAGAACATATCTTTGAAAATATATCAAGAATCTGTCGAGCTTCCTCTTCGAAGAACCTCTGTCAAAGTAGTGGCCACATGTCTGAAGAAGCGTTATAATCATCCTGACGCGAAAAAAATCTTCAGGGGGATCCAGCACGTCTTGCTTTATAAGTCACACAAAAAACAAGACCGATATACTTGATTAGGAGGGATGGCTGAAGATATTCTTGTCAAGGTAAGAACATTGAAAGTAAATGCCAGTATGGAATTCCACATTATGTGGATGTCCACTAGGCAAGATGAGAATGAGATTGAAAGAAGTTCCTCTTTTTTCTGGATTTCATTCTAGACCCAATTTAGACATAGAGATGCTTATTGCATCAGCAATCTGCAATTTGCAGGATGAAAGTTTAACTTCCTTGAAGACGTCAAAAATGTGTTCATAGGACTTGAAAAATAAAAAAGAACCCTTAAGATTAAAAGGTAATAAATATTCTTACCTCCGGTGTGCCATGACCAAAAACAAGAATCAGATATAGCGTTTCAAATATTACAGATGAATCAATGTGTTCATAATTGTATAGCTCTCCCAAAAAACGCATGTGTGCTATGCGTTTCTGCTGCATCCCATAATCATTCAGCTCCAATCCCAATCTAATCTCCTCCAGAACCTGAAATCATTCCAGTACTGCATGAATTCGGTTATTTGTGAACAAATTCCACCCAAAACCAAAAACACAATCAACTACTTCCTAAGACACATCTATATAAATTATTCAAACCTACAATTTATTGCACTCTTACTTTGTAAGATGAGATAAAAATCTTTATAGTTAAAACTATATAGATAATCTGTTAGACACATCTATTTTTTTTTTACATTAAAATAAAAATAATTGGCTACAGTGCCTCTGCCTTGGTTTAGGTTTGATATCTTCCTAGGGGCCGCCGGACTTGGGCTTGACATGTAGAATTGGATGGGCGTGGCTAATTTTAATGCTTTTAAGGCCCTGTTATAAACAAGTTGGGCATGGACACACCTCGGACTGACCCATTGACTCTTAGCCAGCTAAACTTAGTGCAGGAGGCTGATCAAGTGACAGAAAAGATCTAACATCAGTCAGGTGCGACAAAGAAAAAAGAAAACATGCTATACAGCTCCTCGTTTTCCGCCTTCTTGCCCAAGACATAAATTAGGATGGTTTCAGAATATTGCCCTGTTGTTGTAAAAAAAACTGCATGCCTTAGATTATGAGTTCATTTCTCCATTGTCATTGTCAAACCTTATCCCATTGACGGGGTCAGTTTTGTGAGTTCAACTTCTCCAATCAACTCTATGCAGGCAATATCAGTAGCTCCACAATATATGACGTCTTTCCTCACTACATTTGAGGTCTGATTCAACATATCTTGCAGGGACATTTTCGGTTTTTTGTGCATGAACCCATACCATTTTAAACAACATTCTTTAGTTTTCTTTTGCTGGAACTACCCACAAGTTTCCTTTTACTGTTCATTCATGTTCTATCCTTTTCTTGTAATTATAGGAATCCCTCTTAGCATGCGCACCTTGACAACATGTACTTTCACTTATCCGTCCTTCAGTGCCCAACATCTAAGTTCATCTAGCATAGCATTTCAGTTATAATATTGCAATTACTTTCTAACAATTTAGGGGAGTGAAATTTCAAAAGAAACAACTACAATAACAAAGTGAAGTTCTACGTGAAAGATGGGTGAAACACAGCAGGAAGCTATGATACTCGGATATCAGCATAGACAACCTTATTTATGTTGTGCTGTATCTGATACTTTATTTTTATGTCTAAAATTTGTGTCCCCAATGTATCTATGGTATGTGTCACCGTATCCATGCCATATCCGGGCATCATAGACGTGAAAAGTTCTTAGTCATCATCATTATCATCATCATCAAAGCCTTGTCCTAGCTATGTTGGGGTCAACAAGATGATTTTGTTTGGCCATTCCAATCTATCTTGGTCCAAATCCTTTTAAATCTATCCTTACAACTTCCACTCATGTCATATTTGCCCTACCTTCGGAGACAAGTGCTGGAAAGGAAATACAACCTTCCAAGACATGGGTGGGATGTTCAAGATCCACCTTGGAACTCATCTGCTATATGGAAAGGAATCCTCTCGATTAAGGGACTCTTCAAAAAGAACATCAGGTACCAAATTGGATCGGGGGAGAGGATCCGTTTTTGGAAAGATAGGTGGGGAGGTGAGGATCCGTTTTGTGCTCAATTCCCAGACCTGTTTAGGTGTGCACAAGACAAGGAAGCAACGGTCAGCTCTTATATGAGTACTACTGGAGGCCAGAGGGATTGGTATCCCACTTTTAGAAAGGACTTGAAGGACAACGAAGAAGCCCAGTTCATTGATCTCCTTAATTCCCTGAACAGCTTCACCATTCAAGACAGCAGCGCAGATGATAGGGTGTGGATCGCCTCTAAGCATGGATCATTCTCAATGTTTTCTTTCTTTCAGACAATCCTAAACAATCACAGAGATAGGAGCGGAGTGTATGGCATTTGGAAGATGAAAGCTCCTCCTAGGGTGCTTGTATTTAGGTGGCTTGCTCTTAGGAAAAGGATCCCTACTATGGATCTTTTGAGGAAGAGAGGGACCATTTGTTACTAAATTGTAATTCAACTCAGACTATATGGATGGCTATAATAGGAGCGTTTGGTTGCTGTTGGGCTCTTCCTCATTCTCTCCCCGAGCTTTTCCATGCTTGGAAGGTTCCAATTGGGGACCCGAAAGGCAAAGTGATGTGGCAGTTGTCTTTCCTAGAGGTGATCTGGACGATTTGGAAGGCAAGAAACTTAAGATGTTTTGAAGGAATTGCAGTTAGTGAAAGCAGACTGATGGAGAAATCGAAGTTTTTGGTAGCTTTTTGGGTGTCTATTCTCCCTTCTTTTAAGGGATACTCATTAGATCAAATTGTGTATCATTGGAAAGAGGTGGCCTTTTCTTTGACAGGGCTTTAGCTTGTCCTGTTTTGTTTCCTTTCCTTTTGTTTTGTTTTGTTTTGTTCTGTTTTCTTCTGCTTTCAGTATTGTTCTCTTGTACTGTTTGCTCTTTTTAATGAAAGTAACCATTAAAATATATATATATATATTTGCCCTACCTTTTTTCCTTAAAGGACCAGCAATCTACATATAAAAACTTTCCCTCATCAGCACCGATGTTGGCCTGTGTCGGACATGTCCAAACCCATCTCAAACGAGTCTCTTTTAATTTATCACCTATTGATGCTACCCCTAAATGCTCTCACTGATTCTATCTTTCCTAGTTTTACAACAAATCCATCTCAACATTCTCATTTGGAAAAGTTCTTACATGACCTAAAAAGAACAAGATCCGGTAAAATAGAGATTGTGTTTGTATAGGCCAGAATAAAAGAAGCACAACTACAAGAGGACAAGAACAAACCTCATCAACAACTGCTACTGCAAATTCATCATGATAGCGACTCAGGCCTGCTGTGAGTGAAGCAATTAGATGAACTTGACTGTACTTTCCCTTATGAACCTTCATGAAGCATTTCAATATGTATGGTTCACACTCATTCCAAGGCAATTTACGAAGTTGCCTCAGTATATGCTCAATGGATGACTTATCAAGATCTGAGAACAGCAACTTTCTGATATACTGCAAAGAGCACAATGCACTTGTAAGAACGAAATATTTAATAGGATGCAAATCATGCAAGTAAAAGTCATGCTAAGTTTTCTATACCTGATGTAATGGAGGACGAACTTTACAAACCCGAGCAGATCTTTCAGGTGGTTTGCACAAGTAATAAGCATTTTCCACAAGGGTGCTATGACGTGAGTCCAAGTTTTTGACATTTTTCAATCGCATTAATATCTCCAACATGTTTGCCATGCGTATTGTAGTTTCGGGTGATCGATACAAAAAGCGTCCGCATGTCTCAAGAAGGTTGCAAGCAACATCTATATTGTGATGAGTGAAATCATCTAAACAAGCCTGATCAAAAGAAAGAGTTACATTCGGGAGTTGGGTATTTGGTTGCGCACTAAATAATTTTAACTGAATAAATGTTTTTTCTTGATCAAGACTACACTGTTCACTTCCCAACCTTTACATTTACAAGAACCTATAATGTATCGGGAAGAAAGAGATACAAAGGACAACTAGATACCTAAAGGAACATGAATTTGATGAAAAGGGGTCATAACAAGATCTTTCTAAAACCAATAATAATAGAATATGTCTATCAGCTTCGGAATGCAAGTTTATAAACTAGGGCCAGAATAAAATAATAATTATTGTAAAGAAAGGCCCATAGATGATGCTTCCCTCTTCAACTATTTCCGTTAACTTCAGGTGGGGTGGGGCCATGGGGGTACTAAATGATAGAGGTAAATAGATGGATTTTCCAATCTTTTAAACCAATGAGGCAGAAGCAAAATCTAGCCGACATGTGCTCCAGACTTCTTAGTTTTTACTTACTCAAAAATCTCATCACAAGAGAAATCCAAGTAGCAGAGTCTAGGACAAGCAAGAAAAAGCCAAACCCAGTAAATTGATTCAACTTTGAAAATTTACAGAATAGCCACTAGGCAAAGGACCTTGATTCTTGCTAAAGAGAGGACAGATCTTTGCATATTGGCAGTGAGGTACTGAGTTGTGCTTTGCTCTGTAATCAGTAAATGGCTTAAAGAGACACACAATCGCACACAAAGAAACGTCCAATAGAAGTACCAAGAAATAAGATTTCCTTACATTACCTTCAAACAACTAAACACAAGACCTGCTGGAGCAATTTTGAACTTGCACAGCTCTCCAATAAACCTTATGTTCCTGATCTTTGTTTCAATGTTCATTTGATCCTGCCGTATGTCATGGAGAAAATAATCAAACACTAAACTTGGAATTATAAAACACAAGACAATTTGAAACAAATTCATGTACTTTTAATGGCCAAAAACAAAGCCCTTTATCACCACAATGATTCATATTGAACAAGTCAAACGGACCTTCTTATTAATCAAGAAATTAAACTCCTCCTCCAACATCTGCAAAAGCATCAATGAGACATCCTTCATGCAGGTTGACAGTGTTGCTACCATACGGGAATAGTATGGAAGTAATTCCAAAGAAGTTCTAGGGACATTGAACAAAGCACGCACAAGCTTTTTTCCTATTCGATTTTGAATTCAAGTAACAGAATTCTACCTGTAATAAGAGAAACAAATAATAAGGTGAGATATCTGCTTAATCAACAAAAGCAAAACATCATAGCTAAAAGCATGAAGTGAGCGGTGATTACAGTTAACTGATCAATAAGGTCACGGCTCACGCTACCAGGAAGCCTCTGCACCAGACCATCCAAGCTCGTCCCGTCAAGACCTTTCAGTTTCTCCTTCTCCGTTTCCCCTTTTCTTTCAGCGTCTTTTTCCTTGGCTTTCTCCTTTTCAGAGTCATTGATCTTCTCTTTATCTTTATCCTTATCCTCCTTGTCCTTCCCCTTGTCATCTGCTTTTCCCTCTGCCAAGGATTCAGAATCAACAGATGCTTCTGCAGTGTCTTGTACTGACAAATGACCCTGGTCTGTCTCAGAAGCTAATTCCTTAAACCAAAAATTCTCAGTCAGTGGACTAACAGATGGATAAATTCTATCCTTCGTAGAAACACCAAATGCATGCTATCATAATGATGAGCATAGAAGCTCTAAATAAAAGAAAATATATTGATAGAATACTTACAGTTTGTTGCTCCTGAGTCTTTGATGATTGTTCAATCTTTGGTTCTGATTCTCCTAATAATACAGCAGGCACAAAAGCTCTGGGGAGAACATAGATAAAATAATCTTAATGTCATTCACAATTTGACAACAAACCATCACAAATATTTAGTGGGGCCCAACAATGATCAATCTAAACTTCACACGCCTGCCTACCCCCGTGAATTACATTTACTTCCCAATTTGGCACCCATTTGACTGATTCGCCATGGGACTTATGATTTAAAAGTATTATTATCGGACTGTGAATAACAGTTAAAACTTCTTAATGTTTATGGGGTTATATCTTGTTGCCCAGCCATAATCCACAAGTAGACTGATCCATCCCGGTCTTTCCCTGTAAATGGGGTGGATCCCAATAAAAAGGTCTGTTAAGGCTTGTTTGGCAACTCTACTATTAGAGTCAAGTAAGGTAAAGCTCCATTTCTCAAAAAAAAAAAAAAAAAAAATCCCATCAAAAGCACTTTAATTCAAATTTCCCACCATATTTCTAAAAAAAAAAGTCAAAAAGTAACCTCATTTCTCCACTAAAAGACACAAAAACTCCACTTTTCAATAAAAAAAAATAAAAAAGATTCCATCACAAACAACTAAAAATAAAATACCATCATAACCCACTTATATTTTATTATTTCTTCAAAATAACCTTTACTCCACTCAACTCCATTAGTAAAGCCCCCAAACAGCCCCTTAGTTCCCCTTTAAGATGCTTCCCTCTGGAAAATACCTTTTGTGTGTATCAGGATAGTGAGATTGAGAGAGAAGCAATGGAACAATAAAATCTATGGGGGCCGCCTGGGTGTTTGTCGTGTCAATGGGAAGGGGGGGATGTGTCATGGACCATTTGGATAAGAGGTAAGGTGCAAGTTCATGATAGGCATAGCAAAGCCAGAAGTTCAAGTCACTTACCTATCAAAAAAGGGGAGAGGTCAAGTTTCATCACCATCCAATTGCCAATAAGATTGAAGATAGTGAGATGGGAAAAATCAATGGTTTACGAAAGCCAAGTTTTTCAACGCCCTGTATAGTACTAATGAAAGGACAGAGGTGAACATTGACAACCAAGAACCCTACCACCAGTGGGCACACTCTTCCCAGCACATTTATTGCCTAGGTGGGCCCCTGAAACCTGATTGCACCATAGTTCTGTTGCACTAGATCAATTGTGAGAAATGATCATAAGCTGCTGGCAGCAGCAATGGACCTCTAAATGAATTTGCACTGCCCCAAAATTGATTCTGATAGAAGGGGTCCCGCAGTTGGATGGACAGGTCAAGAACTCAACTCCATATGGAATCAGTCACATGTAATATATCACACAATCAATCCAAGGGTAGGCCCCGCATTAAATCAGACCGAAATATGGGAAGAGCACCCGAAGGGATGTATGCTGATTGAGCAGGTACCATAACATTTTAGAACAGTTGGCCCCATATCCATCAAAAGAGTAGGGAGAATGATGAAAAAAAGTTGAAAGCCAACTTGATCCCTAAAATCAACATTTAAAACTCACACCAATCAAAGTTTTAAAAAACCATACATAATCAGTCATGCTGCAACCATTTAGTTAAAATAAATAAGAGACTAAACAAACCAAATGTGCCTAAACCAGCAAGAAGTGGTATGGCCAGTTGAAAGGGTGGACTAAAAAAAATAAAAATCAAATTTAGTGTCACATCATAATGACTTTAACTGTTTGACATCACGATCCTAATTGCCTTGTGGTTGAAAGAAGTAGGACCAAACTGTTAACTTCAATACTTTGCCCCATGGAACAAAATATCAGCCGCTATGTGCGGTCATGGCCACTACACTAAATTGAAAAAATCGCCACTATGGTATAAAACCTGGCCGAACCAAGCAATTTTAATTCAAAACACTGTTTTCCCTATTTCTTCTCCTCAATGGCCTTTTCTAAAGTTGTCTCTACCCGCATATGGTCCCCCCCCCCCCCCCCCCAAAAAAAAAAAGGTTTGTTGCTACACAATAGTCAAGGTATTTTTACCACTTAAAAAATTCGCACTGCTATACTGCTACATATCGCCACAACCACTACATATCACCCATTACGTAGCGTTTTGGCCACCAGCTGCTATTCCTGCCGCAACCACTATTTTGATCCTTGTTTTACCCTCCTGTACAGTTTAGAACAAACCTGAGATCAGGTAAGCACTCATAAAAGGCCCTTGTGTCTTCATCATCCCACACAGGTTCAAGAGCAGAAGATTCTTTTCCAGCCGCAGGAAAAGGAGCATCCTCTCCAGTTGTAACCCTGGTGTGACCATCTTCTGGCATCACAGGAGGTTGCATATCAAGTGCTTCAGCTAGGCTGAGAAGAAAAAAAAAATGAAAAGATATTAAGACAAACAAAAGAAATGAAGCAATACTTAAAGTGTACTTAAGGAATTCATGATTAGTAATCCATTAAAGACTTTAAAAGACCCCTCATTGAATCAATGATATATTAGAAATTCACCAATTTTGCCCCTACTATTCAATGCTTACGATTTTTTCTTTTTTGTTAATGTGTTTATATGTTTTGCTGCTGATGTTTGGCCTGCCACTACTATCCTATACTTGTAATGATTTAATTCAACATATGAGCATGTCTTGTGCTGATGGTTGTTGGCATGTAAAAAAAATGTTCTCTATTGTCAAATGATGGATATGAGCAATAACCAAAAAAGTGGATGCACAGGATGTATCAAGCTATTATCCACCACCCAAAATGATATGCATTGGGTAATAATAATATGTATTGGTTGTGGGGATAAATAATTGGTATCAGTGTGAATTTACTTGAGGTCAAAAAATCTGAAAATATATTAAAAAATCTAGAATATTAGAAAAATGATAGGTTTTTATATTTGTTTTCATTAGCAACTAAAATAAATGTGTTGATCTGTCAATGTCATAGAGGTCTTGTATGAGTGCAAGATTTCATAAGTACAATATTGATGTATTCATTCACCTATACAACCTACAACATGCTATTGGACAAACAGTTGAAACAAAATTTGATCAGGATTAGTATTTACTATGTAGCTAGTATCATAAATTAGGTATTATGTAGTATACTAGAATACTAATTAATAACTTAATAGAAAATTGGGTTGTGGTTGAAAATACAAAAGAGAAATTGAATGGATTTAATTAACTACACTCTTCAATAATATATTAAGTACAACAAAAATGCCGGATCAATGGAGAAGCATTGTAGTACCTATATACAAGAACAAATGACATATACGAAGTTGCACCAACTATCATGGATACCTAATATAACACACATGTAAAGGTTTCTTCTCATTTTTAATATTTCACATTTTCAAAGTAGAGTGGATACTTAGTTCACATATTTAAGGCAACAAAGTTGTAAGATACCAAATATAAGTCTGCATTTCAAGCATTGCAGTCAATTTAATGTAATACCAAACCTTGGTCTTGAGTCATTTGATTCTGTCAAGACTCAAGACAATCATAAAAAATATTCCAATAATGTAGTTCACTTTAAATTACAGAAAGAAAATGAGATGAATAAGCCAGTTTTGACAACATGGAAGAGGATTGAAAAACGAGATGAATAAGCCAGTTTTGACAACATGGAAGAGGATTTGCTTCTTTAAGCTTCTTTAATGAATGCTCCTATTAAAAAAATAATAATAATAATAAATGGAAGAGGATTTGCTTTTTGTCATTTCAATTTCAACAAAAATCCAATCATGGCAGTTTTTTTTTTAAAGAGTAAAGAAGAGAATCTTTAACTTTCAGGCAGAGAATCGAGGGAAAATAATATAAACACGGGGACCTACGAAGATACACCGCGAAAGAGATGGTCGAAAGATTTCCTCAGCTTTTCATAGGCGCCAACATTTTCATCACTGAGCTCTCCTTTAGCATTTAAAACCTTGGAGTTTTCATGCTCCATCTGCCGAAGTGCCTGATCAACAAGGAAAACCAGTGACTACATATTTGATATCAAGTTTACAAAGATGCAAGGAAGAACGATGAAAACAAACGAGAAAATAGAAGCCAATAAAAAAAATCCTTTTTCGAAGATAATCGAAAACACACACTTAGAGTGATGAAATCAGTCCCAGGGCAAATTGGGTATTAAAACAGAAATGAGGGGTCAGGACATTTAAGGTGAGAATGGGATCTAGACCCCAGATCGCAAGCAGTTCATATATTTTTGGAATAATGAATTGTAATCCACTTGGTTAAGCATTTGGATACCATTGCAATTGGATATGATATTACAAAACTAACTGTTTTCTAACTTCTCTATCCCAAATCAATACAAATGATTGATGCTAGTACTTAATAGAAAATTGGGGATGTAAAAGTCAGAAAAACAGATCCCGTCTCGCATCGCTGTGAGCCAGCCTTAACAGAGCAAAATGGGTAAGCATCCATTCTGCCAAAATATTGGAAATTGCCACTTAAGATACATCAAAAAGCACCATTTAGTTGGAGTTTAAAATGAGCATTACACATAAAACCTAACTCTAACAATAACAGGATTGTAAATCTTACAGTATGCTCAGACTGAAGGAGATCGGCAGAAGCATCATAATAGGAGTAAATTGCCTTCCTAAAAATTTTCTTTTGATCTGCAGTAATGTTAAGTCCTCGAAAAAACTGCAAGTAATTTTAAGACAAGTCAAGGCTTAAATATGAAAGATGGTGAAAATTAAGACCAAAGCAATTGCAGTAAACCATGCATAAATGTCAGTGCAAAAATTATACTCTGCTTTAAAGAAATTTAAAATTTATTGGAGCCTGACACAAATTTTTGCTTATGCTTAATGGGGAAAAAGTATCTTCAACAAAAGCCTCTGCCAAAATCAGAAAATGTGCTCATTGTTGCAACAAGAAGGTTGCAAGTATGAGTCAGTTTAACTTTTTTTTTAAAAAAAAAGGAAGAAAATAAAGAAAGAAAAGGGAATCCTTAGCTAATTTCACATAACTGTTTATCAAAATCACTTAGGAATAACATATAAAATTCACCACATGTTTATAAAACTGTTTATCACTGGTTACACCATGCAATAGGATTCAATTTAAAAAAAAAAACAAGCAAATCACTCCCACTCTCATGACTAATATTTTAAGCAGAGCTTATCACCAATCACTGGGGAATTAAGATCCAGTTGTTTGATGGTATGAAATACAGAGCCGACAAAGCATAGCAACACCTTATAAACTAATGTTCATCTGAAACTAAAAATCATAAATCATTGCATTTCTGTGGTCATGGTTCTGATTTTTCCATTTTTCACGGCACAAATGGCACAGCAGCTTTGCTCAAGGGTGTAGATCATAGAGTAACTAGCCATAGATTTTTATTTTTATTATTATTATTTTGTACATCCTACATCTATATGACTGAACCAATTCAATAATCTCACTATAGATAATAGCATACAAAGTGGCCTGTCAATAATCTCGCACGCAAGCACACACGCACGGAAATTATCACATGCACACCTCATAGTAGGGCCCACTTAATGAACCATCTGAATGGATCTCACACACCGGACCCCCATCCCCCACCCCAAAAAATAATAATAATAAAAAATAAATAAATTACACCGGTCCCTTTTTTTAACACCTATCCAAAAGGACTGCACCAATGGATTGACGGGACAATTTTTCACGGGTGAAACTTGTTAGCCGTGAATGAAGGCGTTAGTATGATCAGATGGAGCTCATTTTTTGTACATGTAGGCCCCAACTAGATGAAGAATCTCCCCCCTCCCACCCCCCCCCCCCCCCCCCCCCCCCCCACCACACACACACAAAATAAATAAATAAGTCCAATCCCCAAGCGGGCCCCACAGCACTAGATAATATATATATATATATATGAGGCAGCTCTCCTAAGCCGACGCTTAGGATAAGGTAAGCTCAAGTGTGTGGTGGGGGCCACCTGGGGACCCAGGGGATGGGCGGGATTTCAATGACTCCCTGGGACCCTCCTCTTTGCAAAAAATCAGCCCCAACCATGACTTCTATCATCTTCATCTAGGAACCAAAAGACTAATGGTCAACAGTCCATTCGGATCGATAGACAATCAATCCAACGGTCCAATAAATTCGGATCTGATCGAAAGTTGGTCCAGTAAATTTGGATCCTATATGGGTGCAGCTCTCCTAAGCTGCAGCTTAGGATAAGGTAAGTTGAGGTAAGCCTATAGAATTTTATCCTAAGCTTTAGCTTAGATAAGCCTTGCCCATATATATATATATATATATATATATAGAGAGAGAGAGAGAGACGTAGGGAGGGAGGGGGGGGGGGGGGGGGGTGTATACACACACAACATATATATATAGATACAGATAGAGAGAGTGCTTGGATCCAAAACCATATTTTTTTACCCAAGTGGCCCCATTTGTACAGGATATTGGTTAACAATGTATTAAATATGGGATTTGATTATTTATCTTTCAAAAAAAAAAAAAAAAAGAGAAACTATTAGACTTGTCCAACTTTTAAAAAAAAATTCCATCCAATCCAATAGTGATTGTTACCAAGGGTGGGGTTGCCCAACTTTTGAATGGTTTGGATCATTGAGATGTGAGCCCCACAAGCGCAAGATCGAATTTAAGCTTTTGGACCTTAGAACAAGTTCGACCTAAACAGTCATTATTCGTATATATAATGTCAAGATCACCGATAAAAAAGGAAAAAATGCGAATTTTACTAACAATCACAAGAAAAATAAATAAAATATTTAAACAAAGTGAGAAAAATAAACTGTGGCACTTTATGACAATTGTCATGATAATTGAATTCATGTCCTTTAGCAAAATATAAAAATAGAGTAAAAAGTGCAATATAGTAAAATGAGAACCTATAAAGAGAAAATATGAAGTACCAGTATTAAGCAAAACAAGATTAATCTACTATTATAGCTTATAAGTAAATGAAGCTACTTAGTGGGACAATTGATGAGTCAATGTCCATGTCAAACTACCTCTTCATGCATGTCTTGACCTGTCTGAGGGAGTCCTAAGAAAAGTCTTCCTTGGCGTGCAAAACTGGCAAGAAGAGACAGATTCATCTGAGTCGTATCTCGGTCCTTCAAATGCTCTGAGCTTGAAAGATCCTTAATGATATTTATGAAAATGCTGGCATCTTCTACGATCCCAACAAAATAAAGTTCCACGAGGAGCTTTAAAGTGCTGCGCTTCTTCATTGCCTTCAAGCTCCTATCTGCATCTAAATCGTCCCCAGATTTCCCGGGAAAGAAGACTTTCAAAAGGCCCTGTAATAAGCTTGGTGCAAAGTCCTTGTACCTCTGATGGAGCAAAGAGCATATCTACATCGTATACACACACAACATAATGATGTCATGGAAAGAAAAAGCATACAGATTAGTATGCTCATACCAACAACCCCTTAAGAATTCAAATTAGACCAAATAATATACATATTCTGAATACAGGAAAGCTATCAGGTGTAAAGGAGAAGAAAAATAGTATTTTTTTCTCCTGCTTCAATGGTTTCATGCATCAACAATGCAACCTAATTACATAGTACAAATAGGATAGACATGTATCACATTCCCAAAAAAAAGGAAAAAGAAAAAGAAAACATAATCACATAAATAAACAAAAGATAATAGCTGTACTATTACCAGGCTTCAGATTCACATTTTCTTTTGGGTTCTTCCTGGACGAGTAGACATACCTTTCTATGTTACAGCATTAAAAAAAAAAATCAAATTATCTGAATTTTAACCTGTGCTGGTATCTGTGTGGTTGGGTATCTTGTTTACTTCGTATAAAGAAAAATTATTTAAAAAGGAAAAAAGAAATGTGTACAAACCATGGTAGGTGTTGGCCTTTTTAGAAGCTCTTTGCTCTTTCCAAGGCACATTAATTGCGGACAGTGATTCGTCTAATGCCATTTCTTGGACGTCTTCTTTGGATAAGGACGTTGGAGATTTCATTTCTATTTTGAGGAGATAAAATATTAGGCTTCTTCATTTGAATAGGTCTGCTGGATTGGAGGTCATGCGGGGACTGGCTTGGTGAATGTGTTAGCCAAGCAACGAGTTTCTAGAGTCTCCCCCTTGTGAGCTCCAATTATGTATTTCTGTTTGTCTAAGCAGCACTCTCGCTCTTGTTATCTTGTATGGTCTTGTATAGCTAAGCAACGGGTTTCTAGAGTCTCCCCCCTTGTAAGCTCCCATTATGTATTTCTTTTTGTGTAAGCAGTGCTCTCGCTCTTGTTACCTTGTATGGTCTTGTACTTCCATTTTTTTTAAAATATAATTTTACCATTACCCCTAAAAAAAATGTGTACAAACCAGTGGGAAAAAGAAAAAGCAGCTGCAATAATGGAGATAAAGATGAGAAGAGATGGTATGGAGACCCTTTTCGGCAAGTATATACATCCCAGTATTTGCATTTCATGAAACTTCTTATATTTAATGTTAACAAGTTGCATTTTGCCAAAGCAGCACATAGCACAGTGGTAAGGCACTAAGGCACACAGCTTCTATGGTATAGGTCCAGGGATCAGCGTATTTGAGAGCTAACTACCTTAAATTTCCAACCTACTTCCCAATAAATAATTTAATAAAAAAAACATTTCATGAAACTTGAGATTTAGAACACAGTCGGCAAAGTGATCCTACACAGAATCAACCCAAATTGATAGATTCCCAGGAAAAATACCATAGGAGTGTCTGGGAGACACGGCCGGAGATGTTCATAACAAGGATTAACTAGAGAAGTCTAACCAAACCAAACCAAACCAAACCAAGCCTTTTCCCACTAGGTGGGGTCGGCTATATAGATTTGATGATGCCAATCAAATCTGTTTAGGGCCATGTCCTCCGTTAGATCCATGTAGGCAAGATCATGTTTAATAGTTTCTTTCCAACTTCTGTTGGGTCTCCCTCTCCTACTCTTGGCAAACTCCATGCTTTCACACCTTTTAACAGGTGCCTCTGTTGGACGCCTTCTAATATGGCCGAACCATCTCAGTCGATTTTCTCTCATTTTATCTCCAATCGGTACTATTCCTACTATGCCCCTAATCTCCTCATTCCTAATCCTATCTCTCCTTGTGATCCCGCACATCCATCTTAGCATTCTCATCTCCGCAACTTCCATTTTCTTGACATGATTATGCTTTACTGCCTAACACTTTGATCCATATAACAACGCTGGTCGTGTCGCCACCTTATAATACTTTCCTTTAACCTTGAGGGGGATTTTCCGATCACACAAGACCCCCGAAGCACTCCTCCATTTGGTCCACCCGGCTTGAATCCTGTGACTTACATCAGTATCAATCCCTCCATCCTGTTGCACCATAGATCCAAGGTACCTAAAGTTTTCTTTTTCTACTATCTTTTGTGTGCCCAAACTTACTTATATGTTACCAGGTGTCCTACTTTGACTAAACTTGCATTCCATATATTCCGTTTTGCATCGACTTAGTCTAAACCCTTTTGTCTCTAATGTTTTCCGCCACAATTCAAGTTTAGCATTCACTCCTTCTCTCGTCTCATCCACTAAAACAATGTCATCTGTAAATAGCATACACCACGGCACCTCATCCTGGATATGTCTTGTAATCTCATCCACAACTAGGGCAAACAAGTACGGGCTTAACGCTGGGCCTTGGTGTAGACCAATCGTGATAGGAAACTCCTTAGTTTCGCCGCCAGTCGTCCTTATAGATGTCACGACTCTATCATACATATCCTTTATCGCCTCAATATAAGCGACACAAACTCTTTTCTTTTCCAGATTTTTCCAAAGAATCTCCCTAGGAACCCGGTCATAGGCCTTCTCCAAGTCAATGAACACCATATGTAAATCTCTCTTACCTTCTCTATACTGTTCCATTAACCTCCTCAGGAGAAAGATAGCCTCCATGGTTGATCTCCCAGGCATGAAACCAAATTGATTCTCTGAAATATTTGTTGTTCTTCTTAGTCTTCTCTCAATAACTCTCTCCCATAATTTCATCGTATGGCTCATCAATTTAATCCCGCGGTAGTTCGCACAGTTCTGAATATCTCCTTTATTCTTGTATATGGGTTATAAGAATACTTTTCCTCCATGCATTAGGCATCTTCTTGCAGTTAGTAAAAGGGAAAAGAAAAAGGGTACCAGAAAAAATGTATCTGTTTGCATTAAGTAATTTTACATGAACATGTTTATGCATGTGGAAAATTCAAGTTTCCATTACAAGGTAATTAACAGAAAATTCAGATCAAATATGAGAGGAAATTTCAAAAAAAAAAAAACCTGAACAGCTGCTTGAATGTCTGAAGTCCTGAGCTTTGCATCGCATATAGCTGTTACAGCTTCACTAACAAATTTGCTTAAGTTTACGCCCTTTAAGTCTTCCATCATCCCTTCTCGTTGCTCTTCATTTATCTGTTTAAGCTTTTTAATAACTGCTGTATTGCGTTTAATGCTGGAGTCCAATGTCCTGAGAAAAACTGAATCTGAAAGCCCAAGCAGTTTATTCAGATTGATGCTGGATCAAACATTTTAAACCATACAGTTTTTTTATCGGCATTTTAACCATACAGTTACTACGCACTATGGAGCAGTTGCTAAACCTAGTATGTCAAAAATATATACATATTCCGTGTTTCAATGGATAAAAAAATGGAGAACAGAATAGCAACAAAAAAATATATTATGTACAGAACACAATTGAACTATTTTTTATTATATAACAATATGAAAATACACATAAGCAGCAGAAGAAACCGCTGGCTACGCAATAGAAAGAAAGCTGAGATTAAAGCCACAATTTTTCCATGAAAAAGCTCCTTGCATGGATCATTAATCACATATTGTACCCTAACCAAGCAACAATAGCTACATGGCTAATCAGTTAAATTGACAAAGACACGACCCACTCTTAAAACCTTGTGGAGTGAACCTGGTACAATGAAATAGAATGTATGGGTTTCTTGTAAGCATTCAAGGCTTCTATAGTATAGAAATCCATATCTAAAACTGTTCTTGCTTCTCTATAGAGTGATTAGACATATAGCTCAGGAGAGGACTCGAATCATCTTTTTGAATGATACCTGGATTGTAATTTTTCCAACCCAATGAGTTGACCAAACTAAGGCCATGACTGGGTTGAGTTGACCAGGAAACACAAAGGTCAACCAGGCAGTTCTTATAAAAATTTTTTTTTAATATTTATAATAAAGATAGATATTTAGAATAAGTGAATAACTAAAAGATAGAAAAATAAGTTAAAAATCTCAATAAGTTTCATAGGAATTGTTATTTCAATTGTTCACTTTCATTTAGTATACTTTAACTTCTACAGTTCTACTTATGCAAGGACTACGTACGGTTTTCATTGGTTCCTTTAATATGCAAGGTTAAAGTTTCCTAAGATGACCAGTCGAATCAAATAACCTTTCCTTTTAGGGAAATAAAATCAAAAGAAGATGGGAAATGAACTACTAGAGTGATGGCTGGTCGTTCATTTCCCATCTTCTTTTGATTCTATTTCCCTCAAGAGAAAGGTTATTTGATGTCATTTTTAAATTTCACATTTAATCTTCATTTTTAAGCACTTATGGTATGAATTATGTCTTCAATTCCTATGTATTATAATGCAAACAAACAGGCCCTAAACTAAAACATCTTTGACCTTCTCCACAAACAACCGATTTAAATTTTGGAATAAATTATGTCTTCAATACCTATGTATTATAATGCAAACAAACCGGCCCTAACTAAAACATCCTTGACCTTCTCCACAAACAACCGATTTAAATTTTGGAATATATTGTTTCCTTAAAAGAAATTCCCTAACCTATGTTTCTCTGAAGCAATGGAAGCAATTAGTAAGGCAAAGGCTTTTTTTTTTAAGGATCAAGTAGCCAAGCTTGAACGGGCATACTTCATGCAATTAAACCTTACCAAAAACTTAAACCATTCTTCATTCCATATATATATATATATATCGATTATATATATATATATATATAAATCAGACCAGCACTACACTGTTTTTTCTATAAAACAAGAAATCTTAATATAATTTATATGTTCCTCAGTGTACTAACCAGGTCTTTCAGGGTTCAAGTTACTTCGACGCAGAGATATCTTCGCATCAATTGCTTTCTTTAATTCCTCAAGACGAGCAACAGATTCCTGAAACAAAGAAAAATCAAAATATTAAAAAAATGAGTTCCTTTAATCAGGAAATATAAGGAGCACCATTCAAAACCATGCACCAACATCATGCTAGAGGAAAGAACACAGTGAATTTGAGAAACAGAGAATGTGTCTATTCCTGACAAATCAAATCGAAACTTACCTCATCATCTTGTTTACCATGATGTTCTCCAGCCACACGACACTCATCTTCAGGGTGTTCCATCTCTTCTCTAGAAGCTTGATCTTTTATGGGCTTGGATACAAGTAATTGACTGTTTCCAGCTGCAAATTTGATGGAAATAAAGAAAGTTCATAGCTAGAAGAACTTTGAATTCTACACCTGGTTTAGTAGTTAAACAAAATCAACATATAAATACAACATTACTTGATGAAAAAGGCAGACTAAACTTCCACAAGCCCCCAAAACACAACAAAACAAATGCCCCCACCCTTCTCCCAAAAAAGAAAAAACCCACCACCCTCAAAAAACCTAAAGAAAATGGTAACAATAAAGAAAGAAAAAAAAAAAAAAAAACAGAGAGTAAAAAGGCATTTTCCTTCCTTTCTTTTTTTGCCTTTTGATAACTAGACTCTCATCGATAAACAAGGATGCAAACAGGCAGAATCAGAGGAATTCTCAACTACGGAGACCAGATAATATGCATGTTTTTCTACTGGCAACATGACTGGGATCCAAAACCTCAAGGTTGAGGCATCTTTTAACAAAACAAGAATACTGCTCATTACATTTTCATAGGCAATTTCCAACTAAGTGCATGTACTACAAACCCCATAATAATCACTCCATAATGCTAAAGGTATAAACTATATGTGTTTCATAGCTTGTAATACTATGCAAATGGAGACATGGCAAATATATATATAATAAGTTGAAACATGTTTCCAGACTACAGAGCCAAGGTACATGTATCCATACTTGTTTGTTTCATGAAACTGATTTCCAAGGAATTCTCACACTTGTATTTCTAAAAATTGTCAAAATCCAAGAAACAACGACGAGTATTCAAAAAAAAAAAAAAAAACCTCCCCTTTAACGGAATCTTCGAATCAAAAGTACCAAATATCATGTACCCCAAAGGCCCAAACCACAGCAGTGTGATTGCTTAGTCGGAGCAGATGATTATCTGTTCTTCCATGGACTAGAGCTACGTAGGGATTATGAAATTTTATTCGGTGAAAAAGCCTTTCTCGGTTTTCTAATTTAAAACATCACCCACATAAGATAACCCATAAACCCGTTTCTTAAATTGATCTTTTATCATCTGGGTTAGAAAGATAGAGAGAGAATCTGGGTTAGAGAGAGATTTGCCGTGAGAAAGGGGTGAAAAGAATTTTGAGGGAGTTGCAGAGAGAGATTACCTGCGATTCTTAGACTGAAGCTCGATCTATTCTTCTTCTTCTTGCAAGAACAAAGAAAAAGAAACGAATAGGGGAAAGCCGGAAAGAACTCGAGTCTTGGCTATAAATTGGAAGGGTCGTATGCATCAAAAAAGCCCACCATGAGTCGAACTCAACCACCATCACCGGCCCATGTAATAAATGAGCCATTTACATAAAAAAAATAAAAAAAATAGATGGGAAAGATAGCACACTCAAGTAGAAATGAAGCCTGCACAAGCAGGAAGAGATGACTTACTTGGGGTTCGGAATCGAGCACCATGTAAGAACTGATGTTCATTACCACTCTGGTAAGGGGCCATTTTTCATTTACATACATAACTCGAGGCTAGATGAAATAAATTAAAACAAGCATGTCTTTTCATCCGGCCTTTTTAAGAACCGACGGTCTCCCGGCAAGTAAGGTCTTTGCATCCCATACTCACTGGCGCATAAGTCGGGTTTTTCATATGGCAAGTGGCCTCATGGAGAGAGTGCGGATTTGAAACCATAATCTCAACAACTTGAGATGCGGTCCTACCTAACTGCGCGACTACTCGTGTGTTTTTTTTTTTTCAAAATTATTTATCTATGTAACTTTTTTTTTGTAGCCACTATATTTTACTATATGATTGCTTTATTAGGATAATATATTTCTTTTTTTCAATTAAATCGGATAATTTTAAATATTTCTTTGAGGATTTTACTCGAAAATTCCCACTATTTGGCCGTTGCACGAATTAGTGCCTCGGAAATAGCACTACACAAACGGGGTCTGTTAGACTCTGTTTGGTTTTTTTTTCCAATATGAAACGAGCTCCGTGTGAAAATTAATGACGCTCTTCGTCTCTTCCAACCAAACAGGAACAGGATTCTCAACCTCTTTCTCCAACCCCATCTTGGCTCAACAGCTCCCTCTCGCTTCTCAGCCCTTCTCTTTGGTTCGGCGAGCAACCATGGGCACCAAACGAGCATGAGGAGAGCTATGGAAAGTGTGAGGAGCCATTTTGCGATACCATCCCTCTTATTGCTTCCCTCCAACCACCATGACCAGATCTCAAAAAATCTGATGGGAAATAACATTATGCACTCATCTTTCTTGTTCTATTAGATCCCCCACCCCTTACAATCATGGTAACAGTAATAACAACAATGGTAAAAAACCACCAAACCCTTTCACATCTTACAGTTAGGAAATGGAAAAACTTGCAGATTACCAAAAGAAGAAGAAAACGGAAGTCTTTAAACTATTTCCTTTTTTCTTTCTATCTCCCCTTAAACCCTACAGTTTCTTTTTCTTCCTTATACCACCAGTTTCTAATAATATAGGTTCTTCTTTTCTGCTGCTTCTACTTCCATGAGCTATCAAGCTTTTACACGAAATCTGTGAATGCAGTCGTTCCATGGATTATCTAAGTCATTTTTGGAGTCCTTGAGAGCCTTCCAAACCAAACTACAGACCTTAAACCCGCCGCAAATTACTTGGATGAGGAACAGACGAGGAGCAACAGATGAAAAAAAGAGGGTTTCGAAGGTGGGTTTATATAACGACGAGTGACGATAGCGTCACTTAATTTCATCTTCAAACGATGCTATTGTCACTCTAAAAAATACTAAAAATAAAAAATAAAAAGTGGCTGGAGGAATGCACCCTTAGTGAAAATATTCCGAGGCATTACTAGGTGCAATGGACAAATATTGGGTATTTTCCAGTAAAATCCTCTATTTCTTTTAAAGAAAGTCTAATTAAAATACCTCTATTTAGAATCAGCTTTATTTCATACATTTAAGTGTTTACAAACATGCAATAATTATTTATTTAGTTAATAACATATAGCAAACAAATATTCAATTAATAAATATAATTATGCAGCTAAGTTGCCAACACACTCATCGTTGATGGGCGTTGGCACCTTGATTTGACATTTGTTCCCATGGATAAATCTCCTTGAGTTGTGAAGTTTAAATACCACTTGTCAAGTACCCCAACATAGCCAAACTAAAAAATGAGACTGAGTTCAGTCATGTTCGAGATCGTGGACCAAGTCCAAGACCTGAATTGGGTCCAAGCCTGGGTCAAAGATCTTTCTAGGTGCCATAGACCCAATTCAGTAGGTGCTATAGACCCCAAGGAAACCAATGGGCTATGCAGTTGGGGCAAGAGAAGTGATTGTTTGAGTAGGCCTAGTCAGTACTACCAATTTCAATTTCAGGTTAGGCCTGTTTGTTTGTAAGAATTTTTTCACAAAAATTTCAACGGTCATGGAATTTGAAAAAAAAATTTTGTCAAGAATTTCTTATTTCTTGAACAAGATTTGGAGAATTCTCGGAAATTCCAACATTTTTTGAGGTCTCACTACTTTCTAGAGATTTTGATGGCTTGCGAGTGGAACTCCTTTGTCATGAGTAGGGTTGCAAACAGGATAGTTCTGGATTGGAAATATAGTGGACCTAGACCCGTTTTTAAATAACGATTCCGGTTCCGGATCCAGTTTTGAATCGAACATTGGAACCTGTTTTGTTGGTTTCGGACCCGGTTTCGATAAAAAAATCCGGATTCGCTTCCGGAACCAGGTCCACCTAGAGCCTAGAGGATTCGAATCACGTTCCAAAATCAATTGTATTTGCTCTTTATTCTTTATTTTTTTCTTAAAATAAGCATATCATTCAACTTATAACAGTGCATCAAATCTACAACATCCAGTATTATATATATGAATGCCAAAAAAGAGTTGGTTTTAAAATACAAATTGCAATATCAAAGACTCATATGCCGGGTCCCGGATCCAAAGGTCATAACCTATATGGACCTGGAACTGGACCCGTTTATAAATTGGAACCTAAAATAGGTTACAGATCCGGTTTTTTGGAGTCGGAACTTCCGGGTAATCGGAGAATCGTTTGCAACCCTAGTCATGAGTCCTCAATTTCTAAAGGTGGGCCGAGCATTCTCAATCTATAAATGTGGGCCAATACTCATTCTTAAGGGCATGTTTATTTACTTAGAATGCACTACAAAGTCCTGTGCTTAGCCTTGCCCTATTATAAGAATCAACATTTCAAATAGGGTTTTGTTTTGTATATACCCCTATGATTTGTAAATAGGCCTATTTGGTTTTAGAGTTCGGATCCTTTGTTTCAAGGGAATAGGGAGATACTGTTTCATCTTATCAACATTCGCAAGCTATATAAAATTTAAAAGGAATAAAGAGATTTTATATAGTTGGCACATGTTGATAGGATGAAACAGCATCTCCCTATTTCGTTGAAACGGGAGATTCGGGCTCGTGGTTTTAGTATCTGTAAATAGACCCCTACTTTATCATTTCAATACGTTTCATATCCCCAAAATCAGTATTCCTAATGAGAATGGGTAACCACCATGAGATTTGTGTTGAATTTTTATAAAAATGATAGCTTTGCCCTTACATCCATTAAAGGAAAATGAGTATATTATTATTTACAAGAATACCATTATTTTATCCAAGCCCCAATGTCTCTCTCAAAAACTCTTTAACGCATATGAAGTCTAATAATGTATTTTTAAAACTTTCGTCAATCTAACTATTTGTCGTACATGGATTGTCATTATGATTGATTTGGATATAATGAAATAGGCCATGTATTGATAAAAATAGATTTACGGTTATTCCCTCCAACTAATTGTAATTATTAATGTTACCAGCTTTAGAGAAAAATAAATTCAAGCTTTTGAATTTATGCATATATAGATAAAGAGTTGGACAAATGTTTCATTTCACTCTAAAAACTTTTCGTAGTTGGAAAGCTACTTTTTTCTTTTTTTTTTTTGTAACCGCTCCTGAGCCTGATGGGCACTCGATTATGGATAGTCGAGAACTAATCCCTAGGGGCACATGCAAACCCCCGTATCCACATGCACCCAGGTAAAATTATAGGAGGTGGTCAACAAAAATAAGTGTCGAAAACAAGACCTCTCCACTTCTTGAGATGCAGTCTTAGGCCAACTGAGCTAGCACTCGTTAGTTGAAAGCTACTGATTTTTGGGACACGAAATGTATTAAAATGAAAAAGTAGGAGCCTATTTACAAATACTAAAACCACACGTAAATATCATACTATATTAATGTAATATAAAATAATCTTTAAATTAAATTAAATAAATGCAAAAGAATAACTAATGAATTTAGTTCAAATAAATAGTTGAATAAGAAATAAGGTCGTTATTATCATTCATTTATTAGCTACACTTCATTTTTTGTTTTAAGGATAATTTCTACATGCCAAAACCAAAATTTAAAATTTATCCCAATACTATCTCCGGGCAATTTATCTCAATACTGGTTTGTTATGAGGATTTTTTTTATCAGTAACAGTAAATTAAATTAAAGACTAAAAAGGATACAATCCTAGAAAAAGGAGAAAGAAAAAAAAGCATCCAAAGCTACTAGAGCTAATTACTCATGCAAAAACCAACAAATTACAAAAGAACAATCAAAGCGACATCTCTACCCCCAACTTTGCTAAAGCATCCGCCATGCCATTTGTGGACCAATACACATGATGAAAGTCAACACTCAAACTAGTGAATTTTTTTATGGCAACCATTTTCTCTCGTAAATCGATATTTTTTATATGGTCCCTTGTAAATCTCCTCCTTTGATCTTATACTTTTAGTCCATTAGGAACTCCTAAGAATCCATAACCAACGACACAAAGGGCCTAATAAACGCATCCATACAACCAAAAAAAAAAAAAAACGAAAGAAAAGAAGACAAAAATAAATAAATTATCAACTAACCTAAAATAGGCCACATGAACCCACTTACGATTCCATACCAAACCCAAATTAATCATGAACAATCCTAGCTTACAGATACAGGAGCACAACATTAATTTCTGGATGCTGTTAACAATAACTGTGCTTTCCTTGGATAAACTAATTATCATATGCGCACACGCACACACAAAAAAAAAAAAAAAAAATCCCATCTGACTTGTAAAGATAATATACAAGGTTGCCACTGCCCACAACTTGTACAAGCCAAGTCTCCTTGACCTGTTTCGGCAATCATCTTAATGGCATAATAATAAATGATCACTTGAGGCTGCCATATCTGTTTTCAGGCAGCAACAATCACTTGACTGTATACTGCAGTCATAGATGGTATAGGTGAGACTAGAGAAAATTTGATGCAGTGTTGCCAAATATGCCATCACATCAGAGTCGACTTTAATATCCACCTCTGCTCATGTATAGACCCTAGATTGATCCTCCGAACTATAAGTAGGACCTCACTTTGGCAGTCTTAGCTGCAAGATTAGGACAATGGTTTAACAATCAATCACAGACGACAGAAGGAAAAGCTAGAATTAAGGGATTCAGTTGTTTCTAACCTTAGATTTTGTAGTGATCCAGCCCCCAGAACTTCTTAGATGTGACTTGTATGAGTATTTCTCAATTGAAGTCAAATCTGAGACTTGGCTGGTGGAGTTTGAGCCACTTGTGATCAATAAATCCTAAACAATACAGCAACAAGAGAAATTATACTGCTTCTTTTGATTTTATATTTTTATCTTCTTCCCTTTTTCGGGTCCAAACCTGGGAGATGGATCTCCAGCTATTGTTGCATGTAACAAATATATGCTCTCTGATTGTATAATGTAACTTGGGATGCATATGGGCATATGGCACATTTAGCACAACCATGGTTGTCAAACTTGACCAAATCCAAGACGACTCAGTACTTACCAAGTTGCTTGGACATGGTTCATTCTTGGTGTGACTCGTCCTAGTCACAACATCCTCGATTGATATCGAGTCAGTGACTGAAACCAAGCTTTAAAACCATGGGCACAACAATAAGCTGACACATCCATTACCATATTTAGATACGAACAAGGTATCCTTGTGAATACAGCCCAGCAATAGATTTCACAAGTGATCCCACTCAGATCATTGACAGTAAAAAGGAAAGTGCCATGGCATTGTTACGTAGCTGGTTTGAATTTCATGGGTTATGATAGATGTTTCATTCTCCCACTTGTTTTGTCCTTAACTAAAATCTAGAAAAGCATTAAGTTCATGTTTCTATATAGGAGCATACCTTTACTTTTGATGCTTGTTCATGACTCTTGATTACCAAGTGAGCAACATAAAGGATGATCTGCAGACACAGTACAAAGTGACCCAGAAAGTTTAATTGATTCTTCAAGCAAGCCTAAAAACAACATATATCATAAAGCATACCTTGTTCAGTAATTGAACGTTTAATGAATCAGTGGCCATAATTTGTACCCCAAGACATGATTTGTGGTCAGTGCAGAAGGGGCAATAAATGGTCCTAAATACACATCCATCCTCTTCACACCAGATACCACATTGTGGAATTCCTTCAGTGACACACCCCTTACAGAGACGCTGATCAACAGATGAAGCATCGGATATAAGAACTGAGATGCTTGGGACCTCAATCCTATTCTGAGATTCTCGTCCACATTTCAAGAGAGAAGCCAGATAAGTTTTTGATGTTGAAGTCAACGAACAGGAAACAAGGAAGTCATTTTCAGGCAACCCCAATGGATTTTGACAAGCAGAGCATAATATGTGCAGTTTCTGATTAATAAGGACAGAATGCATAGATAGAGCATTGAGGTTATCCAATGAGGTCACTCTCTGCACTTCCATCTTCTGATGCTTGCATTTTGAGCAATCAGCCTCAATACCCATTTTGGTCTCCTGGATCATGTCTAGAGAATAATTCATGCTTCTGACTTGGTGAACATGAGATGAAATGGAAGGATCCATTTGACTTGGGTTTCTCCTTTTCTGGCTATGAGAATTAACACTCAAATTCAAAGATGAATCATGTTCATCTGCTTTGGCGTTCCGTTCAGGTGTAACTGCTGAAGTGCATGCACCACCAGAAAGAGCACCAGTTGAATTGGTTACAGATATTGAGTGGAAAGATTGCTGGTCTGAAAATGGACTAGAAGACTGAACTATAGTTGAATGTGACATGTCATCCTTTGTGATAGTTCTGGGACTGCTATTGTTGCTGCATGTGCCTGGGATTTTTGGAACTGCAATTTGGTCAAAACCAGAGTTGGATGATCCTGTTTGTACTGTCTCTGACAACCTGGACAAGGATCCTTTGTTCAATTTTGATATTATAATAAAATCCCAGAACCTGTATTTACTATTTAGGAGGCAAATGTTGCAATCTTTGAGAAGACTGTTCTAGAGAAATTAAGTTGCTGATGCATTAAGATTTAAGACATGTCACCCACTTTGTACAAGTTTCATTGATTTGGACATCCTGGTTCCAGGCCTTGATCTGTGGAACCACCATGGATAGATGATGTAAAGATCCAGGTTGCGATATGCCAATATCCAGTATTACCTTGATTTTCTTTTGCCTTATTCAATGACAGTCCCATGTGTTCCTTAAATGCCTGTTTATAGGGCAAGAGCGGATGGTTGGCATCTTCCATCTAAAATTTTAAGGCATCAACTTTCCTCAGCAGGGATGTGGTCAATCAAATAACTAGTGTCCATTGTTGAAAAATTGAGGCATCGTACAGAATGAGTACAATCAGGGTATTATACATTCTGATGCAACAAGAACCCACAGTAATCTATTGCAACCTTGGGGTTCTGGGTTCAAATCACATTAACAATTTAAAAAGAAAAAAGAAAAAGAGAAGGAACTCAAGAGTAATTTTTGATATTCAATGCCAGACCCTGAGATATTTCCGGCATTGAGATTGAATGCCCACCAAGTTAAAATCCCATGATCTCAAAATAGTGCAACATTAAGCTTGTCCAACCAATCTTATCCTTGAGTTGGGAAATGGCTTCAGCTGAAGTCCATTTGGGGACTGGATACTAAATCTATTTCATACCTGCTAACATCCTCTTCATCAGTGTGAACAGTTGCTTCAGGCCCGTGGTTGCATGGAGATTGTACTTGGGAAAGAGAATTATCATCCTGTTCTACTAGAGCTAAAGATTGGGTCACTTTGCCAGCTTTTTCAGTAGGTACCACATTGTGACAAGCTACTTCCCTTTCATCACGTTCACATGAATTTTTAGATTTCTGGTCTCTCTTACTAGCCCCATTGCTCGAGATGTTCTGTTTTGAAGGCTTACTTTCCTTACTGACAGAATTTTCCATGCAGCTGTTCCTCACATCTGTGCCTTTTTGGCTATGTCGTTCCTGTAGTAAAATAGATCAATCAATCAAGGATAGGCTGCTGTGGCATAATATTGTTATACACATCCTTCGTTTTGGCATCCTGGGTTTTAAGTTTGTACTATTCATTTTATTATCGAAATAATTTAGATGTTACCAATAAAAAAAAAAAGATAAGTGTTTTGAGAAGATTTCAGATAGCAGACCTTGATATCCAGGAAAAAGGCCCTTAGATTCTCCAGTGACATGTCAAAGCTGTCATACTGTTTGATGGATTTCCTTAGCCACTTTGAAATGTAAGATACATTCCGCTCCTCTCTAAATCGCTCATCTGCATAAGAAACAGAGTACATTCTAAAAGTTCAACATGACACGATTCTGAGTAAAGGAATGAAAAAAATGCTGGAGGATGCAAACTTTATAGACTAGCTTCCAAAAATATAATCATGTAAATATTTTATAAAAAGGGGCCTCCAGGAAAAGAGAAAATTCACTGTAATTTAGGAATGACAAAATACACTAGGTTACACTAAATTGGTCTGCTGTGAATATAATAAATCTCTTGTTATAGGACATAATGGTAGTTGTGTAATAATATCTGGTAGATTTAATGTTAGGATTTCGGAAGAAGGTTAGGAGTAGAAGTCCTGAGATACAAATGGGTCATGCACAATGACCTCCTCATGAGATATTGTGGACCATTTTATTAACATGTAAAAATTACATTCATGTCCCTGCTGATTTACATATCTGTAAGGACAGGAAAAAAAAACACTAAAACATTCCTTCTCCTAATACTCCTCAAGCTATGTAATAAACATCGACAATGCCTAGCGAGGACAAAATCGACTGTATTTCATCCTTTGGGAGAACCTTAGTGAAGACATCGGCTAGCTGTTCTTGGATTTAACAAATGGTTTGAACACACTTCCATCTTCAATTTTCTCTTTAATAAAGCGGCAGTTGCCCTCAATGTGATTGGTTTACTTATGGAACACTGAATTTGACGCAATATGAATGGCTGATTGGTTGTCAATTGTCATCCGTCAATGTATTGGAGTAGGACTGCTTATTGGAAACCAAAGTTACTCTCATGAGCTGTTTTAACTTTTAGCTATAACATTTCACACACTGTTAGAGATATGGTATGATACTCTCCCTATGGGCCTATTCACTAGACCTTGCTACCATATAGGGAAGTGATCCAATGAGGGCGGTCCTCATGGTCTTACTGTGAGGGCCACCTAGTGGGGCCCACCTTAGGACCCCACTAATCATGGGATGGAGGGGATCAAAAGATCCAAGTGGCGCCAACCTAGATACCAAATTAGAGAGAGAGAGAGAGAGAGAGAGAGAGAGAGAGAGAGAGAGAGAGAGAGAGAGAGAGAGAGAGAGAGAGAGAGAGAGAGAGAGAGATCCTCTCTTTTCTTTCTTTTTTTCTCAAGTCATCAAATTTCCTCCCACATAAGAGCTCTAGGCAAGTGGATCTATGAGCCAATCTGCACTTGAATAACCGGCGACATCAAGATTACCATGTCACATAAATGGGGTACCTTTTCCTGGAGGTCCTTTTAGTATTGGAGAATTCTGTGCACCAACTCCTAATGAGATGATCAAAGGGCATGAATGGATTGACTCATAACCAAATGAGAGAGATCAGGCCTTGCTATTGTGAGATAGATAGGCTTCCCAACTATTTTTTGGTACATTCTTGGGTCATCAGGAGGATCACCATCGTCTTTCCTTCATGATTAACTAAAGCGTATCCACTGGTTTCCTTAAGGTCATTATTATGAGCTAAAACAGGGCTTATTTGTAAATCAGTCAGCTTCAAGGGTTTTTTTTTAATGTAATTGATGGGAATAGTAGGTTTTCTTTTTCTTTTTTTTTAATTCCCCAAACTATAATAATTTCATATAACGATAAGATCATTACATTCTCTATTCGACACATTCTTTCCCTCCCATTTTTCTTCTTTCTTCTCATCTCGGGTATTTCTGACCTTCTCGGAAAAAACCCTAGATTTGTACAAAACTACATTCTTAAATTGTTTTTTTTTATTTTAATTTCCCATACTATAATAATTTAATATAATGGTATGATCACTACAATCTTTATTCCACATTCTTTCCCTCCTTTTTTTTTTTTCTTTCTTCTCATCTTGGGTATTTCTGACCTTCTCAAATAAAACCCTAGATTTATACAAAACTACATTCTTAAATTGGTATCAGAGTATTACTTGGAATAGAAGCATTCAATCAAGGGTTTTTAAAGGAGCAGATCAAGGGAAAACCCCCCCTCAAAATTGAGGATTTCTAGTCCATTTGAACTAGAGTTGGCAAAAGCCAACCCGACCCGACCCGCATATGACCAGCACAACCCGACCCATATAATATATGGGTTGACCGCGGGTCAAGTTTTCTTAACTCGCATTTAAACAGGTTGGGTTAGGATTAGCTCGTTGATATGATGTTGCGGTCAACTACATGAATTCTGCTACATGTTGGGGTCAACTACATGAATTCTGCTTTTCCATTCCACTTTGTCCAAAGCCAAATCCTCGGGTAGGTTGCACTTCTTGTTAGTCCATAGCCAGATTTACCACTTCCATCCATGTCCTCTTTGGCCTACCCCTCTTCCTTGGTGGGCCATCAGCTTGATGTCATTTCTCGCCTACATTGGACATGCCCAAACCATCTCAAACGAGTCTCTCTTTATTTATCCCCCGCCCCTAAATACTCCCAAAAGTGCTCGTTTTTTATCCTACATGAGAATAGAGCACAACTCAGGGTCCACAAAGTAAAGGATGATACATAGCACAACTGTCATATGAGGATGGTGAGGATCAACCATAAATTGACTTATTGTATGAACATCATTAGATATGTTAGTTTTAAGTGGCAATAAGATAGACGAGACTGCCCATAAGAAGTCCATATAAAGTAAGCTCTTCAACTGGATTCCCTTCATCACGATGAAAATTAACATTCAGCTCCAAAGGAATATCAATAGGCTTCACACCAGTTAGACAGGCCATATGGATATTAAATCATGTATATATTTTTCTGATAAACATAAATCCCAGCCACTGAGGATGCCATTTGGAGTCCCAGAAAGTATGTCAAATGCAAGGACTGAAGAAATGCTTTTAGTTGCAACTACTATTTAAAATTTGTGATCCATAGTATGTCAAATACCCAAATCCTTCGTAACGCCCACGTCAAACAGTCAAGCCATATGTAACTTGTTTGGCATCATGCACATTTTAAAAATACTAGGATAAAAGATTCCATTAATATGAAAAAGTTCGCATCGCCCTCAACTTAATAGGAAACTTAGATACTACAAAACTCTGATTTTATTAACGTTCAATATTCCATTACTATGAAAAAGTTCGCAATCTTATCAGACGAAATAAGCAACATTACCCAAGAAAATGATGGCTCCATAGTCAAATCGATGTCGTATGCAACGGCCTGTAGAAAGGATATCAACATGCATACTTAGGAAAAGGACAATCCAATGTATTGACTTATGAATGAGGGATGATCACAAACTTAAAGAAATCAATAAATTGGAACTTGCAAGTCAGTAGATAGACAACGAACATTTAGAATCTTCAATGCAACTATACAGCAACTGAACAAAGAAAATGCAAGTACAACACAAACAAAAGCATTTTAATTAGTAAAACAAGGACATTCCATTTTCTAGTAAAATTTTGTATTTGACACTCATATAATGGACATGCAAACACACCTCAACACTACTAAGAATATAGCATATATGTATGTGAAGTGAGATGTGTTGGCAACTGCTTCTGGCCCATTCATGGGCATTAGTGACGGGCGCTTACCCATTCTACACTGAACTATGTAAATATTTATTAATGATATATTAATAATGCAAGAGGACAAACGTGTCAACGTCTTAAGTTACTCTTTATATGCATTGTTAGGCAATATATGTACGTATCTTTGTATAATCCTAAAGGAACTAAACTGTTGAATCTGTTGAAATGCAGTCATTCGATTCACCCTATTGGCTAACATCAATACATCTAGCAGGAGAATGCATTTATATTGTGCATCAATAGTCACAACGCTTAATTGGTTTAGTCTACATCACCATTTAGTTGAAAATAAACTGATAGACTGATACATATTTGCACAAGATTCGCAACCTAAACTTAACAATCGAATAACAATATGCAAAACATATTGTTGCTAATCTAAGTTAAAAAAACCATAGTTATATTTAACTAATCTTGGAAAATTTAAAAATACCACAGTATGGAACCAGTTGTTCAAAAGTTTCTAGCAGGATGAATCTGACCCCTATATGAAGCATTTCGTTCATTGCATACTGGTGGAGCCAATGTTTTAAAACTGCTTTAAACTCACCCGAACTTGATAAGTCACCAACTCGTTTAAGTTGACAAGCTATACTCACCAAAACTACTAAGATAAGTGATCATTCATATTGAATTAGACTTAGAGTTTTCAAACATCGAGGGGAGCCCATGATCGAAATATCTAGCAGCATATTCTGGTAGGGCAACATTTTCAAGATATTTTATGGTTCAATCCTTTTGCTTATTCTTCTGAATAATTAACCATGGACAGATTTTGACCTTGACCACCTAATCTTTTATTTGATCAAACCAGGAAACCTATAACATCCCTGCCTTTCCAAATAAATTTATCATCAAACAGATCAGATCTGGAAGCTAAACAGACTCAAGGGATTTTTCAAGATCTTCATTTGAGCCATTCCCTGACTTTTCAGACATTAGAGCTGGCCTTCATATTTTTTTCCTAGTATCTGCTATTTTGTATTGATTGAGAAAGAAAATCATGAGGGAATGGGTAGGACAAAGAGGACATGGAAGGAAATACTGACAATAGTGTAAGATTATCCAGAACACAAACTAGAAGCATACAAGAGAGAAAGTTTGCAAGAGAATTTTCATATCTTTGTATTGACGATGAATCCTTATATAACACAGTATAGCCTAGATTAAAGGATCTAATTACAAGATTACAGCCTTAACTAAAGAGATTAGTATCTATCTAATCTATTGACAACTCATACAAGGGCTGACCCAGAACATGGGTCGAGCTTGACCCATTAGGTCAGTTTGACCTGATGGCCTATTTCTTTACACCCCCTCTCAAGCTTTGGATGGGAAAAAGTGACCATCGAGAGCTTGGAAACTAGCTCCGAAAAGCGTGAAGTGGAGTGGCTCTTGGTGAAAAAATCTGTTATCTGAGCAGCTGATGAGATTTGAAAGAGCTTTATAGTACCACTCCGAACATGTTGACGGATGGAGTGACAGTCAACTTCAAGATGTTTGGATCGTTCATGGAAGACATCATTTGTTGCCAATTTCCGTGCACTTTCACTGTCCGTAAAGAGAGAGGTAGATTTAGGAACAAGAACTCCTAAATCCCGAAGCAACCAGCGAAGCCAAATAATTTCAGTAGTCAGTGTGAGATACAGCACGATATTCAGCTTCAGTGGATGACCGTGAAACAACTTCTTGTTTCTTGCTCTTCCAAGAGATGAGAGAGGAGCCAAGAAAGATGGAGAAGCCTGTGGTAGAGCGCCGATCATTGACATCTCCTGCCCAGTCAGAATCAGAATAGCCATGCAGAGTAAGATTCTGACTGGAGGAAAGGAGGAGGGCGCGGTTGGAACTTCCTTGTAAGTATCTCAGTATACGCAGTACAGCAGCCCAGTGAAGATGAGTGGGTCGTGCAACAAATTGGCTTACCACATGTACCGCATAGGCAATATCTGGTCTGGTAATGGTCAGATAAACCAAGCTGCCGACCACTTCACGATAACGAGTTGGATCAGAAAGTAGATCCCCATCAGTAGTTCTAAGCTTCAGATTATGTTCAATCGGAGTAGAGACAGGCTTAAGATCTGTGAGTCCAGCGCGGTGGAGAACTTCATTGCAGTATTTTGTTTGCGACAAAATGTATCCCGTGGGAGAGTAGGCAACCTCAATGCCCAAAAAATACCGCAGATGACCAAATCTTTCATCTCAAACTGTCGATGAAGAAAATGCTTCAAGGATAGAATACCAGAAGCATCATTGCCAGTGATAATCATATCATCGACATAGAGTAACAGGAAAACACAGCCAGATCGCGAATAGCGAGTGAAGAGAGCGGAGTCATGAGTACTCTGAGAAAAACCAATGCTGATGATGCTTGTGCTAAACAGTTCAAACCAAGCACGAGGAGCTTGTTTGAGTCCATATAAGGCACGTTTGCGACGACATACATAATGAGGAGGTCTCACGACGCCTGGAGGAGGGTGCATATAGATTTCTTCCCGAAGGAATCCATTCAAGAAGGTATTCTTGACATCGAGCTGATAGAGTGGCCAGTGTCTAACAGCGGCAACAGAGATAAAAGTACGAACAGTTGTCATCTTAGCAACCGGGGCAAATGTCTCCTCATAATCTACCCCATATTCTTGTGTGTAGCCTTTGGCCACCAAGCGAGCCTTGTAACGATCAACAGATCCATCAGATTTGGTTTTGATCTTAAATATCCATTAACAGCCGATAGCCCGTTTCCCAGAGGGAAGAGGAACAAGATCCCATGTTTGAGTTTTCTGTAGAGCTGCAAGCTCTTCTGCGATGGCAGACCTCCAGTTCGGATGAGTAATGGCCTCCTTATAGGATTGTGGTTCTGCCAAGGTATGAATAGCTGCAAGGAAGGACTTATATGATGGAGAAAAATGATCAGTACAAACAAAGCCAAATCTAGAGGGAGGGATTCTGGTACGCACTGGATACCTTCGAGTTTGAGGAGGATCCTGCACATCTGGAGCAGAAGAGATAGGCCCATGATCAGAAGGAGGAGGTGGGGCTGCAGAGTCCGAAGGGGCAGACGTAGGTTTGGGCCGACGATGATATACCTGCAGGGGTGGAGGGGAAAGGGTATCGGAAGGAAACAGGTCTAGAAAGGGATCAAGAGGATAAACCGTAGGTTGCTCAGGAGAAGGGGATTGTGTAGGTAATGTATAGAAAGGTATATGTTCCAAGAAGGTGACATTACGAGAGACCCGTAACCTATTGGTTTTAGGATCATAGCATCGATAGCCTTTCTGTTCGATGCCATATCCTAAGAAAACACAGACAGTGGATTTTGGGGAAAGTTTGGTTCTCTCATTGTCATGTAACAGAACAAAACAGGTGCAGCCAAAAACTTTGAGACAGGACAAGTCAGGTTTACAGGAGAACAATTTTTCATAGGGAGATGTGCCAGATAATACAGAGGATGGTGTTCTGTTAATCAGATAGATTGCAGTCAGGACTACTTCCCCCCAAAATTGCAGAGGAACATGTGAGGAATAAATCAAGGATCTAGCAGTTTCTAGGATATGTCTGTGTTTCCATTCTGCTACACCATTTTGCTGAGGTGTGGCAGGACAGGATAATTGAGCTAGAGTCCCTTGACTGGTCAGGTAAGAACGGAATTTGTGGGACATGTATTCTCCCCGGAGTCGAACCTGAAGATTTTAATCCTTGTGTTAAACTGAGTGGAAACCATGTTGGAGAAAGCAGTGTAGATGGAGTATAACTCAGAGCGGTTTTTCATTAAATATAACCAAGTATATCTAGTGAAATCATCAATAAACAGCACATAATAAATGGAACCACCTTTCGTTGGCTGAGAGGCAGGACCCCAGACATCAGAATGCACCAAATCAAAAGGAGCAGTAGTAAAAGAAGTGCTTTTATTATAAGGGAAAGCATGTTGTTTACCAAAATGGCAACCAAAGCATGTAGAAATGTCTGATACAGAAATGTTTCCAAATACACCACTAGAAAATAAAAACTTCATTTTATTTAAAGATAAATGGCCTAAACGAGAGTGCCAAAGGGCAAATGGTGATGTAGATGAAACAAGTGCGGTAGGGGATATTCTGGATGATGGAAGGTGCAGCGAGTGGAGGTAGTAAAGTCCTCCTGACCTAAGGCCGGTCCCAATCTGTCTCCCGGTGCGCGGATCCTGCACTGAACAACCAGTAGAAGAAAATGAGACAAGAAATCCAGACGAAGTCAATTGACTAACAGAGATTAAGTTTATAGACAGGTGAGGAACACACAGAACATTAGTGAGAGAGATCAACTTATTTGAAATGGAGCCAATAAGGGAGACTGGGAGAGGAGTGGCATTAGCTGTATGGATGGTGAGAGAGCTAGCAGGGGTATAACAATTATGAAGTTTGGAAACGTCATTTGTCATATGATAGGATTGCACCAGAATAAAAAATCCATGTAGAATCAAGAGTACCTGACGGACCAGAAATGGTCATGGCTGAACCAGAGGCTGAGGGTGTAGTGGCCATCTGAGAAGCAGAACCAGTGGAGGAAGCCAGAAACAACTGTTGCATGCGCTCATCAACCATAGCCTGAATCTGAGATGTAAGATCCATTTGCGGAGGCACAAAACTGTCATCTTCAGTAACATTGGCAGCATAGGGTCGCTGTGGATAAGATTGCATGGGACCACGATGGGTTTGTTGACCAGATTGTTTGTTCTTATTATTTGGCCTTTGAGGTTTGGTTGGGTAGTCCCGTTTCCAGTGTCCTTATTCTTACAATAATTGCAAAAGTCATTGGTACCCAACGGAAAAGATCGATCATTCTGTGGGGCACTAACATTTGCTGATAGTACGTGTGTGGGTTCCACATGTTTCTTCCTTGTAAGAGAAAGTTGAGTTTGCTCTTCTGCCAGAAGTTCCGAGAGAGCCGTATCCACGAAAGGCAGGGGTGACCGATGTAATAATTGACCACGAACATGTTCAAAATCAGGGCGGAGTGCCATAAGGAACTGAACCAGGCGAGTCTGCTGCCTATAGACTTCAAAGGTGTGAGCATCATCAGTTGTTTTAAAAGTGGGTTCCATTAGAGCCAGTTGATCCCATAAGGCAGTCATTTTGATGAAGAAATCATGAATGGAGTCATTTCCTTGGTCTGCATTTTTTATTTCTGATTCTAACTGATACCGACGAGCAGCATTAGACTGGGTATATAGTCGTGCTAAATAATCCCAGGCAGCCTTAGGATAATTGAATTTAGCCAACTGATTCCCAATAGATGGAGTGACGGAATTAGCAATCCAAGAGTTTATTTTCCCGACGGAAGCTTCCTATTCCTCATACATATCAGCCTTACTATCTGGTGTAGGGATCTGTTGAGCAACATATTTCCACAGTTTTTGACCTTTGAGGAAATTTTGCATTAGGTGGGACCAATAGGGATAATTGGTGCCATCAAGTTTGACAGTAATACCCAATACAGTTCGATCAGAAGACATTTGGAACAATCCAAAATGATCACAGAATGTTTAGAATTAAGTTAGATCTGAAATCCAACCACAAACAGTACCCAGATCTGAAATCCCAGAAAATGAGAAGGAAAACAGAAAAAAAAACAGTGCTTGGGCGTCCAAAAAATATGTGCTAGAATGACCAGCTCTTCTCACAGAATGATCTATGCACTAATCAGTCTTCTAGTTTATCATCCAGATTAATTTTCGACCCTATTGGAAGAAGAACCAGTCTGATCCAACGGTTGGATGTGATTCTGATGAGAAAAATGAAAGACTGTCTTGAAAAACTGTCGATCCAGAAAAATGGGTAAAACACTGACCTGATGAAGCTGATAAATCTTGAAAAAATGCTTAAAAAACCAAGAATAAATGGGTGACCCTGATGGTGCTGGTTGTTGGTGTGATCGATTGATCTGAGATGGGGCCCACTGTTGATCAGATTGACAGAACAGTCACAGACGAACAAGACTGCTTCGAAACTCCTCTTATGCTTGAATAGACAGACTATAAGGGCTCTGATACCATGTAAGATTATCCTGAACACAAACTAGAAGCATACAAGAGAGAAAGTTTGCAAGAGAATTTTCATATCTTTGTATTGACGATGAATCCTTATATAACACAATATAGCCTAGATTAAAGGATCTAATTACAAGATTACAGCCTTAACTAAAGAGATTAGTATCTATCTAATCTATTGACAACTCATACAAGGGCTGACCCAGAACATGGGTCGAGCTTACCCATTAGGTCAGTTTGACCTGATGGCCTATTTCTTTACAAATAGATCTAAAGGAGTGCAAACTATCCGAGGATTTGGCTCAGGATAGATCAAAATGGAGAAACAAAATTCATATAGTCGACCCCAACACAGTTGGCATCAAGGCTTTGATGATGATGATGCGGAGAAAGACAATCGCGGTTATGCTAAATAAATCGGGATTCTCTCAGATTTCAGTAAATGGTAATGCCTTCCATTCAAGGAATAATAATGCATGAACAAGCTTGAAGCAATTGAGCAACATTAGCCTATAATGAAATTCAGACGTCACTTGTTCATCATAGTCATACTTAAAAATTAAAATCCAAAGCAGAGAAAAATAATTTCTGAATAAGCCATTGAGGAAATAATTAACAAAACAGTAAATTAACAGGAAAAACATTAATGAATAATTCTTAAAGTTCATACAACCTCTTTCTAACATTATTAGTTGATATTAAAGGGCCTGCTGAGATATGAGGATAAAAGAAATGCATTCTGGCAATCTCCTGAAAGATCTAAAAATTAATCTATTAATGAATAATTCTTTCAGTTTATACAACCTCCTTTTACCATGATAATTGGTGCTAGAGGGCAATGATGCCCAGATACGGCAGGGATACGGTAGGGACACACCGTGGACATAGCAGGGACGTGAATTTTACACATATAAAGTATTGGATATCATACAACACAATATGTTGCCCATTTTGAAGCACCCTTGAATGCATGGAAGGCCCACACAGGTATATTAAGACATGTCAAGCCTATTACTTAGGCGATGTGGGATGTGGGACTTCCCAACACTCCCCCTCATGTGCAAGCCCAACAAATTTCATCGACGGGCTTGTCACGTGGGCCACACAAGAACAATGGGGTCGGAACCCGCTCTGATACCATGTTAGAGAAATAGAATGGAAGCAATTGTGAGAGAGAATGCTCAATATTGTCCCTTTGAGGGTCGACTGTTGTTCATATATATAAGGGCTCAATTCCCTAATTACAATCAATTACGAATCTTAGATCCTAAACTGTAGCAACAAATTAAGTAATATCCTTTGACTAAGTACAATACAATAAATGGGTACAATAAACGGGCCTAAATGGATGGGCCTGTATTGACAGTCCGATGTTCTTCATGCTTTTAAAAAAAATTTTAGCTATGTTGAAACACAATTCTCCACATGCATTAAGATTTTGCGATCAGACTCAGGGGGGGTGTACGTGTCCAATGATTTTCAATCTTTTTTGAACAATAAAGGAATCATTTCTCAACGTACATGTCCGTATACTCCACAACAAAAATGGAGTCGCGGAACGGAAAAACAGACATCTCCTTGATGTAACTAGAACACTTCTCATTGAATCTTCCGTTCCCCCTCGTTTTTGGACTAAAGCTCTCACCACAGTAGTTTATCTCATAAATCGCCTTCCATCACCTACCATTGATCATTTCACACCTCATTTTAAATTGTTTGGGCATCAACCTGTGTTTGATCACCTTCATACATTTGGATGTGTTTGTTTTGTTCATCTACCTCTCATAGAACGAACAAAACTAACCGCAAAATCTCGCAGGTGTGCATTTTTGGGTTATGCCACTAATCAAAAACGTTTTGTTTGTTATGATTTCATTGGACGTCGTATCAGGGTTTCTCGAAATGTTATTTTCTTTGAAAATCAGTATTTCTTCCAAACTCACATAGACTGTCCTCAACCATCTTCACCAGCTCTTTTCCCTGGTTTCTCGGATCAAACAACTGTTACTAGGTTTAATCCTGATTTTGTGAATCACCAACGGGAAAAACCTGCCACTGCATATGGCCGTCCTCCTGATCCTCCACCGACCAATGGTTCCACGCCTACTCAAGCCTTGCGTCGATCCTCCAGATGTTCTAGACCGCCTGAGAGGTATGGATTTACCCATACTTCTTTGATGACAACCCTATCTTCTGTCCCTATCCCAAGTTCTTATTTGCCGGCCGTAAAGCAAGATTGTTGGAACCAGGCCATGAAGGAGGAATTGGATGCATTGTATCAGAATCACACCTGGGATATTGTGGAGTGTCCTTCAACAGTCAAACCCATTGGTTGCAAATGGATCTACTCGATCAAACTTAAATCTGATGGGTCCTTGGATAGACACAAAGCTATACTTGTGGCACTCAGAAACAGACAGGAGTATGGCATTGACTATGAGGAAACGTTCGCACCTGTGGCCAAAATGACATCTGTTCGGTTACTTCTCGCCATTGCTGCATCTAAATCCTGACCTTTATACCAAATGGATGTCAAAAATGCATCTCTCCCTCAAAGAGGACTGCGAAAATCACTTTATGGTCTAAAGCAAGCTCCTTGGGCATGGTTCGAAACCTTCAAGAGTCGCTTATGCGAGAGTGGCTTTACCCAGAGTTCTTATGATCCATCTCTCTTTTTATGCCACACATCTACTGGTGTTACTGTGCTTCTCGTATATGTTGACGATATTATTATCACTGGCACGGATGATGGTATGATCAAATCTCTCCAAGCTTCTCTTAGGGATTCCTTCCGTATGAAAGATTTGGGCCCATTGCATTATTTTTTGGGCTTAGAGGTGCATCAATCTCCCAAAGGTCTATTTGTTAATCAACACAAATACACATCAGATCTTATCGAGTTGGCTGACCTCCATGATTCTTCACCTGTTGATACGCCTGTAGAGGTAAATCTCAAGTTGAGTAAAGATGATGGCGATCTGCTTCCTGATCCTCATCCCTACCGGCGTCTAGTGGGAAGTCTTGTCTATCTCACCATCACTAGACCTGACATATCCTATGCTGTTAATCTTGTGAGCCAGTTCATGACAGCTCCTTGACGCCTTCATTTGACAGCTGTGAAGCGGATTATTCGCTATTTGCTGCGAACTGTCCCTCGTGGTTTATATTATCCAAAGGATAATCCTCTTCATCTGACCGCTTATGCGGATGCTGACTGGGCAGGCTGTCAAGACACGCCGTTCTACTACTGGTTGGTGCATGTACCTTGGAAATTCTCTCATTTCTTGGAAATGCAAGAAACAGGAATGAGTGACCAGATCTTCCACGGAAGCTGAATATAGGGCAATGTCTTCTGCTTGTTCTGAGATCTTTTGGCTACGGGGACTTCTTTCGGAACTCGGATTCGCTCAAACCTCTCCTACTCCATTGCATGCCGACAATACTGGGGCCATCCGCATCACTGAAAATTCAGTCTTCCATGAACGCACCAAACATATCGAAGTTGACTGCCACTTTATTCGAGATGAATATAAGCGTGATGTCATTCGTCTACCTCATGTCCCTACAGAGTTTCAGTTTGCAGATATCTTCACGAAGGGGACTTCCTCGGCCTCGAAAATCAATTTCTTGTCTCCAAATTGCTGCTTTATAGACTCTTCAGCATCAATTTGAGGGGGGGGGTATCAATCCAGGCCCATCCATTTAGGCCCATTTATTGTACCCATTTATTGTTTTGTACTTAGTCAAATGATATTACTTAATTTGTTGCTACAGTTTAGGATCTAAGATTCGTAATTGATTGTAATTAGGGAATTGAGCCCTTATATATACGAACAACAGTCGACCCTCAAAGGGACGATATTGAGCATTCTCTCTCACAATCGTTTCCATTCTATTTCTCTGACATAGATTTGTGCCTATTGAAGAGAAGCATGAAGCAATTAACAGGGGTTTTCTTCTGGGAATCTGCTCAAAGATCAAAAGAAAGTGATATGCCTCTTTAAACGTATACACTTGTGATTTTGAGGGTGCATTGCTAGAGAGAGAGAGAGCTCCAAATAAAAAAGCATAACCAAATATAGAAGACTAGATTTCTGGACTATTATTTTCCAGAAAAGATATTAATCCATAAGTAACCTGTTTTGACAGAAGTCATCAAGCATAAACAAACAACATTGAAACCAAACAGAAGCCCCACCTGCTGCTTGATTCAGAGCACGAAATGCCTGGTGGCAATACCATGTGCTCCCACTTAAAAGATTTTTTGATGATTTATAAGTGTCATTGTACTTCTTCTTCAGCGCAACTTGAATATTGGTTCTGTTTACAAATTAGAGTCAGTCAACATCAAACCAAGGTATAATGAAAAACTCCATTTTACTAGATTCTATGAAGACTACCTACTTGTTTGGAAATGGGATGCCAACAATTATCTAGGTTTTGGTCAAGGATAAATTCAATAATGAAAGTATATGCATTTGGAAAAAAGGTAAAACCATATGGAAAGAAAGATAAAACTATATGCATGTGGGAAATGCTACAATGAGAAGAGGAGAAATATATTCACCAGCGCAAAGTGCACGTGCACTGCACATCCAGGGTCCATAGAGGGGTAGCGGGTGATTTTCATAGGTGGGTCCCGCCTCTGGGATGGTCCAGCCATGCAATGCACATGCATAATGTGTGCAGGTGAAAGTTATCCATGAGAAGAGACCTTATTGTACTGTAATGCACTATTCATTGTATGCCTAACTACATGGTTGGTGGATGATAAAAAAGAAGGGCCCAATGTGGAAGGCACTTAAAGCAGACTGATTGGATGATCATATTGAACGAAAGCTGTTCATGTGATACTGCAGTAGTTAAAACTTAAAACTACTTTTACCCTAGTGGACCCAAGATCTGCTATCATTGGAGCGTCATTTACCATCGGATTGAGAAAACATGATTAAATTGATAAAATAAAGTCATTCTCAATAAATTTCAATTTTTCATACAATAGAGGCTCACTTTTCAAGGACCCAAATCCTCCCTAACCAATAAAATGTTGGTTCTCTCAGGTGATATTCACTATTCCGTTGAATAATCACAATTTGTTTGCTTCTTTCTTCTTCTAGATGCTTCTAATCAAATGGTCAGTATTTCTCATAATAAAGAAAAATATTGGACGTCCATCACACCATGGACAAGAGTTTGAATGGATGTTTTTCATGTGCCAATGGTGGCCCTTATTTTATGAAAACTCTTTTCAACATGCTTAATACAATAAGTGATTATAGAACTAAATCTTGGACCTCTGCTAGTAAACATGGGTTAATGCATCTTTTAAATGGTCCAACCTTATGTTTTTTTTTTTTTTTTTTTACATAAAGATCTTTTATGGGACGTACATGAATGCATGCCAATCATGGAAGAAGCAGTTTGGGAGGAGGATAAGGGGGAAGGGTTGGTGGTTGAGATAAGTACTGCTACTGTTACATGTGGATTAGGGTTAGACTAGAAATTGTCCCAACCAAATCATTCTATTTCTGGATTTATGGGGGCCCTAAAATTTCAACTATAAAAACTAATTTCTTTGTTTTGCTCCTATGAGCATCAAATTTGAGTGAGTGCCAAACTGCCAACACATTGCTATGCTATGAAGGTTCCGATTAACATAGGTGAGCCCCATTAGAAGTTCTTCTGGTTCTCATTTAAAACTTACATATATAATATAAGGTTTTTGTGGTGAGGACAAGGTTACAAACAAAAGAGAAACGGATTCTAAACAAGTATGACACAAGTGGCAAGATCTGCATGGTTCACCACAAAGGGCTGTATTCAAGGCCAAGAGGAAAAGAAAATTAGGAGATTTGTGGTGTGAGTATAACTTGATTATAAGGGGGGCAGTTGATTAGTTCGTTCTCACCATCCATATGTGTGGTTGGTTCTCACAATAATATCTCTTCTCTCTCTCTCTCTCTCTCTCTCTCTCTCTCTCTCTCTCTCTCTCTCTCTCTCTCTCTCTCTCTCTCTCTATATATATATATATATATACATATATATGTGATAATAGATAAAGATGTAGATATATAGAAGCCGTACACCAAATTTGGTCATTGGACTCCAATAGCTTTGTAAATACCAATTACAAGAGTCCCAAACTATGAAGCATGTATGTTACGTGATAAATGATATCAAAAAATTGCAAACTACAAAAGAAAAACTAACATCAATTACAAGATTAAGGATACAACAGCACGAGCATTTGCATCTGAAAAGTCAATCCCTTCTGATGCCTGCAACGGACGTGACAATTTTTAAGTCTCTAATTTCCATATTATAAATTCTTGTATCTTTTACTTTTACATTTGAAGAACAAAATAAAGAGGTATCTTTTGGAAGCGAGTTCTTCAATATCATCAAAGACTCAGCATTCTTAAGTTCTTTGTACATAAAAATTATAAATCCCTGAACTTAATTGGGGATTCAAATTTGTGCTTGATTTAAATTATGATATGTTCTTGAATTTTCGAATAATTGGACCCATGCTTATATGAATATTGTATGAATAATTATTTTGTGAGTTATTTCTTTCTCATAATTAATTTAATAGAATAAGTGAGGATCTAAGTTATAAGACCTTGAGGGATCCATTAGTCTTAAGCTAATGGGACCGACATTTTAATAATTATTAGTGGGACCCCTTTTTAAATAAGAACTTGGAGTTATATGACTAAGAAAGAGATGGATCGATGAGTGTAATAAGAGGTGCACAACTCCCATGTCCCAAAAGGACATGTGCGAGACTCCTTTACTGATTCTAAGACATAATTAGAAAGAGTGCTATTCCATGCAGAGTTTGATTAGGAAAGTGGAGCATCGATCCCAAATTACAAGTACATGTTGCCACTTGAAGAACCCTTCACTCATCTCTCTCTACTCTCCTCTTCCATTCTTTAGTCACATCTCATCCAAGGAACCCTGAAACCTAAGGAGAACTTGAAGAAGAAGAAGAAGTGAATCAACAACTAGAGCCCTGATTGATGTCCTTTAGTCTTCGCCATATTGCTAAAACTATTGTCTTCTACACAAGCTGAGTAGATTTCTAATTTGCTTGTGTTTATGAACTCTTCTTTAGATTGATGTGCCTAGAACCCCTAAATCCATGGTTGTAAGTGGCTGGTCAACTGTAGAATTGATATACTAAGGCTGGCTGACTGTTGGATTGATGTATAGGGACTGCTCAATAACTGGATTGACAATCTTTTGAGGGACCCATTGTGTAATTGGGGTTTTGAGAGGGTCACACCTGCTCATGATGTTACATAGATGGCCGACGGTGGTATGGCCTGAACTGGTGATGAATGATGGTAAACCTAATGGAATTGAATTTGGTCGATTGTTATTGATGTGTGGATTTGGAATCTAGGGTTTAGTTGAATTAAGGATGGAGGTTGATGATGTCGAATGGGATTCTGGATCCCAAACCCTTGACTGAGAATATGGGTTCCAACTCATGACCGAACCCAAATGATGTTTTTTTTACATCCAATCGATCTCTTCTTTGGGAGTTTGGTTATGGCTAAAGCCTTAGTGGAGGCTTTGGTCTTGTTTGACTACCTGGAACTTCTATAATTCTTGATTAATTGATGTTTGAACTTAATGTTGTTGATTGGTAAATGTTTGAGTACTTTTATGCAATGTATTATATTATGGTAGAATGATTTACAAACATGGGTTGAGCATGTGTTCCCAATGTTTATTTATGGTGAACGGATTCAAATGTGTTAAAAGGGTGTCAGGATGATAATGGTTAGCTGAAACTAACATGGGGTTATAAGGGTTGATCGGACCCTAGAACTTGGTTGACTATGTTGGATTTGATGGTAGGAGATTCTCCAAAGATTTCACTTGGATCTATGTGATGGTGGTTCAAGTTTCATTAGATCCCATATGAACAGTAGTGATATGTGTTGGAGAACATCATATGTGCAAATGCTGATTTGTGATTCGGTATGCTATTATGTGAACATGATTTATTATATGATGCAAAGTTGGATTAGGAACTGTAATTGTTTCACATATTACCTATTGCATACTATTTTATGAGTTGACCTTCGGTAAATTGTGGAAGCATCTCAACCTATAAGGGATTAGTTATGCAATTGCCCTTACATGATTGAATACAGTAATTGAACGGTGCGGGGCATAATAAATCCTAAACTCATGCAAGGGGCTGATTTCAGACTATCTGGTTATAGCTTATAGGTGTCGAGAACCATAATGGAATTGAGATGAATTTGAATCATGCTTGTATAAGCTCCATGGAGGAGATACAAGTGGTATAATAAAGTTAATCTGGACCTACCCATTGGACAACCCTAGATTACTGGCACGTATCAGTGCTAAGGGATATACTAAATTCTCTAACTCTTAGGCCAGGTGTGTATTTTCTCTGACTCTTAGGTCGGTTATATGGTTTCACTAACTATAGGTCAGTCCTTTATGTGATGAGGCATTAGTAAGATGCATGTGTTGAGTGTAAAGACAGAAGCAACCCAAATGGGTCAACTCAACCTATTGGGTCAGTCCAAAAAAAAATAAAAAAATAGCAGGCCCATATGACTTGGTCATGAGACAGTTTACGTACAGCTAATATTACTTGTTTTCATTAGTTAGTTTCCTATTATATCTGTAAATCACCCAAATCAATGGGTTCAAACTTACTGTAAATAAGACTACAGAATATATTTAAAGACAGTCGATGATATCACAAGGATACATTGAATTCATTCTCAATATTCTTATTTCTCTGCAATTCTGTAATATTGAGAACATGCGATAGGTGGTTAGTGTCAGATTATGTGGAAGAGAAGAAGAAGGAGGAGGAGCACAGAACAATGTGGGAGAAGGTCGTACCTCAATGGAGGATCGACTGATTGTATTTATAATTAGATTGTGCCTCAATTAAGGCTCTAAACAAGCTAAGTATACAAATTAGAATAATCAAAGAATATCTCCTAATCTATACAAAGAAAGAAGAGGAAAGAAATCAGCTATACAGGGAGAGAATAAAGCTAATTGATACAGTCTAAACAAAGAAAGATTATACATGGGCCTGGATGGGCCAGAGCCTATTTTAAAAAGGCCTGTTATCTTCTACACTCCCCCTCAAATTGATGTGGTAAAGCTGAAAACATCAATTTGCTAGTTAGATCTTGATGATGCAGTTTGGGAAGAGCTTTGGTGAAGATATCCGCCAACTGGTTAAACGAAGAAACATGAGGCAGAGTTATCTTCTCACTTCTCAGTAACAACATGTTGACGGATGAAGTGACAGTCAATCTCAATGTGCTTTGTTCTTTCATGGAAAACTGGGTTGTTGGCAATTCTGGTAGCACTGGTATTGTCCCCATGGAGAGGGGTGGAACGACCAACAATAACACCGAATTCACACAGAAGGCGTCGGAGCCAGATGATTTCAGCACTGGCGGATGACATCGCCTGATATTCTGCCTCAGCAGAAGACTTTGATACAGTGGTTTGCTTCTTGCATTTCCAAGAAATCAGAGATTTCCCAAGAAACATACACCAGCCAGTGGTAGACCTCCGAGAGTCCGGACAGCCAGCCCAGTCAGCATCAGCATAAGCTGATAATTGCAGAGAAGTATTAGAAGGGAAGAAGAGGCCATGATGAAGAGTTCCTTTAACATAGCGAAGGATGCGTAACGCAGCAGCAAGATGTGGTTTGTGGGGATTGCTAACAAATTGGCTAACCGTATGAACTGCATGAGAAATATCCGGCCGAGTCATAGTTAGGTAGAGCAAACTACCAACGATCCGCCGGAAAACAGATGGATCATCCAGGGGAGTGCCATCAGCAGAACTGATTTTGTTGTTCAATTCCAGAGGCGTATCAAAAGGGAGAGCATCATCAAGCCTGGCCGATGTGATCAAATCTGTCGCATATTTGCGCTGAAGAACCCTAATGCCTGATTTGTTACGCATAAACTCAAGCCCAGAAAGTAGGTGAGAGGACCAAGATCCTTCATTCTGAAGTGGCGAGTAAGGTGGTGTTTGAGATCAGTAATGCCTGCATTATCATTACCACTGATGATCATATCATCAACATAGACTAAGAGGAATGTGTAGCCCTTCGATGTCCATCGCAGAAAGAGGGAACTATCAGAGTGACTTTGACGAAATCCGGCCTGAAGGATTGCTGCCCGGAACTTATCGAACCAAGCCCTGGGAGCTTGTTTAAGTCCATAAAGAGCTTTCTTCAATTTGCACACATGCTTTGGAGGACAAGCATAACCTGGAGGAGGTTTTAAATAAACAGTCTCTCGCAAGTCCCCATGTAAAAAAGCATTCTTGACGTCCATTTGCCATAGAGGCCAATTGCGGGCTGCCGCGACACAAAGAAGAGTACGAACTGTGGTCATTTTCGCCACTGGAGCAAATGTTTCCTCATAGTCAATTCCATATTCCTGCTTATAACCCTGTGCAACCAATCGGGCTTTGTAGCGATCAAGACTCCCATCAGAGTGTACTTTGATAGAGTACATCCATTTGCTGCCAATTATAGAAGCGCCATCTGGAGCCGGGACCAAATCCCATGTTTGGTTGGCTTCAAGAGCAACTAATTCCTCAGTCATAGCATCCTGCCAGTAAGCAATCTTGGAGGCCTGTGAATAGGAAGTGGGTATGGGAGTGCTATCTAAGGAAGTAAAAAGGGCAGGAAAGCCATAGCGGTTAGGAGCAACAGAAGGACGACTAGAGCGTCGCAAAGAGATGGTGCTATCAGAAGAAGTGTTATTACCTGAAAACTCAGTAGGCAGCAGTGGGAGAGGATCAGGAGAGGGAGTTGCCAGAAGAGGGACCTTGTTCCGCCGGACATAAACTTTGAGAGGAGGTGATGAAGGAGATTCTGAGAATTGTGGCAGATAGGATACAGCAAGAGGATGATGATCCAAATGTAAAGAAAAGAATGGAATATGTTCCAAGAAAACAACATTTCGAGATATGCGCATGCGTTTTTCCAACTGATCATAACATAAAAATCCTTTATGTTCAGGACTGTAACCCAAAAAAATGCATTTAGCAGCCTGTGGAGATAATTTTGTGCGTTCATTAGGAGGAAGATGAACGAAACACAAGCAACCAAAAACACGTAAGTGAGAGTATGAAGGGTTTTTACCAAAGAGAACTCCGTAAGGAGTAGTCTTGCCTAGAACAGTGCTAGGAAGACGGTTGATAAGATACACAGCAGTCTGTGCAGCATCACACCAAAATTTTGGAGGAACTAAAGATGCAATCAACAAAGTACGAACAGTTTCAAGAATATGTCTGTTCTTGCGTTCCGCAATCCCATTTTGCTGAGGAGTATGTGGACACGATTTTTGGTGAATAATTCCTTTATTAGACATAAAGGCAGAGAATTCATGAGACATGTATTCACCACCGGAATCTGATCTAACAATTTTGATAGCTCTCTGAAATTGGGTTTGGACCATGTTATAGAATTTTTGAAAAATGGAGAAGACTTCAGATTTCATGCGCATAAAGTAAATCCAAGTATAACGAGAATGATCATCAATAAAAGTCACATAGTATTTAAAACCTGTCCTACTCAAGGTAGGAGCAATTCCCCAAACATCTGAATGAATGATATCAAATGCTGCTAAAGCACGAGTATTATGAACAGGAAAAGGCAAAATATGACTTTTACTTAAACAACAAGTTTCACACTTGGATTGAGAGAAAGAAGATATCATTTTATTATCAAACTTAGAATCCAAATCACCAAATTTAAACAAGGAAAGCAAATTTGCATTGTTGACATGACCAAGACGTTTATGCCAAACAGTCCACAATTGTTTGAAATCAGAATAAGAAGCAAAAAAAGAATGTTGTCCAATATCCAGCAAGAACAGGCGTCCATATTTACTCCCCGTCGCGATCACCTTCCCAGTTTGTCGCCCCTGTATAACACAACCAGAGGAAGAAAAGTGAACAAGATAGCCATCATCGATAAGTTGACCGACAGAAAGAAGATTGGCTGATAATTGAGGAACAAAGTAAACATTTGAAAGTGTGAAGGACTGGCCAGAAACACTGGACAAAGTAATATTACCAACTCCCGACATGAGAAGTTGATCACCATTAGCAGTGGTTATTTTCTCTTTTCCAAGATAAGGGTTAGAATCTGTAAAGCTATGCTCGACAGATGTCATGTGATTGGAGGCTCCTGAATCTAAAAACCAGGTGGAAGATGTAATAGGTGAAGAAGGTAAGCAGATGAATGAAACACAGGATATGCTATAGGAGAAGGAATTTGGTACCGACCACCAGAGATGCACATAGATGCATATGCAGAAGTGACTGTGCTCTGAATCAGATCTTGAATCTGGGCTGGAGTCATGGATACAGTCCCGGAAGAAGTGCTGCCTGAGTCGGGAAAAGGAGCTTGAACTTGGAATGCAGCTGGAGTATGTTGTCTGGACGCAGTAGGAGGATGTTGCTTCTGCTGGGGTCCATTCTTCCTTTGTAAACTACGACAATCATCAATAAGATGACCAGAGCGTTTGCAATATCTGCAAACCAATTTCTTCCGACAGTTCTTGGCGAGATGACCAAAGCCTTTGCATTCATAGCATTGAGTAGGCTTCTGATTGGGGGTTGCAAGAAGAGCAGTCTCAGCCTGAAGAGAAGCCTTTGGTTCGTCAAGGATGACACGCTGAGAGTTCAGGCGAAGTTCTTCTCTAAGAACTTCTTGGAAGCATGTGTCCAGATTTGCTGTGACTTCTCTATTCATAAGGGCTGAACGGACGGATTCAAATTCGGATCTGAGGTTCATAAGAAACTGACTAATGTGAGTTTCTTCTTGTAATTTGAGAGCCTCAGTCAGAAACCCAACAGATACGGACTGAATTATCATAGCATCCCTCTCTGTCCATAATGTGAGAAATCCATTGTAGTATTCTTGCACTGTTTTATCACCTTGACTGAATTTCGCAATCTCACTATCAAGTTGAAATTTGCGAGCTTTATTGGTTTGGTGATAAACATTCTTTAAATGTCCCCACATATCACAGGCAGCAGCATAAGCTTGAAGAGCAATAGCAAGAGAAGGATCAATGGAATTAAGAATCCAAGTGATAACCTTAGCATTTTCTTTAGCCCAGGTGGCTAAGGCTTTGGTATCAGTTGTAGCAGGTTTAGGTATCGACCCATCAAGATAACCAAACAGTCCTTGACCTTCTACGAAATTCTTCAAGTGAAATGACCAAGCCATGTAATTATTTCCATTGAATTTAATGGGAATAACATCATATTTCTCCATATTAAATTATTATGAACCAGCAGCAAATAATCAACCAAGAAGTAGCTTAGAGAGGCAGCAAGAGAAGATAACTTGTTCAGCTTCTAATGAGTTGCCAGTAAAGCATACACAGCTATCCACACCAATTCCAGCACAAAAAAAATAACTAGCAAGAAACAGTGCTCAATTCCAGCCCCCAGACAGAGGAGGTATGTGTACCCCACAATCTGATATAAGTCCAGATCAGATAATTCACAGCAAGCAGTACAATCAGTAGTAGTGGGACAACAATCAAATGAAATTAACTGCCAAAGAAGTCTGAAATATGGTTCAGATCTGTTGCTGGAGCAGGAGAACCCAAAACAGACAAAAAAAAATTTGTAAAGCAGGCTGACGACCCCCTTTTTGGCTTCTGGAGTGAACACGTGGGGCCCAAAGAGTGATCAAATCTTTGATCAGAGAACACAGACCTCTGAGTGATACTTCTGAGTGACTTTCAGATCAAGTTGCATACTAATCTAATGAAAATCCGCAATACTGGACGGATCTGATGAAAACCTTCTGAGAAAATAGTTGGATGAAGAAGAGGTGAAAACTACCACAAAGATGATGCCAAAAATCCAGAAAAAATCACTACAATTCCCAGAATAATCAGTCGACCAAGTTGGGAATGATCGTTGTTAATTTTGTGATCATCACAGGTGGGCCATAGTGATAAAAGAGAAGAACAGCGGCAAACAGACGTGAAACGTCAATGTCGACATGCTTCGACAGTCAGTCGATCTCCTTGTGAGATCTGAGTAGTTGATCGCGGCCCCGATCAGAGGTATGGAATGGAAGGATGAGTTATTTTCGCAACTCCAGGCCAAAGTTTCACTCAAATCGGATCAAAATCCACAAATTTGGACGGTTTTGATGAAAACAGAGGCAAGAAATAGTAATATCACAAATGTTGCTGGAAACCTTACCTCTGATGGGAGAAAAAATCCAGAAAAATGCTCATAAATACCAGTGATGCTGGTCGACCAAGATGGAGGTGATCGTGAGAGATGTTGAAAATGATCCGAAGTGGGCCACGTCTTGATCAGGGATGATCAGACACTATTAGGGATGATCAGACACTCCATGAAGAAGATCCAAGTGACTGAATCAAAGAGAGAAGGCAACCTAGCTCTGATACCATGTCAGATTATGTGGAAGAGAAGAAGAAGGAGGAGGAGCACAGAACAATGTGGGAGAAGGTCGTACCTCAATGGAGGATCGACTGATTGTATTTATAATTAGATTGTGCCTCAATTAAGGCTCTAAACAAGCTAAGTATACAAATTAGAATAATCAAAGAATATCTCCTAATCTATACAAAGAAAGAAGAGGAAAGAAATCAGCTATACAGGGAGAGAATAAAGCTAATTGATACAGTCTAAACAAAGAAAGATTATACATGGGCCTGGATGGGCCAGAGCCTATTTTAAAAAGGCCTGTTATCTTCTACAGTTAGGTGGCTGTCCTAAGGGTACAGTTAGTAATCTCAACTTGACCTTAACTGTAATTTCCATTATTGCTATCTACATGTTGAAGTATTCTTTGTTTATCATGTTGTTGCACACACGTGGACTTAGATTTCTATCCACTCAATAATACCGATATCTGGATTTTGCCCCAATCCCAGGTAATCAGAATGTAGAGTTATAGGAGGGTCCTGATGATGAAGCCATAGGATTTGATATCCTTGGCTGAGTGACGATGACACTCACCAGTTTTATTAGAGCATTTTAAATTCTTTAGTTTGTTTTATGTCAAACATTAAAGACTTTCAGTTGGTATGGTATGGTTTCATTGGGGATTGATTTATTGATATTTGGATTCAGACTATAATTAATGGATTGATTATTTAGGTAAAATGGCCAATTTATTATGCAGTTATTGATTTGACCTATATATGTGAATGTGATGCTTATTGTTCATGACATGGAATTCGAGGGCCCCGAATTTTGGGTCATGACAAAATTTATTCTAAGGCACAACGAGAGAGTAAAAAGAAGAAAAAATGGAAAAAAAAAAACATGTTAGTCATCCATGACAGTCCGCTAACTTTAAATAACATTTAATCTTCTTAACTAGAAAAAAACTTATAAATACACACTACATTATTTATGTAAGAAGAAAAGAGCTGAGGACCACTATATACTCTGAGAAGGACCACGGTGTTCAATGCACCAAATATGTACTATAAAAGTATCTCTAAAAGATTAAGACCACCCCCAACTGAGGGGATACAATTGCTGTAAATCAGGAATCCTAGTGTAAATAGATCACATGAGTACTCTAAGAAGAGAGGACCCTTCACATTTCAAGGCACCAAATTCACATCAAAATTTTTGTCTCTTTCAGTATTACATTTCTCTAATACATCAAACAAAGCAGGTCAATTTAGCCTCCCTACTATGAATACTCCATATAATGTAGAGGTTCATAAGATTATCCATAGAATTCTACCAAAGAAGAGACAAGAATTTCTTTTAAGTAGTATTTGAATGTATCTTATCATAAATTTCATCCTAAAGCATTTTCTAGAGAGAAACATTCTAATCAAATTTGCATTCTTTTGAAGTGATACTGATAGAATAACAACACAAATTTGCATTCTTTTGTAGTGACACTGATAGAATAACAAGATTATTACAGTGTAAATAAATTGGCGAATGAATTGAGGAAAGTAAAGTTTTTAGTACTTGAAAGCAACGGCATGCTTAGAAACCAAGTACATTGGATTATACATACAAATGAATTACAAAACTTGAATGACTCCAATATTGTTTGAAATTCCATAATTTCACCTTTCCTCGGAAAACTGCAAGAAAAGCAGCTCCATTAACAGAACTTTGGGGAGACTCCATTGCACTCAAGCAGTTAATGTCTCGTTTATTACCCCTTTTGAGCTTCCAAGGAGCAGATCTTTTGGATGTATTTCGATTAGTTCCACGGATAAAATCATAATAGCCCTTCAAAATATGCTCAAAGTCATCCTGGTTTCCTCTCGGCTCTGCCAATCATGAACATTTAGAAATGAACTGCTCTTAATGTGTAGAACATTCCACATGTGTAGAAAATATGATAAATACTATGATAAATGAAAGGCCTATTGGTAAATATAGATAGGCAGTTTTATAATTCTAGAGAGTCGTAGAATACTTTCTAGAGGACATTCATCTCCTGTGTGGAGATCACTGAAGTCACATATAGCTTGATCTATGATATATGCTAGTTACTGTATCATCATTATTTGTAATAGAAAATGTAAGCAGGCCCTCACGTTCTTTAATCCCAGGATCTCTCCCATGTCAGGAGTATGCCTTACAATAATTATTTACTCCCAATAGCATGGTTTCGAAGATTCAGTCGGGGCAATAATGAAGTTGAGATACTCACAAAGTCGCTCAAATTACTCAGTGCTGTCCAAAGAAAGGAAGAAGGAAGCACCATAGTTTTAGTCTCAGTTGACAATATTATCATCTCATGAGATGATGAGAATACTGAGAGTCTGAGAGAAAATATCTAGATATAGATATGAAATCAGAGATCTAGTTACCATATCATCTTTATTATTTACAGCTACTAGTTAAATTTACTAGTTATCTCAAGAAATTATGGATTAAAACCAAGGATGAAAATAGCGGTAGCGGCGGGCGTAGCGGCCCGCCGCCAAACCGCTACAATGCGGGCGATACGTAGCGTAGCGGGGATACGTAGCGGCGTAGCGGTGCGATTTGAAAAAATCGCCCAAAAAATCTGAAAAAATTCCAGAAAATCCAGAAAATTGTAAAATGAAAGAATATGAGGTTCTTTTGCAAAAGTAAATAAGAAAAGGGGGCGTAGCGGTCCCCTCATTGTATGAGGTCCTGTATCGCTATATAAATAGAAAATAATAATAATGATAATTTTTTTCACATGTGTTCATGTTGTTTAGTTATGCTAACTTAGAAACTAATGAAAGGCTCATAAAAGAAAAAACGTCATGAAGTCAAGACTTAGGAGTACCTAGAGAAAAAAATACATCTACCAAAGGGGGTGTCTAATAGGATGTACTTAGAGAAGAATCCTTAAGAAGAACTCTCTGTATCGACTGTAATTCGGCGAGATCCTGTGCTTTTTGGTGTTCTTTTAAACATAAAAGGGTAGAAGAATTGTGTAGAAATGTTATTTGGAAAGAAGAATAAAAGAATTAAGTATTATCATGCATTTTAAAAAAGTTTGAAAAAAAAAATTTTTCTCACCCCGTACGGCCCCGTAGCGGTCGTAGCGGCCCGTAGCGGCCCCATAGCGGACGTAGCGGCCGCTACGGGTGTGACAGGCGATAATTTCATCCATGATTAAAACCATCACCAAGAACTTATCTGATCCCAAAAGGACTGTGTGTGTATGTCGTGGATGAGTGAATAATAGAGTAATTGATGGCTGTGTAGGAAGGAATTAGTGTACCTTAAAGACTTCAAAAGGATACACTAAAACTGTACAACACATATCCCCTATAAAACATTTCCCAATAAGACCCCCCCACAAAAATTAGTAACCTCTCTAACTACTGTATACTAAATTCTGGTTAGGATACCCTAGGATGAAGGAAATACTAAATCCTACAATGCCCATCCCCTAAAAAGCACTTTCGGTGATACAATCTTTATGGGGGTAGAAATGTGATCATCAAGTATTGAGATTGGTTTGTATGACGATTGTATCTGAATGCAATAAATAAAGGAGGAGACCACCTAGGTACTTACTCCACAAGATTTCCATTACTCTCTCCTTCCATCTTTGTCAAATCCCTTCTAAATTCTAATATACTTCCTGCACACAGCCAAAGGGCTGTTAGCAGTATGCACAACAAGCATTCTCATAATGTTAAGAAAGATGGTCGGTCCTGACTGTTAAGTAGTTGTTTGTGCAGTTTCCTATCACCAATTGATTTTGGGATTACTGGCTAGCAACTCTGACATGGTATCAGAGCCTGAGGTCTCGAGTTCGAAACCACGCAGGGCAGAAATGCCCCATGCCGCGTTGTGTGTTTGTGCGGGCGCAAAATGCGCAGGGCAAAAAGGCCCCATGCCGTGTTATAGTCTTGTGCGGGCGTGTGCTTCAGATCCGGGCGGTGTCCCGCCCGAGGGGGGGTGTTAAGTAGTTGTTTGTGCAGTTTCCTATCACCAATTGGTTTTGGGATTACTGGCTAGCAACTCTGACACTGACATCTTTCTTTAGAGAAGGCAAATCAAATGTCTAAGAAACCATGCTATAACTAAAGAAGATGATAATTGAGTAGCATTTTCATAATATCCCTGAAGGGGGTTAGATTTTCCCTAGCTTATCCTTTGAATATATACATGTATTTATGATTAGTGATTGTTCATGATTACATTAGATAGGCCCTTAGTTAAGATTTATATAAGTCACATGGGACCCAACTCCTTAATTCTTATTCTATTAATGGTTGACATTTCCTAGCATTAGTATTGTGCCAAACGTGAATAGTTCAACTCCTGGAAGGACCCTTGTACCATAAACTTCCTAGGTACTCCAGTATTTCTAAGAGACTATTTATTAAGCTTTTCCCCCTTATTCGTCCCACACCATTTAGCAACGGATCTTAGGCAAAGCCAAGGAAGAATTAGAGTTTTAGGAGAGGGAGGAAGAAAGACTAGTGGATTCAGGCCATCAGGTGAGTAGGATTTCTTCATACACAACTTGTGATGTTGTTCTAAGATGAATCAAATGTTGTATGATTAATATTGCGCTATAATTCTGCACTGTCTGATTGCCAGCATTGTTTGATGTGTTAAGTATTAATAAATTGAATTTATATGTATCTAATCACATGTTCTAAAACTGGTTTAGCAGTGTCGACAGCCCCAGATTTTGTTTAGATGGTTGAAAACCCGCCTATCAGTGGTGGATGATGGTGAAACTAATTTCTTCCAGTCAAGAGAATCCATAGGAATTGTTTACCTTGAGAGAAATCAAATCCAGTAGAGCAATCAGAATCAAAAAGGGGTTTTCGGGGTGGCCTCCCCTCGTCAAGAACAGTTATGGTCGACAGGGTTGTGGGACCCCATGGCCCACCGGATGATCAATCAGGTGCGTGGATCCAGAAGTGGACCCATGGGCGACCTGAGGGTTGCTGGTCCCACATGGAGTGGACCCCGATTGGCCACCATCCATCTGCCTCATGTTCAGGAGGCATGATTTGGAGAGGAAGATGGCTGTTTAGTCGACAGCCTTTGTGGGGACCACAGGGCTACCTGATCAAGGATCAGGTCCCTACAACTGGAAGAGGACCCAGGGGCTACCCTTGTGGTGGGGGACCCATGTGGAGTGGGCCCCATCTGCCCCACCATCCAAATACCTCAAATAGTATGGACTGGGTCTCTTTTAGGCTGTGGGTTCCAGCTGGGACACTTGTTCATAAATCCAAACCGTAGATCCTAGTGTACGGCCCTGGGTGATCTTGGAGATCAGGTCCATCATGGGTTTGATCAGTAGGGCCCATCATCTAAGTATTCTTAAAGAAAGAAGCGTGATGGAGCCTCTGTGAACAGTAAATGGGATGTAATGGCTTCTTTTTCGTGTATATGAGTTCAGCCTGATTTTCTTATTAATTACGATCCACTGTACTTGGTATACTCACCGTAACACTTATTAAATACTTTATGTTGTTACTGTTGAGTGTTGACTGATGCATATATACTTGTGCTGTGTTATTTCATCAAGCCATGAAAGGACTGGTTGACTTAGACAAAGGGGATAATACATGAGTAATATGATATATAGATCTGAATTTCTGAATGAAGTATTGAGATTGATCATGACACACAGTCATGTCAAAATAGAATACTTTATTGGAATATTAATCAATGGATGGTATTCCTATGTTTTTTATTTTTGACTTGGCATATGTTGGATACATCATTGTTACTATACTCTGTAAATTTGATGAATGAAGATGATTCGTTGCTTCATCCTATTAAGAAAATTCAGGAAATTGTCCTTACAATGGGTACCAATAGGGTAAGGGACTGGGGCGAATGAAACCCGGAGACAACCGTAAGAACAAAATCTCAAATTATCATAAAGACTATTCTGGAAAATATTAATGGAAGTTGTTTGTAAAATATTACAGACCTACCCATTGGACACCCCTAGATGCACCAGCACGAGGCTAAGAGATGATCCTTCTTACATGGCTTTCAGGCCATCTGCATAATCGTTCTGACATTTAGGTCAGTCGTACTTTGTTGTCCCTCTGTTTCCAGCGCTGCGTGATTGTCCTGACTTTTAGGTCAGTTGCACTTTGTTGTCCCTTCTGTTTCAAGAGCTGCATAATTGTCTTGACTATAGGTCAGTTGCACTTGGTAGCTATAGGTCAGTCGTTCGACTAACTATGGCACGCTCTTGTGTTCTGAGGCGCCTTTAAGGTGTGTGTTTGTTTTAGAGCCAGTGCACACGGTGGTTAGGCTGTGATCCCATGGTTAGAATTAGAAACCTTAACTGAATTAAGGCAAAACATGTTTCTTTATTATTTCATATCTAAATTAAATGTTTCTTTTGTATCTGTAGAAATCTATTCACTCAATATGATTGATTATGTTTTCGCCCCAATCCCAGGTATGACAAAAACTGGTTTTGGCATCTGCACGGTTGAGTGTTCATGACTCAGACAATTTATAACTAGATACATGTTTAGTGGATTCTTTTAAACTACAAAGTCTATTTTTGGGAAATATGTAGTTTATTCTTTTATTTGGGTATTCTTTTAATTAAAGGTTCAGATTTTAGGCAAAAGCCTGGTTATTTATGCTTCGAATGATTTGATTTATGATGTGGATGTGATACTTTTCTAAGTCTCGATGTGGACTTCTTTAGGCAAAAGCCGGATTCCACGTCGTTACATTTTTTTCTTCACAGAAGTTCAAAATACATAAAACAAGAAGCATACAAGTATAAAGTATCCAGTCTAATGTTGCATGCTAATATGCAAATATGAATGAATTCTTACCGACAAAGAGGCATTTTTGTGCACTCAGGCGAGACCATTGACCTGTCTGTACCCAACGAGTGCATAGTTTTTCCAGCAAATTATAGCTAGGGAAGAAAACAAGAGCACCATCTGGTACTACCTTGAAAATCTCCTCTAGAGAGGCCCCAAGTGAATCCTTCATAATTAATGTTCAGTGATTAATTACCTATAGTTAAGGTCCATCATCAAAGAGTAGATTTTCAATGTCAAGTGACTCCATACCTGGAAAGCATACCCATCGGCTGTTTTGTAGCTGGCATTCAACTGAGTATTCCTGGGGCCAGTGGAGATTGCACCAGCCCAAAGCTGCAATGAATGAAGGCTTATAAAACTAGCAATGCAACTATTTTTTCTCTTTTTTTTTTCTTTATTAATAGCAATACGTCTAAAATTAGAAGGAAATGTATATTGTTCATAATATTTGCTTGGAACATACGCAATTGGTGATCCAAACTGGGTGCACGATAAGCCCTATTGTGGTCAGAGAGATGATCCTAACTATATAATATTTCCTCATTAAAATGCAGGCAACTGGCTGTCTACCTGTTTATTTGCTAGCCTCAGGTATGTAGCATCATCATATAGGGAAAATATTGAGGCATTGCCCATGGCATTGTGAAGCTCATCAACAGATTAGTTTGATTGGACCACACCTTACAGACATCCCCAACAAAATATATTACTATTTCTTAATTAAAAATTGAGAATTGCCTCAAATTGAAACTGACATCCATATGACAAAAGTACAGTGGATGCAATCAATGAAAAGATATAAGCCCCATAATTCACACCTGTGATTCCACATCTATCACATGTGGAGCTTCCATGCATGCTTCAAACTGAACACCAAGTTCAGATGCGAAAGAGCTCATTGGTGAGAGGGTTCTGGTTGACCAAAACACATAATTAGGAAGGGTATGCAATAGCTTTACATCACAAGTCACTTCAGTCAACGAGTTTTAAACATAAAAAATCTAAATAAATTATTAAATTCACAAAATGGACAAGAAATAAGGTAAAGAGACTTTCGCAAACAAATGAAAAGAGAAAAGAAATGTAAAAGAAAATTCAGGCAGATAATTTTACCAGTTTTCCCCACTGAAATATAAACAATTCATATGTAAAGAAAACAGTAGGTTACAACCTCCGTATTAGTTAATGTGAAACTAAAATCACCAAATTATTTCTGCCAAGTAAATATCTAGTGGCTGATCTCCTATCATCAAATGAATATGCCCAATCAACATTCATATAAACCTCAACATATTATAGGGTCAGTTTGGAAACTCTACTAATAGAGTTAAGTGAAGTAAAGTCGATTTTGAAGAAAGAATAAAATAAAAGTGGGCTATGATGGTATTTTATTTTTAGTTGTTTGTTATGGAATCTTTTTGACTTTTTGTATGGGAAAATGGAGTATTTTTGTATTTTAGTGGATAAAGTTAGTTGCTTTTTGACTGTTTTTTAAAAAGATGGAGGGAGTTTTGAATTAAAGTGCTTTTAATGTGACATCTTGTCTGAAAGATGGAGGCTTTACTTGACTTTTACTATATTATTAAAGTGCCAAACTAGCCCAGAGACCATGATTTGCATATAATATACCATGCCTTCAATATCTTTTTTAGGTCTTTTAAGTATTTTGTATACAACAATGAGATCCGTCATCCATTAGGCATGCATAAGCGGACTAACCATACTAACGACATAAGAAATATCAAGTCTAGTGATTCCCAAAACATAAAATCTTACCATTTGAACCACCCCACCCTGCTTTTCTTTTAACTTATACAATATTCTGTGAGTTCTTTGTACACAAGCCCACTCCCACAAGTGGTAGTGGGTGATATCAATGCTTACACAAGTTATTATTTTGAGCCTCAACTGAACATAAGTGGTATTTTCATTTTTAAAACTACAATAAAAGGCCAACAAGATCAAATCCGACCCAATGCGCTCCATGAGGGGCTGGTTGGGCATTTAAAAAAAAAGACACATGCGGTAAGCATTTCTTCAGTTAGGTCAGGTATGATGTACACTAGGTGTTACACAGGTTAGATCCAGCCCAGACAATACCCGAACTCGACTGGACCGCTTGCCATTCCTACTCTATAGGTCATAGGTGGTATAATAATTGTCTTGTAAAATTTCCCCTTCAACTTTGTTGGCATGGGCCAATCACAAAACACTCCAGAAGCAAGTCTCCACTTCAAACCATCCAGCTCTTATCCTATTTTTGAATCCTCCTCAATCTCTCCAACCTTAATAATTATAGAGCCAAGGTATTGGATGCTCTCTTTGTCGTATCTCTTGGGCTTAAATTCTCACAAGAGTTACATCACTGTGCACATCCCCACAAAAGCTGCAATTCATATATTCTATCTTTATACGACTTATATTAAGGACTATGGATCAGTGTTGAGAAATTCGTTTCGGTCACCGTTTCAGTTTGGCCCCAAATTGAAATATTTCGTCCGATTTGGGATTTCGGCGAAACGATTCGGATTTATATTTCAAAATAATATAAAAATTAAAAAATATATATACATATAGAAAATATATGAATAATATTAATAATAAAAAAATATGGTTAGACCCAGTTTGCTAAAAAATGGCTAGACCCAATTTATATATTATATTTGCTAAGAAAAGGATATGTAATATATATTTGTTAGGCCTATTTATTTATTTTTCTCTACACTAGGCTAGGACTAGGAGTGATTAAACTTGAGGACCCAAGCACTTAACTACAACAAGGTAGCCCATTTTGTTTGGGTAGCCCATCTTTTCAAAATGTAGCCCATTTTGTTTTTCACCAAATCTAAAAGGCAAAATTACCTTTCACTAAGAATTGCCAAAACAGATTCTAGGGCAAGGCAAATGAACGGAAGAAAGAAGAAAAAAAAAAAAGGAGGAATAAGGAGGGGAGAGAGAGATGTGGGGGAGAAGAAGGTGATGACATGCGAGCGGCAGCAGCGATCTGGACCGACAAGTGGCGGCGGCAATCTGGACCGGCGAGTGGCAGCGGCTACAGGTAGGGTCCTCCCCCCCCCCCCCCCCCCCCCCCCCCCCCCCCCTTCCCTTCCTTTCTTTCTCTCTCTTCTTCTTCTTCTTCTTTTTTTTTCCCTGTAACGAGAGGCCAACCCTTTTTTTCCCTACAAGCAGCGGCTAGGCCCTTCCACTTTTTTTCAAAAAAAAATAAATCTTGTTGAACCTGTAGATTTTGGACAGTTCGGCCGAAATCTGGGATTTTTGTCCGAATTTCCAGATTTCGGCCGAACTGGTCCGAAATATTGGCCGAATTTTTATAAAGGAGCGATTCGGTTCGGTTTCATTGCCGAACCAAAATTGTTCGGAGAATTCGGCCGAACCGAAGCGAATATCGTAACTATGCTTTGGATTCTAAAGTCTCCCACCATCTCTCAAGTTTCGCACTCACATCATCTCTCGATTTATCCATCAACATTATAACATTTGTAAACAACAAAAATCAAGGTACCTCCTCTTGAATATGAGTAGTTTAAATTCACTATAATTAATGCAAAGAGATAGTGCTTAAAGCTAACCCTTGATGCAAACATATGATTATTGAAAACTCGCTCATCTCTTCATAGATAGTTCTCACACTAGTTACCGCTCCCTCATACATGTCTTTAATCATGTTAATATAATCACTTAGGACACTCTTTTTATTTAAAAATCCACCACATCAAACCTTTTGATACCTTGTAGGCATAGTCATGGAATATTCTAACAAGTTCATCGAACTATCCAACTTTGTTGAGGAACTAGTGGCCACAGAGAAAATGAAAAAGGACAGGTTTATTGAGAGGCTACGACCAGACATAAGGAAAGATGTGTGTATGCATGAGCCAAAGCGGACAATATCATGTGGACAATGGGCCCAGGTCGTTACACAAACAGTCCAAAAAGTTTCTTTAAATTGAATTTCAAGGACTGTTTGGAGAAAATAAGAAGAAACAGGGACTCTTTTGCAATTTCCAGAAAACTCAAGACAAAGAAGAGGGCTGGACGTGCAGGATTTTTGAGACATGGGTTGGAGGGTCAAACCCAGCCCAAACCACATGGGATATGGACCAAAAGGGTGGCCCATGAGTGCCCACACTGATGGTGGGGCGCACTTGATCAAATGGTGAGCCATGTGGGGGCCCCACACCTAGTGCAGCAAACAGTCGTGTGGGACAGCCTGAAAATGGAAATTCCTAGAATTTGCTTAATTGTTATAGAAATCTGTTGGTTTTTTATTATGGAAAGAATTTAAATGTTAGTAGGAATCATGCTTGGAATGATTACTAGGGATCTCTAGAGTTTTTTTACTTTGTTTAGCAAATATACATATGTAGTCGACTGCTAGGAGACACAGCTGACAATGAACCTATTGAAAGAAAGCTTCTTTGTTTGTTGCTCTCCATTATGCGATTCTTTTAATTGTCTCCTTGTGGATGTGGTGCCTGAGCAATTACATGGAACCACAAGGTGGGGACCAAGGAACCAAATATTGGCCGCTACATAACATAGCAGCTGATATGTCGTCCGTAGAGGCCATGGCTGCTATGCTAAATTTAAAATATCACCGCTACGGTATAAAAACTAGCCGAGCCAAGCAATTTTCATATAAAGCACTGTTTCCCTATTTCTTCTCTCTAAGAGTCATTCCTAAAGTTGTCTCTACCCTTATATGGTTCCAAATCAGTAAGAAAACACAAGATTCACCGCTACATAAGATTCAAATTTTTTTTTTTTGATATTGCCGCTACAGTATAAAAACTAGCCAAGCCAAGCAATTTTCTTATAAAGCACTGTTTTCCCTATTTCTTCTCCCTAAAAGCCATTCCTAAAGTTGTCTCCACCCTTACATAGTTCCAAATCACTAAAAAAACACAGATTCACCGCTGCATAAGATTCGATTTTTTTGAACACTATAAAAATTCACACCGCTATGCCATTACATATCACTTCAACTGCTACATATTGCTAGCTACGTAGCATTTTGGACACCCACAGCTACACCCACTGCAAATTCTATTTTGATCCTTTGTGGAATCCACTCTAAACCTTGACTTATTTGAGTCTAGAGAGTGAGCAGTGCCTGGAAACTGCTGTACAGCAGTATTTTTGACAGATCCAATACTGTGGTGGGTTCCTTTGGGTACCCATGACTGCGACACAACAACATTAAATTTATAGAATCTTCACTCCTACACCATTCACCAATTGGCGAGCAGGTTCATGGCCTGAAAGGATCGCATTGACCTGGAGTAAAGAAAAACCAGAGAAAGGGAAGAAGAAAGAAGGAAAGAGGAGAGAAGTAGTTGACGAGAAACGGAGATTAACTGAGAAGAGCAAGGGCTATGGGTGTCACCCTATGATACCATAATGGAAAAGGTTTTCTCAAAAGCCAATCTCTCTTGTTGGGAGAGATTAGGTTTTGTCAATCCCATTTTAATTATAAAGAGCACCCTCAATATAAGGTAATATACAGAAAATTATAAGTAAATATGGACATAAATTAAATGACTCGGTATGGTATTCAATAGTATGCACAAATTCAACTAATTCATGGAGTAAGGTGCATCTTGTATAAAGAAATGCAAGTACAACCATTCCTGTGAAGAACATATAAATTAGAACAAGATAAAGCTTCAGAGTATAACAATCTGGGTTTACACTATCCCAGTCTAAAAGTTTCATAAGAGTGATCAACTCAGTAGGAGTAATAAACCATAGTTACCTACCCAGATGTAAGGATCACTGACAATGAAAGATTTGCAATTTCCTTAAAAGCTAAAGCAGGATTCAGACACCAAAGACTCAATGTATGCGTCAAGCCACAAGCAGTATATCCTGCATCCAATTATTTGGGTAGTAAAGATGAAAGATCAAATGCCCAATAAAATATTAAATAACAGGTGTATGGGAGTTCACAATGCAAAAACAAAGGACCAGAGTTTTTTTTAATATCATTATTTATAATGATGAAATGGAAACTGTGATCAGTATAAAAAGGTAAACTTCTTTTTGTTCGGTGTCAGGCTTCGAGAGAATGAAAACTTCATGATCAAATTAAAAAATGCATTAAATTTTTTGAATCCCTTGAATTTCTGAAGCATAAAAAAACTACTTAATGCACTAACTCCAAGTAACCTGAAAAAATGTTTACACATTTGCTTTATAATTTCCTGTTGATGAACATTGATGTACCCACATCATCAAGAAGAAAATGGGAGTATGACAGATGAAGAGCATCGGCAAAAGCCAGTACAATCACCAGTGTGTCAGACATACTCTCAGAACAAATGGTGTTCCATGCATAAAGAACAGAGCATTAGGGCATGCTTGATAGCAAGCATTTCTGGCAGGCTCTTGCCCTGTTGGTAATATCAAATTCGTTCGGTTGAAATAAGACAGATGAACATGAGAAAGGTGTCAGAAATACTGTCTGAACAAAATGGTGTTCCATACGTAGAGATGAGAGACTTCGGGCCTGAATGATAGCAACTAGCAAGTATTTCTGGCAAGCACTTGGCTTATCAGGAATTTCAATATCCCACATTCGATTGGAGGAATTCAAAAATGAAAATTCCTAGTGTTGGAAATGGGGAAAAAATGGCCCTTCAAAATCTCCAAAATTTCAGAATTCTAAGTTACTTTTTGCTATTATCATTTGAAGAGTGTCCAATCATCTTCATCCGAAAGATTTCTGACAGGTCCCAAATCCTACCCTAAACAAACTCCTTGAATGACAGCAATTGGAGAGGCCCTTAATGATTATCAAACTTGGAAATCAGAATTTCTGAATTCATATCCAGATTACCTCCCACATCACCTCAAAATGAAAATGGAGACAATAGGCTTCTTAGCCATAAATTCTTCCTTATATGTACAATAGACATAAAATATAGAACATCAACTCACTAGCATCTCTTTTAACAAGTCGCTGCAAGGCAAGTTGATAATCAATTGCATGACTGCCATTCTCAGAAAAGAAGTATCTGAATGAAGTAAACAATCCTGCATGAGTAAATAGCGGTTACGGATAGTTTAGAAGGTCATTAAGTTGTGAACAGGATGTTGCAAGTACCCTCTAGTGTTACTGCCGCCATACTGCTCAGACGAGCGATCTCTGACTCAGAATCTGAAGCAGCTTCAATTGCCTTTCAAAAATAAACAAACAAATAAATAAAGAAGATATAGAACAATATTAATCACTAAGTCCAAACTTCGACTAAAGAATACCTTAGTGGCACATTCTTGCAAGATGGGAAAGTGCTCTTGAGAAATTCCAGCCTCTTGAAGCTCTTTCAAAGCTTTATCACCAGTCCAACTGGATGGAGTAAAATGGCATCAGTCCAAAAAAAAAGGACTTAAAATACAAAATGGAATCCTTTATAGGATAAAAAATTCTGCTAATGCAATCATTTCAAATGTCTGATTTTAATTTTAAGGATTTTTCTAGAAACCCACCAAGGTTTCTGAAATTCTTAAATACCCCCTAACCTTTTAAGAATTCTAAAAAGCCCCTTGACTTGCATAATTATTCCCAAGGACCCCCTTGACTAACCTAATTACAGTTGCATCCATCTCCAGCCATTAAGAGTGTAAAAAGACCGTTACTTTTACCATTCAATGTAAGATGAATTGTCTTGTGAGCACATTTAAATGAAAATGCTACTTTGTCACAGCAACAATAGCAGCATACAAGACACCTGACATGTAGGTTGGGCCCATTGGTTCCACCATACCAAAAAGGGTCTGATGGATCAAAAGATCAGACTCACCTAATGCTGCTGGGCGTTAGATCAAGGGAAATGATTGTTCAAAAAGAAATTTAAAAGAAAAGAAAAGGATGTAAAATAACAAAAAGAAAGATAGGAAGGAATATAGATTTTGTTAATGTTTCAAGTCTGGGTAAAATATGGCACTAGATTCTCAATGGACCTCAAATGAAATTCAAGGTCCTAATATCTCTTGTACAATCTCTATCCAAGGCACAACTTGAGAAAGAAATTAAGGGCTTCTAGTTATTGGTCTTTTTGAAGCTTTGGATGCCTTGGAATACTATTAGATGCTTGGAGATGTGAATAATTGCTTTTGAATGTGCTAGGGAACCCCTTTTCTAGGTTTTGGGTGACTTTTCGCACAAGCAAATGGTATGGAAGAGTTCTTATTGAAAGTGGGTCACTTCCACTTTTAATCAGGTGCTGCCCGGGCCTATGCACTGTGCGCTAGGCAGGCACAACCATTTTGCGCTGTCGACTTCGGAAGGACATATCTTAATTTAGTCAAATTTTCAAATGTTATATACGGTTGGAAAGTTCTCAATGAGTAGAATGTAACAGTGGAGAGATTTTGCCCACTTGAAGTCATTTACATGGGATGCAGGTCCCCTTCCCAATGTTGTAAAAATCACTAGGCGGACGCTAGGCGGTGGGCATGGACAAGGGATTAATCCCCGCCTAGTCAATTAATCCCCGATTAATCCCCGCCTGGTCATTAGGCGGTGACCGCCGACTAGCGCCTAGGAGGCCGCCTAGGCCGATTTTTACAACACTGCCCCTTCCTCTTTCTGCCCCTCTCAGCTTCCAAAAGAGGCTACTCCATCGATTTTTCTATTATTGTATACCACCAAAAGAGAATCTTGACGAGAGGACTGAAACAGTAAATAGAATTTTCACATATGAAGTCATTTACATGGGTCAAATATTTAGTTTAATCAACTAAACACATCATTAAGGCTCGAGTTTTAAATGGTCTACTACAATTACTTTGAACGGTTCACTGCTTTTATATCTATAGTCCATTTTCATTTCCTTTGATAGGATGGCTAACCCTAGTAGCACTTGTTGAGGCCATTTTTCTGTTTTCTACATGGCTAATCTAAAAACACTACATTTTTATGGCAGGGCCACTGGGTCACATCTTCATATCATGTATTGTACTCAACTGTCATTAGAGAAACAAGTCTGGTCACTATGCTTAAGGAAGTATTGTGGTATGTGGGCCCCACTTGTACAAATGAAGGAATCACAATGGGACCACCCTGTTGACGATGAAACCGTGGTGGACCCTTCCCTTGCAAATGGTGCCCGCGCACAATCAAATGATGTAATCATGTGAGTCCCATTTGTTTAAAATGGAATTCTATGGAACCTACATACTGAATGATGAATCTTTTGGGCAACCCATCAAATGATGCAATCATGGTGAGAAGCAACTCCAGCATAATGATGAATTCATATGGGTCGCACATGAGACCCACCTGATGATGCAATCATGGCGGTACAAAACACAAAATGGAATTCATGTGGACCCCACTTACTCATACAATCACATCGGCCGCTCCTATTAGATCCACGGTAGGACCTGCCTCTTGATGGAATCATGGCGGATCCTACCCACCCAAACTATTAGATAGGCACATTACAAATAACTCAATCATTTGTTGCGTGGGTCTCACTCTAACATGATTCTATTGTTGTATAATGAAGGTTCAATGTGATTTTTTATAAAGATAGGTGAGGTCAACCATGATTTTGCAATTTGAGGAGGTGGTTCTGCAATGATTACATCATTTAAGAAGGTCTAGCCTATCAAAATGGGTAGTCACCTAGACTACAATATGAACAGTTGAGGGCATACTTCAATGTAACTATAGCACACCATATAGTGTGAGAATCAATAGGATTATGTATTCATTGTAACTGATTGAGATTTCCCTCATTAAGGGAAACTAATTGTTGTAATCACTTGGTATATCAGTTATAAATAAGGATGTCCCCTCTCAAGGAGAGGCATCCAATTCTATTTGATTCCATTGCCTCTCTATGTTCTTGAACTATGATAAGGTATCAGAGCCCTGTTTGATTTAAAAACTTCAGCTGGGCCTTGTGTAAGGGATAATACATTCTTGTATTTCCAGATGATATTTTAGAAAGCTCTAATTTAATCCTTTTCACTTCGTAATTTGAAAAAGGCTCAAGAAAGGCTTCTTGCCTGTGCAAGAAACCATATACTCAGCCAATAGATAATGGTTCATTGGAAGGAGTTGGCATTTTCTAATGCAAAGCATTAGTTGTTTGTTTTAGGGATTTTCCTTTTTCTTGGTATTTGGTTGTTCTTTTGTTAGCTTGTCAGTACTCACCTATTGTACTGCTTGTTTTTGTTTTAATGAAAGTAGTCATTCAAAAAAGAAAAAGAAAAAAAGAAGGAAAATGAAAAAAGAAAAGAAACCATATACCAACCCAAAAGCTTAAGCTCATTGGTGGAAGGCCCTAACAGGTATATATGAAGCCTTGCCAAAGGCATTACTTAGGCGATGTGGGATGTGGGGCTTTACTATACCAAGTACCAACACTTCCCCTCACGTGCAGGCCCAGCGGATTTCATGGATGGGTCTATCATGTGGGCTACACAAGAACGACGGGATCGAAACCCGCTCCAATACCATTTAAGAAACCATATACCAACCCAAAAGCTTAAGCTAATAGGTGGAAGGCCCAAACAGGCATATGAAGCCATGTCCAACTCAAGACTTAGGCGATGTGGGATGTGGGGCTTTACTTTATCAACAGCCTGGACTGGTAGGCTTCTTCCTCACCTGTTTGGAGAAGATAGAGAAAGCATATAGAACACACTGCCTCGTCGAATGTGCCGCTACTTGGCAGTTGTATGGGATCACTGGTGGGCAACCCGTGATCATAATCTTTCTAAGAGAAAGGATTGTCTGACTGAAGGGAGTCTTTTGGAAAAATATTTTGTTGATTGTTTTGAGGAGCAGAGGTGAGTTCTTTTTCTCCGTTCTAGGATTCGATGATGTCCTGGACAGTTTTCATCTAGACCATCCAAAATCTTGAGTTTTTTAGAATTGGTTGTGATTTTTCATGCGCAGTTGCATTTCTGTCCTAGTGGATTCCAACTTTTGAGTAGATGGAGCTTACCACGATTCCATTTTAGTGGGTGGCACCCAGAGTGCATTTGACATCATTCCATCATTTGAGTAGTGAGGTCCATTTGAATACATAACTTCAATTTTCAACAATAGGTCCACATGATTAATTATTGGATGGGTGGTCCCATATGATCCAATAATAAAGAACTCGGCACCATGATCATTTTTTACCATATTCAGATACATGGCCATACAAAGCTACACTGCTACAACATTGACAATTTAAAATTGAAGGGAAAAGCAATCTTCTTAGTACGGTTAACGGCTAGAAAAGGAATGCAAGTCAAGGGGATTTTTAAAATTCTCAGAAGGTCAAGGAGTATTTTAAGACAGGAAAACTTGGATGTCTTCAAGAAAAATCCCTCAAACTTCAACATGAAAATACACTTCATGAATGAGACCAGCATAAACCAATACAATACAAAGGAAAATGAAATCAATGTATTACAAGCCTAACCATTTAAAACACCTAATCTTGAAAATATGGCACTAATGAAATGAATGTTATTAGCAGATTGAAAAATCAAAGATGGCACTGGTAATGGTATCATTCAATTTAATCAAATGCAATACCTTTCGGCTGTGTTGGTAGGCAACTTTCCTTGTTTCCATACTGCCTGGATTACGAAAAAAATTTCTTCATTGTTCCATATTTTGTGCTTTTCCCTTTGCACTCATACTATACTTGCACTTTAGCAAAGGGTATTATGGATTTTTGCATTATATGGTCAAATCAAATGTGTTTCAAGAAATTTATCAGCATTATAAACTCGGTTCTTTATCTGAAGCTAAAACCCTATGTTCATGAGCTTTTTAGATAGTTTTTTTTCTCCGATACACTGTCTCCATTAACTCTTCCTTTCATCCATGATGAATCATCCCCATTCCATGTTGTATTGTAAATTTGTAATTGGCGATAATCTCAAGTAGGCCCCTTCAAAGTAAACCCCAGAAAGAGATCCTGAGTATAATTGGTTCTACATTACATTCAGAGACATTTGCTTACTCGGTATTGAATTCCTAGAAATTAATAGTAATGGGGATTTTATAAAAGGAGCACAGAGGTGAGAAGTGAAGGGTATAAGTTGTAGATTTAGATGCGACCATCACTTACCTAGGATTTAAATTATTAAGGTGATGGTCAAGTAATCATTTAAAATCAAATAGGAGATCATTTGATATCCCCTCATGGATCTTCACCTTTAGTCCATCACTATTAGCCCCTTCGATTCTATTGATCGATGTTGTGGATACAGCATGGATGAAAATAGCTACGTAGCGGCCGATATATCGGCCATGGCGGCAGTGGCCGCCACGCTATCCGGGAAAAATCGGGTATCGCACCCGTAGCGGCCGATACAGGCCGCCACGTTACCGTGTCGCCGCTACAGTGAATAGTAAGGGAAAAGGAAGAAGAAAGGAAAGGAAAGGAAAAAAAAAAGGAAAACAGGAAGAAAGGAAGGGAGTGAGATAGAGCACAACATACAAGAAGAAAGCAGCAGCAGCGGTGGTGGCGGCAGCAGAGGTGGCAGCGGCAGGTGCTCCTCCTCTTCCTTCTTCTTCTTCCTTTCCTTTCCCTTCCCTTCTTTTCTTTTCCTTCCTTTTCCTTTCCCCCTTCTCCCGATGTCTCTCAATCTTCATTTCACACGAAATAGGGCAGTGGGCAGCATATGGGCCCTTCCATCTGATTTATTTAAGGTAATTTATGGGCCCCATAGTCTCTTCCTCTCCCCTTCTCAATTTTTGTCAATCTTTGTGTTGGAAAAGGCAAGAGGCACCAAACCCTATTTAATCTAAGCCTTGTTTTAATTCACTGGGGGGCACTTAATGGGCCTATTGAAGTTCTAAATAAAAATTAACTTCATTTTGGGAAACTAAAAGGGCCCTATTGAAGTTCTAAACAAAAATTAAATTCATTTGGGAGCACTTAATGGGCCCCATTGAAATTCTAAACAAAAATTAAATTCATTTGGGGGTACTTAATGGGCCCTATTGAAGTTCTAAACAAAAATTAAATGGAGCCTCTCTTTTATTTCTCGATTTGTGTGTGTCAACAACCCCCTAAACCTATTTAATTTTGGCCCTGATTTTAATTCATTAAGGGGCACTTAATGGGCCCTATTTAAGTTCTAAACAAAAATTAGATGGAGCCCCTCTTATTTTTCAATTTGTGTGTCAAACCCTCTTTTATTGAATCATTAGAGGCCACTTATGGACAGTTTGACAGGCATAAATAAAAATTAAATGGACCCCCTCTTTTATTTCATTAGAGGCCACTTATGGGCACTTTGAAATGTATAAATAAAATTTAAATGAACCCTCCAAGAAATAATAAAACCTGAAGCACTTAATGCCTTTAACCATTGGTAGGCTCCACAATGGGGCCTAAATATAAAAATAAAAAAGTCATGCCTTAGCCAAATATTACGTAATTGTAATCAAGACCTTAGCCAAATTCCACTCTACTTGAAAATAAGCTCAATAAAATTTCACTCTAATTAGAAATATAGACCAATCAAATTTCACTCTAACTGGAAATAGGGTCATGGCCAACTTTCACACTAACTGAAAATAAAGTCTAATAAAATTTCACACTAATTGAAGATAGGCTCTAGCAAAATTTTACTCTAATAAGAAATAGGGCTCAACCAAATTAGTATGACTAAGAAACAAGAATACATGTGAAAAAACTAATCATTACTATTATTTTCTATTTATACAGCGATACAGGACTTCATATATTGAGGGCACCGCTACGCCCCATTTTCTTACTTATTTTTGCAAAAGAACCACATATTCTTTCATTTTACAATTTTCTGGATTTTATGGAATTTTTTCAGATTTTTTGGGCGATTTTTTCAAATCGCACCGCTACACCGCTACATATCGCCCGCTTCGTAGCGGTTTGGCGGCGGGCCGCTACGCCCGCCGCTACCGCTATTTTCATCCTTGGGATACAGACTGATACCTAGTTATAATCAAAATTATCATATTTTCAGCGAACATAATAAGCCAGTCATCCAATGGTGACTCTTAAATATCATATTATCCTAAATACTACTATCATATCAAGATGTTGTGGATCTGACATTAAATATCTTATAAAGTGGACCACATAAGAAATATCCAGTAGTTATCATTTGATGAATGAGGCAACCTACAAGTCCCTAATAAAGAGCCTTTGGTGCCATATTTATATCCCACATGGAAGAACTATGCAATCGAGCCAGATCTTACCATCATCCACATATATAAAATTTTGAACATGATGACAACTTTCAAGAAGCAAATGTGCACTACATCATAGTCATTGCCTAAACCTTATTCCATCTAATTGGGTTTGCTTTGTTTGTTCTACTCTTCCAAGTAATCCCATTTAAAGATAGATGTGTGCTTAGGCATCTTTCATATCCAATATTTGTACAAAAATCCAGATTATTCGACAACTTTTTTTATTTGGCATATTAGTAAAACTCCTCTATAAGGGTTCAATAAACTAACAGGCATCATAAGAAATCACGTGACACTGACTAAGAAGGTTTGAAACATATATTCTGCCCATCCAAATAAAGCATGCATTTATTAATTAGCCAAATCTACTCACCATGAGAGAGAGTGCTCAAAATCATGCTTTTTTAAGGTACTTTTCCTTCGGCCCATCCAACTTGTGATACCCTAAACATTTACAAAACCAGCATTGATTAGATTCCAATCAAAGACCGGTTTACTAGTTGCCTAGTAAGCTGCCTACCTGAATCATGTCATATAAAGGTTGGTAAATTTCAACACCCTCAGCCAAGCATAATTCCCCTAATTCCTTCTGCAAAACTTGAATGATGATCCAAACTAATAAGAATTCTATAAAAAAAACAGACTAGAAAAACAAGAGCACATTGCACAGTGGAAGGTGCTCACTATTGTAACCTTGAGGTTTTGGGTTCAAGTCAATAAAAAAAAAAAACATATGAAAAATGGAATTAACTCACTGTCTAAGGTTTCCTCTTCAACATCTAGGCTAATAGCCTCGCGTGCCATGTCCTCTATATTACTACAAACAAGAAAGAGATGATAAATTAGTAACAGGTGAAAAATGAAAAACAACTGAATGCCAAAATGATACTAAAAATTCATATTTACATCATTTGATTTAAACTACACACATTACAATTGACGATTTTCTAGTTTTCACTATGTATAAATGAATAGTATGAAACATGTAAATTTAATAAAACTACTAAATAAACATAATAAAATGAAACTTTCGGGGGCATTCTATACCACCTAAAATGGGCAGGAATTGTGCTAGAATTGGGGCCGGTATTAGGCCTATAACAACTAGAATGAGCTGGAAGTGGGACCAGAATCTTTAGGGGGAGCATTCCATTATGCTCCAAGCCAAATTTGGAACGTTCCAACCAAATTCAGAACGGAACAGAATTGACAACTATGCATTGTACTCATAGGAAATGATGATGAGACAACCAAGCTTGGACGAACTTAGAAATCAAAGACCTTGGACTACTAAAATATTTTCTTGGAATTGAGGTGGTAAGGTCTAAGAATGGGATTGTAATTTCACAACGGAAGTACACTCTTAACATTCTTGAAGAAACACGGAAGCTAGGAGCAAAACCAGCAGATACCCCAATTAAACAAAATCATGGATTACACTCAGAGACTGGGAAGTTCTTGCATGACAAAGGATGTACCAGAGATTGGTACAGAAGTTGATCTGTTTGACACTTCGACTACCACCAGTGTTAATACATCGTGTGCAGTAAGGTTGGTTAGTCAATTCATGCATGCCTAAATAGATCATTGGTAGCAGTTCAGAGAATCGTTGGATACCTAAAAGGATCACAGGTCAAGGTATTTTGTATAAATCATATGGTCATGTAAAGGCAAAAGCTTATATTGATGCTGATTGGGCTAGATCTATTACTGATAGAAAGTCCACTAGAGGGTATCGTACTTTGGTTGGTGGGAATCTAGTATCCTAGAAGAGTAAGAAACAAGCTGTGACTGAAAAGTCAAGTGCAGAAGCTGAATATTGTGCTGTGCCACAAAGGTGTGGTGAGTTACTATGGTTAAGACTATTGTTGGAGGAGTTGGGATTCAAGCAAAATGGACCTATGAGCTATGAGCCTATGACTATACTCAGACAGTACATCGACAATCAAACTTACCAATAATTTTGTTCATCGTAAAAAAGAATTTGTGAAAATTGATAGCCACTTTATCAGAGAAGAAGTTGAGAAAAAGGATATGCACTGGTATATGTAAACACAAATGATCAAGCTGCAGATTTTCTTACTAAAGCAGTTAACAGGAATAAATTAAAGATTATCTTGCCCAAGTTGGGTATAGTGAATACATATGCACCAGCTTGAGGGGTACCGTTATGAATCATAAGAGTACGAGTTACATGTAACTTGTTTTATATTGGGAACACTGATATATAAGTATTAAGTAGGAAGCTAGGGTTTATTGTAATTTGCATAAAGTGAAGAAATAAGATATAATAAGTGGTCATCCAACCCTATTGGGTTTATCGACCAATCTTTCCATGTCAAGCCCACTTCCTCTCCTCTATTATGGTTGTTTTTCTTCCATATTCTAAAAGAGAAAACCCTAGATTCACATCTAAGTGTTTAACTTTAACATGATGTCCTCATCTAAAATTATAACTACAGAATAGTATTCATACAAAACGTGTACTTAATACAATACATGGCTTTACCAAAAAAAAAAATATATATATATATAGGGAGGTGCTCTTGTGAGAGACACTCTCACCTTACTATGAGAGATAAGGTGGGGGCCCTCACATCCATTTCCAATGTCAACAACTTAAATGTGAGGGCCCCCACCTTTATCTCTCATAGTAAGGTGAGAGTGTCTCTCACAAGAGCACCTCCCATATATATATATATATATATATAGATACAATATATGGAAAAAAGGTCATCAAAGTTAGCATGGAGCACACATAGAACTAAGAAAGTTGGAACTATCTCTATGATGTAGGTATAGAGCTTCTAATGCGTACTGTGCTTCATCAAAAATCACAATGGCATCTTTTAGGTCAACTTCCATTGCTCGCCTAATTACTGGATTTATGATATAGCTGTATGGACAGAATACTAGCTGAGCTTCTTTCTCCAAATCGCGTGCTGCAAAATATGAACAACCTGCCAAAAGCAATCTACTGTAAAGCTATGAACAGAAACATCCAGCTTTCCACCAGCTTATAAAAGATAAATCCAACCTCTCATAGCCTGGCCAATTTTCACAAGATCTTCAATATCATGAGCCTCATGACAGCCACCTTCTTTAAGGGAATGATGATCTTTGACTCTATGTGCATTTCTGCTCAAGCGGTTGAGTGCTATTTGTTAAATGAACACCAGGAATAAAGCTATACCAAGAATTTGAACAGTCTTATAAAGTAAAAAATCAGATGAAAACTCACTTAAATTCTAGGCATCTGATATTCTCAGGTCTATAGTCGTTCAAGAGCAGTTTACTGGAAAAAAATAAAAATGATCATACTTTAGCAGATAATAAAGACGGACAAAATAAAATTTCTTTTTGAATGTATTCTTTCAAGTTTCGAGCTTCACCACTCCTCATCAACATTCTCTTTCATAGATACATGCCCATTTGTACAATAGTGTTTCCGTGATGCCTGAAAATGACAAGAGGGAACAGCAATTAATGCAAAATATTGAGGATGGTTGCCAGGGAAAATAGCTGTCACAAAATTAATCTCAATTTCAAAAATGAATAATGTAGGAAGCAGACTGTGTAAAAGAGCATCTGGATCCTGGAAATAAAAACCGAAAGCAAGCAGATGGACACTCATGCATGGGCACACATATACAGGGTGTCTAGAGATAAATTTCAACCAGCAGAGCTCTTTTTTACAACTAGCCTGCAACGTTGATACTTTGATTAGGAAGAGTGTTGAGTTGGTAGACATGTTATAAAGAAGAGGTGGGCGAGCAACTGTGACTGAGCATACCTTGCTTACAAGAGACAAAGTAGATAGGAGAGAAGGCTAATGACCAAGGGTAAGGGTTTAAACTTCTTTATTTAAGAACAAGACATGCATGGAAATAGTAAGGATAGATCTAACGAAGTGCATCCTATCCTAGGATTTCGCTCAAGATAGATCTCAATGGAGAAACAGAATTCATGTAGCCAACCCAGAAAAGGCTTTGATGATAATGATGATAATGCAAGAAAGAAGGCAAGAACTCAACTTGACGGAGACATAAGGGAAAGATTGCAGAGGTTAAAGGAGAGAATGATTGATGAGGGCATCACAACTCCTCCGTTCAAAGTCTACCAACGGAGGAAGAAGAAATCAAAAGGGCAAGCCTCTTTATGGTTAGATGGTTACTTCTTGTGTTAGATCGCATATACGATGAAGACCAACCGTTGGACCGCAAATCAGATACAGATCCACCATTGGATTGCAAGTAAACTGCCGATCCACCATTGGTTCTTGATCCTGAGGCAGATCCACCGTTGGATCCGACTCAATCTAACATGTGACCCCATGATCAAGATGAAGACCTCATGTGGCAGACATTATAAAGGCCCCACATTGGGATGTACCACATGGGAGGGACCAATGAAAAAGAAGCATAAAAGCTGAGAGAAGACTGAGTCAAGAGGGTACATCAAGGGGCCCACAAAATATGGACTGTTCGTGGGCCTTACGGCAAATTCTTCAGGGCCGAGTCATGCCCTAGTTTGCTTATATTTTTTATAGTATTATTGTAACGCCCCAATTCCGAATACCGAGAAATCCGTCAAGGTACCGAAGTTGGCGCGCTACTTCCCGGAAAATCCGAGAACTTCCAAGATAGTAGGTCCGCAATGAGGTTCAATTTAAAACTTTTTCAACAATATAATAACAATGGTTAATTTGCGGAAGTATAAAAAGTAAAGCGGAAGCAATAACAAAGATAGCGGGAGCATAAGGTATCATCAAATATATCAAGTGTAAACGGGGCTCATGTCCAGCCTAGAAATGACAAGTTGTAAAATATCAAGGTTTATTACATTTTTAATCACTACCCGGCTCACGACAAGAATCACTCAAAATCCCAAAACGAAAATAGACACTCAAGCCCCAGGTACTGGCTCTCCATCTTCCGGCTCGACCTCTTGGTTGGCCGGTCCCCATCCGTAGTCCCCAGCTACAGACGCTGCAACAAGCACGAGCTCCCCGTCCTCATACTCGGGGTCAAGACCTAAGCCCATGGATTAAAAAAGCGGCCGCCACGCGATATATCGGCCGTCGCATCCGTGGCGGCCGTTACGTATCCCCCGCCGGGGGCGCTGCCCCCTGGGCCCCCGCGAGCTGACCGGTCAGCTCGACTCCCGCCGGGGGATACCCCTGGACCCCCTCTGCGAAGCGCATGTTTGAAAGAAGTGGCCATCAAGAAGACAAAAGGATCATACTTGACCATGATAGCTGTTAAATAGTTGTTTGTGCAGTTTCCTATCACCAATTGGTTTTGGGATTTCTGGCTAGCAACACTGACATGGTATCAGAGCCTGAGGTCTCGAGTTCGAAACCACGCAGGGCAGAAATGCCCCATGCCGCGTTGTGTGTTTGTGCGGGCGCAAAATGCGCAGGGCAAAAAGGCCCCATGCCGCGTTATAGTCTTGTGCAGGCGTGTGCTTCGGATCCGGGCGGTGTCCCGCCCGAGGGGGGGTGTTAAGTAGTTGTTTGTGCAGTTTCCTATCACCAATTGGTTTTGGGATTTCTGGCTAGCAACACTGACAATAGCTGAGACTCTTTGGCTGGTTGTCTTTCTATTTTTGTGCTTGGATGTCTATTATTATCATAACTTGCTAGATAAGATATTAAACCTGTTTAATTATGTTTGAAATTGTATAGTAGTAAAGATATAGTTACCTATTACTACTAGATTTCAAATTGGTCTTAATTAAATTATTTTATAAAGAACCCTCATTGTGCTGGTGACTAAGGTATTCCTATTTCCTTCACTAACTCTTTACTCTGTCATTTTTAAATTGGTGTTGAATGTTGATTGTTGATCACTTCATAACTTCATAGTTCATTCACTTGATTGAATTTGAACCTTGAATGTTGAAGTATTGATATTTAATTCTTCAATGTTCATTAATGAGTAATGACCTAACTCTTAAGTCTTATGCCTTCATTTCATGTTCTAGTTTTTTTTTTTTATGAGCTTTCCATTACTTTCTAAGTTAGTATGACTAAGAAACATGAATACATGTGAAAAAAACTAATCATTACTATTATTTTCTATTTATACAGCGATAAAGGACTTCATATATTGAGGGCACCGCTACGCCCCATTTTCTTACTTTCTTTTGCAAAAGAACCACATATTCTTTCATTTTACAATTTTCTGGATTTTCTGGAATTTTTTCAGATTTTTTTGGCAATTTTTTCAAATCGCACCGCTACGCCGCTACGTATCCCCGCTACGCTACGTATCGCCCGCTTCGTAGCGGTTTGGCGCCACGCCCACCGCTACCGCTATTTTCATCCTTGCCTAAGCCAGCTAACTCCCTTCTTCGAGTAGAGTTACCTCAATCAGTAAATTTGCCGGTACCTCTGTCCTTTCTTCTTTCAGCTATCTCAACTCTTCGAGTCGAGTTAGCTCTGCCAGTACTTCCACTCTTCGAGTTTCCGATACCTGTTTTAGTACCTCTCCTCTCCTCTTCGAGTCGAGTTCTGTAGCTTGAGTTCTAGTTGCTATAAGCAAAATTTCCCATTGAGTTGTGAGTTCGTTCCAGTGGACTATAGTTGCATGCATAGCTGTGCCTTATGAGCCTTGCCTTATCAAAATTCTTAGTTGCTTTGATATTGACCCGCCATTGAATCAAAGCCCAAGCGAAAGAGCTTTACGCCAGCCATCCTTTATTTCGCGTGATGACTCTAGATCTGATCCAGCTCCTCAAACAAAGAAAGCAAGCAGCTCCGAAAACTCCAGTGCGCGCTAGCGCACCTTACTCAATAGGGCTTTCGAGCCAGATGGCTCTCAGCCGTAGTTTGCAGCTTCGGCCCCCCTTTTTTGGGGGGCCTACGCTTGCTGCTCCTGCGCACTCCGGCTTGAAAGCCAAGCCGTAGTTTGCTCCCTTGGGGTCGCCTACACTTGCTCCTCCGTTTGCTGGGATGGGAGAGACACAGGAATTGAATCTTGGATTCAACTCATTTCTTTCTGGCAATGAATGGCTGCCCGCTGACGAATGATTGAAGCTTTCTCGCGAGCTCTTTCTTCTCGGGAACATCTCGAAATCGAGCGGGCAGCAAGAATATGAATCAACCTATCCAACATCTGTTTCCCATGTAGTCGGCATTCGTCAAGCTTCGCTTCCCAGCCGCCTGCCTCCTTGTGTGGAAATGCTTCTCATGATCTCCAGCTCTTTCCCAACCAGCTCGTTCTCCACTAGGCATCTAGGCGAACCCGCCGGGTTAACTCAACGTAAAGAAAGTCAGTGAGTGCTTACTAATAGCGAAAGGCGAACATCTGGTAACTTTGTGCTGTAAGACGACAAGTTGGTAATGAAAGGCGTCCTTCCCATGCTCTATCTCGACTGTGACAACGGCGATGTCTGTCCCTTTTCAAAGGGGCCACCCAGTCGCGGTCGCTAGGGCAGGACCGGCTCCCGGCATCCCCGCCGGGATAGGGGCCGTTTTCCCGCGAAAAGTCGTCACCGAAAAGAGAGGCCGATCTTCGTTTGGGGTATCCCGATCCGGATGCCCAAGAGCGGATCAGATCTAAAGATCTGGCAAGTCACAGTATGCGAGTAATATAGGATGCATGCATCAAAATGAGTAGAGACAGGTAAAGATGTTAAAAAAATAACAATGAAATAGAATCTAGGCAGTTGTGCAAGATAAGCATTTAGAATCATAATGAATAAGAAATCTAATCTAAACAATATGGCACATTCACACGAACTGGATACCGCGGGATATTATGCCGCGGCCCTCCCATACTGAACACAGTCGCGGCAGGAAACCTCACCAGTGCCGGGGATTATCTAGCCCCCGCAAACAATATCCACAACACACTCCAAGACCGGACCCGGTATCACACCGTCCGTCTCTAACAACTCATCATGATAGCTCACTCAACACTCTCAATAGCTCCTATCAATGATGATCAGTCCAAAGGCTGAGCTTAGATCAACTGAGTGAATGTCTATGCTGACTCGGGAAACGATAAAGGTCTGTGTCTGTCTAGGCTTTGTCTTGCGTGAACAAGGTCCTAACAAAGTCCCTAAGAGGTCCAAGTATCCAATACAATCCATGGATCATAGTCCAGGTCCAAGTCCAATCATTGGATCCATACCAAGGCCCACCAAATACATGGCCTGGTCTATAACAGTCCAAATAAAGAGATAAGTCCATTTCCAATGATATACAGTCCATTTACATTCATAATGAGTTACAAGTCCATATAATCCAACCTCTTCAGTCTAGGGTAATCCACATCCAAACTTAGGCCATAAAAGGGGCCGCCTAGCCACAGACGCGGGTTAATGTCCACCTATTCATACCACCAGATCACCTCTAAGTAGTCCTAGGTTTAGGTCATCCATTTTTCATTTAATTAACAGGTATAAGCAATAATAAGGACAATAGAGTGACAGTAATAGCATAAAAGAGATAAATCTCCAAGTACAAGAATCAATGGGAGATATCAACAGTCCAAACAAAGTAATTGGTCCATTTTCAGGTCCAGGTCCATCTCAGGTAATTCGATCTCTAAATGAAATCTCAGATGCTAATGGATACTGTGTTTGGTGCTCCAGAAGTTACGAGCATCATTGATAACGTTTAAGGGTTGAATCATCTTAGATTACATATCCTAGACCTTAAATAGTGGGCCCCACGAGTCAAGGTTGAGCCACACCATTGACTCGGGCTTGGCACAGTGATAGAAGTCTATTTGGATGGTCAATGGATCCCACATATGATCAAAACATACGGAACTAAAATCTGGGAAAGTCACTGCACACAGTGTGCTCGGTCAACCTCCTGGCCTGGGCGATCGATCCGGCATGCTGGGAACAGATGGACAAGCACCCTACAGGCAGTGCCTAATTTTCTAGAATTTCAGTGTGCTCGGTCGACCTCCTGGCCTGGTCGGTCGACCGAGAACACTGGGAATCCTGGTTGAAGGGTGTCCCAGGTTCCAGTTCCTTCTTCTGAATCACTTGAGCTCGGTCACCTGATCTCGGTCTACTGGCTCTGAGCTCGGTCATTCACTGAGCTCGGTCAAGCACTGAGCTCGGCTAAAACACTGATCTCGGCCAAACACTGAGCTCGGCCAAACACTGAGCTCGGCTAAAACACTGATCTCGACCAAACACTGAGCTCGGCCAAACACTGAGCTCGGTCACCGCGCACACAGCCTGCGGAGAAAATAACTGAGAGCTGGTTTTCCCCAGTTTTCAGTGTGTTCGGTCAACCGAGATGCAGGTCGGTCGACCGAATACACTGGTTTCTGAATCAAAGTGAAAAACCCAACTTTCAGCCAATTTCCAAAATTTATAGTGTGTTCGATCGACCTAGACAGGGTTCGGTCGACCGAACACACGGGGCTGGAAGCCTGTACAGAAAAAATAGCTGAGAGCTGCATTTTTCCATATTGCAGTGTATTCGGTCGACCGTACCTGAATACACTGACCTGTGAAAATTCCAGAATTCTGGATTTTCCCCCTTTTCATTTCAATTTCCATCAAAACTCATCCAAACTCGTCTAAACTCCATAGAAACAGAAAACACACTTCAATACACATCCAACCATCCAATCCATGGGCCATTGATCTTCCAAATGAGATCAACCCATCCATTAATGGCCAAAAATCCATAAAAACAGACTCAAAGGTAGATCTATGAACTCTAACATCAATTGAATAGTAAATTGCAGAATCAAAGACAGCAAGCATGTATTCTATATTAAGTGAGCATATTGCACTTGCCTCTAACCAATTGCAGGAAGGAAATAGAGAGAAAGAGAGATCCAAGCTTCAAATACAAATCCAACTCCTATGGTCTTCTCAATCATAGAACCAGCCCCCAAAATTCTGATCTACTCCTATACCCATATCCACAAGAGAAAGCTATAAGGAAGGAGATCTAGAGAGAGAAATAGAGCTTTCTATAGAAATAGAACTAGAAGTGGGCATTCACCTGATTTGAAGAAGGGGAAGAGATGATCGAGATAGAGAGAGAAAAGTCCTAATATGAGTTGCAGCTGAGATCGTCTTCTGCCCCTGAGAGTTCCGGAGAGGGAGAAAGAGAGGGAGATGGGGGAATTGGAGGGAAAAGAGAGAGAGAGTTGGAGGGAAATGGAATAGGAAGAGAGAAAAGAGGGGAAATGAGATGAAAGGAACAGTAGCCAACGTAGGTCAAGGGAAGGGTTTGCTTATATAGGTTAGGGGTTTGGGATAGGGACTAAAATGCCCTTTTTGTTTGTATAGGGTTAGGATGAGGGCCATGGGTAATTTGGTCTTTAGGTGGAATTCTAAAAGCTTCTCTAGTGGATGCCCCCCCTATGATGATTACTAATATCTAGCTAGGGCCCCTAACAAACTTGTCACAAATAAGCAAGAAGAGTAATAACAAAGACTGAATGAAATTCGATGATCTCCTCGAGGATTCACCATTGTATTTTATAGATCAGAAATGCCCAATTTGGGCTACAATTACAATCTATCAACAAGTTTCACTAGTATCAATCCACAAATCTCCTATTATGGTATGTATTGTTGTACAAGTCTAATACAATGGGCTTTTGCAGATGGGTCATGTATGGGCCAACTTATATTATAATGGGCCCGTGTTAACACCCCCCCCTCAAATTGATGCGGTGGAATCAGTAAGCATCAATTTACTGGATAAGAATTGATGACCTGGGCGAGGAAGTCCCTTCGTGAAGATGTCCGCAATCTGGAGGCCAGAGGAAATGAATGGTAGGGAAATGACGCCCCATAGATATTCATCACGAATGAACTGACAGTCAACTTCTATGTGCTTGGTCCGTTCATGAAAAACTGGATTTTCTGCAATGCGAACCGCACTAGTGTTGTCAGCATGGAGAGGTATAGGTGAGCTTTGTGGAAAACCGAGATCGGAGAGTAGCCCACGAAGCCAAAGTATTTTAGAACAGGCAACAGACATGGCGCGATATTCGGCTTCGGTAGAAGATCTTGAAACCTTATCTTGTTTCTTACATTTCCAGGATGTCAACGCATCGCCAAGATACATACACCACCCAGTGGTGGACCGACGGGTGTCAGTACAACCCGCCCAATCAGCATCGGAGAAAGCAATGAGATTGAGCGAGGAGCCTGCAGGAAAAAATAGACCACGAGTAGTCGTACCAAGAAGGTAACGAATAATTTGTCGGACAGCCGTCAAATGAAGATGCATTGGTTGGGTCATATACTGGCTGACCAGGTTAACGGCAAAGGAAATGTTGGAGCGGGTATGAGTTAAGTAGATCAAGCTACCAACCAATTGCCGATAGAGCGTGGCATCGGGAAGAAGATCCCCACTATCCTTTGAGAGCTTCAAATTCACTTCAAGAGTAGTATCAACTGGAGTTGATTGCTGAAGTCCTGCTAGTTCAATGAGGTCTAGAGCATATTTGGGTTGGTGCAAGATGATTCCTTTTTCTGTTTGATGAACTTCCAGACCTATGAAGTAGGTTAAGGGACCCAAGTCTTTCATATGGAATGACTGATGCAATGAGGATTGAAGCTTAGATATCATTGCGGAATCAGTTCCAGTAATAATGATGTCATCAACATAAACAAGAAGAATAGTGATACCGATTGGAGACTTACGTAAAAACAGTGATGGATCATACGGACTTTGCTGGAAGTCTAACATGAGAAAGGCGTCCCGAAATTTTTCAAACCAAGCGCGAGGAGCCTATTTAAGGCCATAGAGTGAACGCTTGAGTTTAGCCACATCTGAACTATTGGAAGAGGAATACCCGTTAGGAAGGCGCATATAAACCTCTTCTTTAAAATGGCCATGGAGAAAGGCATTCTTTACATCTAACTGAAGAATGACTCAAGTTTGAGATGCTGCAATGGCAATGATCATCCGGACAGTAGTCATCCTCACAACTGGACCAAATGTTTCATTATAGTCGATGCCATATTCTTGGCGATTACCAAGAGGGACCAAACGAGCTTTGTATCGGTCTAGCGAGCCATCAGATTTCAGTTTGACCGAATAAACCCATTTACACCCAATAGGTCGAACTGTAGGTGGGGAGGGAACCACATCCCATGTATGATTAGTCTGTAGAGCTTCTAATTCCTCAGACATAGCTTTCCGCCAACATTCATGTTTCACAGCTTGAGAATAGGAAGTGGGAATGTTAACAAACGCTAGAGTGGCAAGAAAAGATGAATGAGAATACCCATATCTATCAGGAGGTCGAGAGACACGTGTGGTGCGTCGAAGAGTGGGCATCATAGCTAGCTCTGGTGTAATGGCTAGGGGAGTTGGATCAAGTGCCGGATCAGGTGTCTCTTGAAGGGGTTGTGTCGTAGCAGTGAGTAGTTCCGTTCGTCGCCGATATATAATTCCAGGTTTGAAACTTTCAATAGAAGAAGAAGTATCGAATGAAAAAGGTGGTAATATAGTCATGGTGCTGGAAGTGGAGGAATCAGTGGTATAAGTAGAAAAAAAATATAAATTTTCGAAAAACACAACATTTCGAGAAACACGAATTCTTTTTGCAGATGGGTCATAACAAACAAATCCTTTTTGATGAGTTGTGTAACCAAGAAAAGCACATCTGGTGGCTTGCGCAAACAATTTCGTTCTTTCAGAAGGAGGAAAATGAACAAAACAAACACATCCGAAAGGACGAAGATGTGTATATGTAGGATGAGAGTTAAAGAGACGGAAATATGGGGACTAAGTCGATTAATCAGATGAGCAGAAGTAGAGAAAGCTTCCGGCCAGAATCTAGGGGGAACAGAGGATTCAAGTACCAAGCAACGAACCATGTCAAGTCAATGGCGATTCTTCTGTTCAGCAATGCCATTTTGATGTGGAGTATGAGGACAGGTTCGTTGTGAGATAATCCCCTTATGTTGGAGAAATTCTTGAAATCTGTTTGACACATATTCACCACCAGAATCAGATCGGAGAATCTTGATGCAGGTGGAGAATTGTGTTTCAACATAGGCAAGGAATGTTTTAAAAACCTCAAACACCTCCGATTTAGCCCTTAAAAAATAAACCCAAGTAAATCTGCTATGATCATCGATGAATGTGACAAAGTATTTATAGTGAGAATGAGAAATAACAGGTGTTATACCCCAAACATCACTATGGATCAAATCAAAACATTTTTCTGATATAGAGGTATGCATAGAAAATGGAAGAGATTTACTTTTTCCTAATTTGCAAACAGAACAATCAATATTGACATCAGAATTAGAAAATTGCATTTTATTAATCAAACCAGAATTTTTCAAAGATAACAATATGTTCGAATTAGGATGTCCTAATTTTTTGTGCCACATATGCACGTTATTTGAAAGAACAAACGAAAAAAGCTGAAGTAAATTCATCCCTAGGTTGTATAGGCAGACTAAGCAGAAACAACCGGCCACACTTAGGCCCCTTCGCGATCACCTGGCCTGTCCCCTGATCCTGTACAACACAACCAGAAGAAGAAAATGACACATTACAATGATTATCTACGAGTTGTCCAACAGATAACAATTACAGGGGAAAGAAAAACCTGATTCAAAGGTAATTTGTGTGGAATATCCCCTATGGCAGTGATAGGTAAATGTCCCCCATTAGCAGTTTGAACTTTGAGTTTCCCATCATATGGTTGAATATTAGACATGAGACTGTAAGTAGAAGCCATATGATTAGATGCTCTAGAATCAAAATACCACTTTGAAGGAGATGAGAAGGTTTTACCTGAGATGCCCAAGGTGGAGAATGCTTGGAGAATCATTTGTTGAATCATTTCAGGGTTGATAGGAGGGCTGGGTGTAAATGGCTGTGAAGACATGGATGAAGCCGGAGAAGCAGATGCCACAGAGTGAGAATCTGAAGAAGCAACGGCAGAATAAGCACGCGAATTCCGATTTTCTAGACGTTTCCTGCATTCAGAAATAATATGCCCACTAGCTTTACAGTAGTTACAAACTTTTCTTCTGCGCTGAGAAGAGTAATGTCCATACTCCTTACAAGTGAAGCATTGAATCTTGCTCAAGTCCTAGGTAGAATTGTCGCGTCTGGGGGGTTTCCCTTTTGCCACATAAGCAACTTCAGCCGTACCAGTGGATGATTGTTGGGATAGTTGATGCTGAGTGACTATCCTTTGTTCTTCGCGGAGCACTTCATTGAGACAAGTATCCAAAGAGGGAGATGGATGTCGACTCATAAGATTGGATCGAACGTATTCAAATTCAGACCGAAGTTTCATTAAGAATTGATCTCGCTGAGTAATTTTATGAACTTCCTGAACCCCAAATAGAGTGTCTCCGGTGATAGTGGCATAAGCAATATCCGTGTATTCAGTCCAAAGGACAAAGAAGCCAGAGAAATACTCCTGGACGGCCATCTGTCCTTGAGAATATTGAGCAATTTCATATTCTAATTGGAACCGACAGGCTGAATTCTCTTGGTGATATATGCGTTTCAGATATCCCCACATATCTTGAGCAGTTTTATAGGGTTTAAGATGTAGAAAAAATTGGGGTTCCACTGCGCCCAACATCCAGCTCATAATTTGTGCTTCTTTGGTTTCCCAATCTTCCAATTTTTCATTTCCCGTTGGCTTTTGCAGAGAACCAGAAATGTGGCCCCATAATTTTTTGCCTTTCAGATATAAATCAAATTGATAGGCCCAAGCAAAATAGTTTTTCCCATTGAATTTGATCAATTGCATTTCATTCTTGTCCATTTTCAATCCACAGAGGACAATAGTAACATACAGATGGCAGTAAAAGTGAGCAGTAACCAGACAGCAACAAAAAACAGCTCAGATTAAGTGCAGAAAGTGCTGATTAAAGGAGACGGCAGCACCAGAGAACCAAGAACAGCCCAGAAATCAACAGATCACAACAGATCTCAGATCTGTCAAAAAATGCACACAAATTTGGTCCAGGCGACCAAGATTTTCTGCATAAAACAGTAGGTGGGGCCCACTAACGATTCAATCTACCAGATCAGGGTGATCAGATAGATACTCCACAAAAATTTTGAACCAACACAGCAGAGATTGCAGCAATCGGATACTTATGCTCAAAGATGGACGGATTTGATGAAATTATATTGCAGAAACTGGTAAACCGAAACAGTGATCAAAAGGCCTACCTCTAATTCTTCAAAAATTCTGAAAAAATAGCCAAAAAATCTCAGAATATCAAGCGACCAGGACTGTAGTGTCCTTCTGATCAGATCTGATTTGTTGATGATGGCCCTTTGTTGATCTTCACAGCCTGTCGTCGTGTCTTGTTCAAAACAGTAGACAGAAGAGAAACTCTCCTTGAGAACTTTAAACGAGAGAGATTAGATGGCACTTAATCTCTCTATTGCATCAAGGTTGGCTCTGATACCATGTCACAAATAAGCAAGAAGAGTAATAACAAAGACTAAATGGAATTCGATGATCTCCTTGAGGATTCACCATTGTATTTTATAGATCAGAAATGCCCAATTTCGGCTACAATTACAATCTATCAAATCTACTATTATGGTATGTATCGTTGTACAAGTCTAATACAATGGGCTTTTGCAGATGGGTCATGTATGGGCCAACTTATATTATAATGGGCTTGTGTTAACAAAACTAACTAACTCTAAGAATTATAATAGACACCCTAATGACTCTACTAATTATACAACTAGACTAACCCTAGGAAAATACATAACTACCCTTACTAAACCCCATAATTAGCATAAATAATATACTTAGGCTATAATATAGTATTCAAATTCAAATTGAGGGCCCGCAAGGGGTGGGGCCTCACAATTATGTTTTATTTAATTTAATTGAGAACTATTAATAGTGGGACCATTATTCTTATGTTAGTGTTTAATCTCAACCCTTCATGGGTTTTCATGGTTGAGATCTAGTTTGGCTTAGGGTTTTATGTTTATAAAGCATTGTAGACATTATTTTCAAGTTAATGATAATGAATGATTTACTGCTTTGAGTACTCATACTCTCTCCGTCCTGGAAAGGATTTGGCAAAAGGCACCGGTGGAATTCGGCGAAATCAAGGTATCTTCTTCCCTCCTCTTTTCCTTTTGATTAAGGTCTTGTTGGTTTTTGTTTTCACATCATCACCTTCCATCCAGACAGTCCTTGACCCATAATCTCCATGGCCGTATAATTCCCTTTTGCTCAAAACAAGCCCCGGGGCTAATCCCCATTGACCGATTGCAACCAGCCATCATCCACAACAGCCGAGCACCATATACTATATAAGCCCAACTGTCCTAGACTCATTTCAACAGATCCCGGTAGCTTAACACCTGTCACTCCGATTACACGCGTCTAACTCCTAAACCCACTACCCACTACCTCTTCCATCAAACCTACAGAACCATCAGTCCTTGCTCCCTTGTCCCCAAATCAATTCACAGCCTACTTCCAAGTGGCCCAGTTCTCCACTTCAGCCCCTAACAGGACCTATTACAAGGCTTGTCCCAACCAGCAGGACAGTGTCAGGCTATATCCAGCCTAGCAGAACCTAGATCCAGTCTTGTGCAAGGCTTGCCGAACCCAGTCCAGGTCCAAACAGGCCCAACTGAACCCAGCCAACAAGGCTTTGATGATGATAATAATGACAATGGGTTATAAGGGTTAAGATTGTACTAGATAAAAAAAATCGTAAACATTGCTTGTGCTTATGGCTTATGCACCCAAATTAGAAATAATGAATGGGTTAATACAAGTGGAGGATAGAGAGAGAGAGAGAGAGAGAGAGAGAGAGAGAGAGAGAGAGAGAGAGAGAGAGAGAGAGAGAGAGAGAGATATGGACCTCGACTTCCTTGTGGCTTTTGATATGACTAGATAATACATACTCCAAGGAGAAGGGAAAACAATGTGGCATCTAAGCGGATGTCTAATAGGATACAAATAGACTACCTTTTACTAATACAGAAAGAGCAGTAAATCTGCAACGATTACAAAATCATCTCAAGAGAGTCTTGTAGCACACATATTTTGAGTTTGAATGTTCAAGCTAAGGCTAGGAAAGCCAATAATAAAGTGATGAATTGTCTAACAATAAGATGGTAGAATTTAGGTGGGAAATTGACTCAGTCAGGGAAGTACAATGATCCCAATTGATGGTGAACCCACAATACCCCGATCTTCAATCAACAAGAATCAAACATTAATCAAGGAGAAAATAAGGATTCACTTACCGGAGGTCGCAAAATCCGCAATAGAGACCTTCGATCCAATGGGACTTGCTCAACCAAGGGAGAAGAAATAGAAAAATTGCAAACAGGCAATTTTATTTGAATAATAAAAATATCATCAAGCACCCCTTGCATCGTCCCTTGCAATGATTTATAAAGCTTAAACATAGAACCCTAATGAAATCAGCCTATCCTACCATCAAGATCTTTAATAATAATGAAGATACTAAAGAATAGGCAAAAAACAAAATAAAGAAAGAAAGATAAGAAAGATATTAAGCTCTTGGGCTCAACTTGAAGGCTTGAGAGAATCCAACTGTTCTTGCCAATAGAAATAACCAAGTAGGAAAATGCAGAGTTGTATAAATCTTCATGTACAATTGTAGGGTGTAAAGATTATATTTGATATGCTAGCAATTTATTCTCCTTATTCATAGCAACTCCTTATTGTCTCAAGCTACTAAAATATGTGTCAATATTGATAAAGAAGGAAAACCGAATCAGGTACAAAGTTTGGGCAGATTCATTGCACGAGCTGTGCTTTAGAGGGACCAACCAGTTGCTGAAATCTGGCCCTCAGATCTAAGTGACTTGGGCTGCTTGCTGCCTTTGGTGGACTGAACATGGCCCGGGCCCATATTCAATGGGTCCAAACATCCTGACTTGCTATCCACAATTTTAGGCCCACTTGATTACATGGGCTTATAATAACTTGATCGATTGATTCAAATGGGCCAAGATTGACTTGATTTGATCCCCCAATTAATTCAGAAGAATTACAATTAATCTTGACATTTATTTCAAACCATCTTGACCATCCAATTTCCCATGCAAAGTTAGATTTGAATCATTTTCTTGATTGGGCCTCGATTGAGATGGATCCAAAAATCCTTGCGATTGATCAAATCAATCCAAATAAGCAAGGGCCTGATCAATCACATCATCTATTGACTTTAGGCCATATGCTCCTGCATCATAAATTAACAACATTCCAAAAAAAAAAAAAAAACCAAGAGTTTTGAGCAAGATGACTGGAATTATGCTACAATTTTAATGAAGCATGTTATCAAATGGTGGGTTGTGTTAAAAAGGTTGGCAAAGATATGGTGGAGAGTCCAAGGAGAAGAAGAGTTGTGTACATAAGGAAACTTAGGAGGTGGAACACATAGACCAAAAAAAAAAACATTATTCAAGAAATGGAAGAAGATATGAAGTCCTAAGACCTCAAAAGATATAAGTTGACAAAGAGTAGAGCTAAGAAGCCATAAGTAAAGCCAAGTTCGACCTAATACCTCAAAAGATATAAGTTGACAAAAAGTAGAGCAAAGAAGCCATAAGTAAAGCCAAATACGAAGCTACGGAAAAATTTGTGTTATCACGTTGGAACTGAGGGAGGGGGAGAAGGATATCTATAAGCTTGTCAAGATAATAACAACAACAACAACAATAATAGTAATAGTAAACTAGAAACCTCAATTGAAAGGGTCTTGATAAAAGAAGAGGTTAGAGACAAATGGGAGTAGTATAATAAAGACTAATTAAATATGAACGGTGCAAATGAAATAAACCACGATTTAGAATCAAATCAGGGAAATGGAGAAATGGGGAAAGTAGAGAAGAAAACCTTTCAAGGGATGTTAGCTGATAATTTCAAATGATGGGTTGATGCCAACTAATTGGCAACTCGTTTCGATAATGATATGGCAGCAATTTATCGGTACAGTATCGAGCAATACCCAATACTTATCAACCTAAAAGTATTTATTGCCCGATATTATAAACCATGCAACAAACCACTTTCGGTCGGGAGGCCAAGTTCAAAGTTCTTCCCCTTTCTAGCAACACTTTTTCAGGCAATGAATTTCGGAGCATACGGTTCAACAAGCCCTCACAAGGCTACAGAATTAGAAAAGATTCTAATTCTAAAAAAAAAAAAACTTCCCCAAGCCATGGGTTTCAAAGCATATGGTTATGTAACAAGCCCTCAGAAGGCCGTAGACCTAAAAAAGATATAATGATTCCTCGATAAGCACTTTCCAGCATGGGTTTCAATGCATATGTCCAAGCAAACATTATTTGACAAAATAATTCCAAGTGCATCTAAATCGTTACCCAGATTATGCCATTTGAGGACATGGAACAAAATAGCAGTCACTACGTAGCGTAGCAGCCACTATATCGGGTGTAGCACCGTAGCGGTGAATGGCATTTAGCACCGTTCACATCCGTAGCGTCTGCTATGGGGCCGCTACGCCTGCTACGAAGTGAAACAGATTCCTACTTTCCAAAAAATATTAAAATGCATAATAAGACTTATTACTTTTCTTTTTCTCTCCAAATAACATTTCTATGCAACTTTTCTACCCTTTTATGTTTAAAAGGACACCAAAAAGCACATGATCTCATTGAATTATAGTCGATACAAAGAGTTCTTCTCAAGGGTTCTTCTCTAGGTACATCCTCTTAGACACCCCCTTTCGTAGAGGTATTCTTTTCTCTAGGTACTCTTAAGTCTTAAGTTTTGACTTCATGATATAGTTTGTTTGTTTTTTTACGAGTCTTTCATTAGTTTCTAAGTTAGCATAACTAAACAACATGAATACATGTGAAAAAAAATGAACATTACTATTATTTTCTATTTATACAGCGATACATGACCTCATACAATGAAGGGACCGCTACGCCCTCTTATCCCAGTTACTTTTGCAAAAAAAAAAAACACATTTTCTCTCATCTTCCAATATTCTAGATCTTCTACAATTTTAGGGGGTGTTTGGATAACTACATAATATAATATCAACAAGTTTAAATATTGTAAGATTTCATTATCATAGAATAAAATAGTGTCAAATTATTATATAGTGTCACTTGTGGTGTTTGGCAATTTTTACAAATTTCAATATGCCTTTGAAGTGTTTGGCAATTTATAAAAAAAACTCACAAGATGATATATACTAAATAAAAAACGGAATGAGAGTAATCAATTGACCCAATGCAGGACCTACTAATTAGTAATCACATGTGTTAATAATCATGGTAGGACCCACGATTGTTAAAAAATCACATGATTAAATGTTAAAACCTTGAGATCCAAGCAATACTGTTTGATTAAGGTAGGTCCGCCAAATGTTGATAGCCATAGTGTAATACATCTAATGGTGATTATCACAAATGAGCCTATCTATATTATTTTATTTTTTTGGTAAAACCTTATCTAATGTCAAGCATCATTGATGAATCTTTTGATGAAAAATCATTATGAGACCCATTTGATATATGTAGTCATACTAACACAAGGGGAGCTATCAAATAGTGGGACCAATTTAATGATGACAAACTTCTAACTACAATCACATAATTCAATTGTGATAATTAATTAGAAACCCAGCTAATTTTGATAGTATGGGACCCACCTAATGTTGGTAATCATGATGAAGGGTCTCTAGTGTGACATTAATAAGACCCTCATAATATTGATAATTAAAAATGGCCATGTAATTGTGATATGGTTATAGGACCCCACATTAAATTTGTAAGCATTGTGGGGCCAATGTAATATTAGGATTCATAGTTGCAATGAGGATCATTAAATGTTAAAACTTATAGTGAGCCACTATAATTAATAGTTGCCCATGAGTTCTTTCTAAATAAAAAAGATTTTGTAACAAAAGATTATCTTATACAGTATATCCTTGAATAATGTAATATGAGGGTTTTTAGAAGAAAGGTAGATATTGTAATATACTTTCTAAGTTATCCAAACACCTCCTTTTTTGGTGCATAGATTATATTCTATACTAGCATATAATATGACAAAATCTCTTGAAATATCTTGTTTCCAAACACCCCCTTATTCAGGTTTTTTTATGATTTTTTCAAATCGCACCTGTACGTAGTGTTTTCGCGGCGGGCCGCTACCGCCATTTTCATCCTTGTTTGAGGCACATCTTAGAAATTTGCGCCCTTTCAATTTACATTTATGTTACTCCTATGACACTCCTTTCCTACCAAGTAGAGTCTAAATAGATCTTACGACGACCCAGAGTAGTGAGGACTGAGGCCACCACAATAAAAGTGGGAGATTTTAGAATATACGTGGCTAACGCCCAATTCAGATACTTTCGTGAAGATACTATTTACGGATACCTCCATCCAAGACATTTTCTCAAGTACAAATGAGATTTCAAGGGCTCCAAGACTTCAGTATAGTGTTTCATTCAAAGCAAACACCTGCGATGTTCCTCACTTGGATTCTAAGCATTAAAGACCTAAAAAAGAGAGAAGTCAAGCCACTATCAAAGTCCTTTTGACTTCAACAATGCTATCCTCCAAGATTAGAGTTGCTTTATCAATTCCTCACTAATAGAGACGTATCTGCCAAAAGGGTTTAATAGCCTCAATTCTTCAAGCAATGAGCAGCTGGGTCTCTTACAATGACAGATGTGCCAAGTTCACATTTCAAGGAGATCATCTCCATCCTCCTAAAATAGGGCTTCAAGACCTTCCTCTCTTTTTTGCATACCTTTAGTGTGTTATACGTGGCCAGTACACCTAGTCTCTTTACCGTTATTGAAACCTTTAAGAGTTGGTTAGGATAATGGCCTCTCATCATCACCAAGGAAATGGAAATGACTTGAGGACAAACTACTCTTTAAGAAACCAAGTCCAAATCCTGACTCTTTGGCCCTGATTTCTAGAGGGCACAATCAGTAGGCATCAAAACTTTGAATAACTAGCAAAAGAATCCATTTGGCCCTATCCTCATTGCTAAACTAGCCAAAAGTCTGAAAATTATCATAAATAGCAAGTTCAACAGAAAATCTGCGTTTTGATCCTTGAAACAAAGGAATTTCACTTTGAATACTGCTTCAAACAAGTAAACTACAATTTCCCAAGTTTGATCTCCACGTCGCAAGCTTTCAAACAAATCCGTAAATAACCAACGAGCAGATCAAAAGATATGGCCTCAGGAAGTTGCAGCCAGGATGCCAAAGCCCTAGGTGCAAATAGGCTTGCCCTCTGCCACCAATTAACTCCAGATTTTTCATAAAGCTCCTTTTCTTTCCATCCAAGCCATCAAAATCCTATAAATAGTGGCCATATCATGAACAGAAGGTATTCGTTCATAGTAAGCCTCCACAAATTTTGAGCTCTCAGGGTTTCCTAAAACCCTTAAGTAGAAGTTGAAGACTTGGAAATAGAAGGGTTTTCCTTCTCGTTCACTTTTGTGCTTTTCAAGAGATTGTGAAAGGACTCTTGCATCTTTGGTCATGGCCCACTAAAAGTCTAGAGTCACTTGTACCCAAATGTTACATTAATAATAATAAATGTTTCCTTTATTCTCTTTTTTCTTATTCTTACTTGTTTTAATTTATGAATGAACATTAATGAGAACTTGAAGGCGTGGGAAAGAACATGGAATGGAAGAGAACAATGCAAAACTCCTCACCAACACTGATCAACCACCCTTTTTGCATCTACTACATTTTAGATTCCCTTATAGTGCAATTTTATAAATAAATCCAGGTTGATTTTGGCCCTTGCTACTTTGGAAATGAAAAAAAAATGCTCCCTTAATTTCAAGATATTTTGAAAGAGATATTACTAGAAACACCTTGTTATGAACCAAATGAAGCATTCACTAATTCTGAGTGACACACAGCTTGGGATACATATGGCTGCATTTGAGTCTCCTCCTAAAATTTTTGGGAGAAAATATGTTCTGGTTCCAAAATGATGGAAGCCAAATACTAGAACAATTTCTAAGATCCACATGAGGCACTTTTACTGCAACTCCCTGCAGACCAATATAGCTTGCTTAAGTTCGAGAAGATTAATATACTTACCAAAACTGCCATTGGAGCCCGATAAGATGTCTTCCGATACTCACGAATAACTTGACTTAATTGTGAATGTGTCCTCCTTTCACACATCAGAGTATGAGTTAAAATCAATCCTCAAGAATACCATATTATCAATTAGTTGAAATCTAAGTAACACTTACGAGGCATAATAGATGGTATAAATCCTTTGTGGCTTCTGGGTTCTCTTTTTTGTTGCAGGAACAGACTGCCCTGAGTTTCCTGATTGTAGATTACCTGTAACAGACATAAACTATCGATACCAAATTCACAATGCCAATAATATTTTCATGAGTTGCTCTTACTATGCCAAAATTAAATTCCAATTAACTGATGAACCCCCATCTATAGCTCCACCTTAGATTCCTTATTCCTCTCCTCTTCAGTACCTTTTTGGATTAAACCCCTTCACTATAAGTTCCTAGGAATTCAATTCCAAGTAGGCAAAAGGCACATAAGGGCATTCTAGTATGGCTGCTTTTCTGTGAGGAAGAGCTTATTAAAAATGAACTAGATTTTCCACGGGTTTTCGCAGAATGCTGCCCTAAGTGCCCAGTGATTAAATCATAGGAAAATCTCCTCTTTGATGCCTGATGATTACCTACCCATCACCCCGGTGATTAAATCATGGGAAAGTGACGGTCCCTCTTTAATCCCTTTACTATAGTCTATAAATTCCAATGAATGAATTCAATTCAATACAAAGTAGTAATCAAACTGACCCAACCAAATAATCAGACCCTTTCCATTTGGGGAAATGGGACCCATATCGAGGGAAGTGCACACCTGAAGGGTCCGGCTCCGGAATGAATCCTCCGCCGGAGATTAACGGGTCGGGATCGGACCCCGGTGTGGGTTGCGGGTGGGAAGGGATGGCGGTTTGACACTTGGACCGCTGGTGGCGCTGCCAGGCGAGGGCGGAGCAGAGAAGGGAGAGGGATTTTCCGGTGCCGGTGGGGGATTCAAGGAGGGCGTGGCAGTGGCCCTGCCTCTGGGCGCGGTCGAGGGTGGCGATGACGCGGCCCATGAAGGCGAGCTGAGAACCATAGGGCTTGTAGGGGAAGTCGACGGGGATTCCCCCGATCTGGTACATGTTAGGGTTTTTTTTGGGAGTTGCGGAGTCCATGTTTGGAGAAGAACAAGGGTTCAATGAGAGAGAGCCGTGGGGAGGGGGTATAGAAGGTATTGGTGGTGCTGCTGGTTTTGGCGGGAAAATTGCTTGAATAGGGGTGGGGGGTATAGAAGGTATTGGTGGTGCTGTTGGTTTTGGCGGGAAAATTGCTTGAATAGGGTTTAGGCGATTTAGGGTTTTGGAGGTAGATGGGGCTTCAAATTATGGAATTCTAGTTGGTGGAAATGTGAGAGTGGTGTGAACTGTGAAGTCAATTACATTTTATCAGGCACTGTAAGCATGTAACACTTTCCTTGAAACTCGACTTTGGGTTCTTGGGAAGAGATAACTACCAACAACGTTCCTTGCTTAGCCACAAAGTAAGAGATTACATTTTAAATTTATAAGATATATACCAAAATTAATTATAAACATATAAGCATATATTCATGCATATATATAAAAATAGTCAACACATCTTCAATCACAAATACAAGTGATCAACATCAACAATAAACTATTACAAAGATAAAGCTAAAAAGAATTCATTCAACAACAACATAAAAATAATAATAACAGCAATAATTACTAAATAAGATATACAAAAGCGAATTTTGTTAATATATATATATAAGAGCAAGGCTCTCCCAAGCTTAAGCTTATGATATGATTCCGTAAGCGAACGCTTCTAGGGCCCATCCTTGATCCATCCAAATGGACCAAACACACGACCCCCTTAAATTGCACAAGCCCACCAACTTTTGGTCAAATCCGAATTTACTAGACCGTTGGATCGACTATGTACCAATCCGAATAGACCGTTGACCATTAAATTTTTGGTGCCCAGATGGAGATGATAGAAACCACAATTTGGGCTGATTTTTTGTAGGAACGAGGGTCCTAGGGAGTCCTTGAAATCCCCTCCACCCCCATCCCCATATGGGTCCCCAAGTGGGCCCCACTACGTAATTGAGCTTACTTCAGCTTACCTTATCTTAAGCTTCAGCTTAGGAGAGCTGGCCCCTATATATAATATTAGTAATAAGAAATGCATGCAATTTTTTGTTACCTATTGATAATTTCAAAACCCAATAAAACAAAGCCACCCCATTTGGATTTGTTTGTGCAACAAGAGCATTCTCGTTTATGCAGATTTTTATTTCCTCGTGAGAATGAAATTTTGTATTTTCGTAGAAAATCAAAGTCCTCTCTATTAAGGAAAAATGATTCATTTTTTTTCTTCTATGCAAGGAAAATACATCACGCCAAACAACATAATATTGTTAACAAAAAAAATCATAAAAATGTGCAATCCTCTCGTTGCACAAATGCATCATTTTTTTTTTTTTCACATAGGCCAATGGTCATTTTAATCCCTTCGCAAAAATTTCTTCTCTACCCCTTTGAAGTAGCACCAATACCATTTTAGAACTGATCAAACCATTTTTTAGCTCTAGGTTTTTTAAAAAATGTATAAACATCTTTAACTTTAAAAGTCATAAATTATGAGACTTTAAAACCAAAGGCTAGTGTTATTTGATCCCAGTAATAATTGGCCCACCTTGGATCAATGTATATATCTCTTAATTATTAGTCCATGTAGGCTCACAGAAGTGTAATTTATGGTGGGCCAAACCTAGGGTCATATTATATATATTAAAGCAAAGGGGGAGGTGGGCTGTGGGGGGTGCCACCTCATCCCTAAAAAGTCTCTTCTTTTAGAAAAATATGCACATAAAAATCACATTATTTTAAGGTGCCACCTCACTTTGGGCTTCTCTTTCTCTCCTAAAGCCTCTCTCATAAGAGATTTTTATGAAAGTTTGAATTTGAGTCATATTTCATGCCATTATCCAAATTATAAGCAAATCTTTACAGTCGGTTTGTTTTCTTTTCCTTAGATCTTCAATCATTAATGGGTCCCATGTTAAATATGTTTTGTGGGCCCTACCGATAAATGAAATCCAAATTATTGCTCCTTTACTTTCCTTTCAGTTTTTTTCCCCAAATGGATGGTTCCAGTAGTGGGCACCGGTTCGTATTAAATATATTTCAGGATTGGACTCCCGTACTGGATGAAATTCCAATGGCCTTCTCTTAACCCCTTTTTTCTAAGAGTGGGCCCCACTGATGGAGGAAGGCAAGCCTGTTGGCCGTTGTCTGATTTCTTAATGGATGAAAATCAATTAGTGGGCCCCGCGCATTTAACTTATTTCTGCAGTGGGACCCACTCATGGATTAATATAGCTCATTTACTCTCCTTTCAGTTTTTTTCCCCAAATGGACGGTTCCAGTAGTGGGCACCAGTTCGTATTAAATATATTTCAAGATTGGACTCCAGTATTGGATGAAATCCCAATGGCCTTCTTTTAACCCCTTTTTTCCAAGAGCGGGCCCCACTGATAGAGGGAGTCAAGCCCCGTTGTCTGGTTTCTTAATGGATGCAAATCAATTAGTGGGCCCCGCACATTTAACTTATTTCTACAGTGGGACCCACTCATGGATTATGCATAGATATTAGTTTTCTAGGTCAATATGTATCTGTAGTGGGCAATCAGACTGGGTTGGTATCATACACAAGCTTAATTTCTTTGATAATTGTTAGGATGTCATTTGTGTGCACATGAGTTAGAACTATTAGAAACATACTATGATGACTCATATCTATATCCACGTACACTCATCCCATGCAACGTACATCTTTTATCTTATTTTTCTTTTTTTACACTTGTTCGCCCCCCTCTCCTAAATTTTTTTTTTCTTATACTATCAATCATCTGTGGGGGCCAATTGTTCCATCACCATAAATCCAGATGTGATGTGTGGCCCATTGAGGATGAAATCATTTGATTTCCATTTCCTTTCTTCTTATCTTCCATTTTTTCTTCTTTGGATGCAGAGCCATCAGTGGGTCCCACACGTTAAAAATATTTCAAGGGTAGCCTCCATTGATGGATCAAACACGTTAATTTTTTTTAAACCTTTTCTTTTGGTTCTTTTTAGTAGATGTAGATCCATCCGGTTTGTTTTCTTTTCTTATATTTTCAATCATCAATGGTATAATATACCCGTAAATGAGATGGTCGTAATGGTCAATGCCTTTAAATTCAAGGGGTCATCGCTTTATGTAAATTTACTTTATTTTATATTTATTTTCATACATAGATATTTGTTTAATATTCAAAGATAATAAAAAAACTTATTTTATATTTATTTTATCTTAACAATATTTCAAAAAAATTCTTAAATTTTAACATATTTTGATTTTTTGCCCGGGCTTAACACGGGCGTTAAAAAGTATCTCCTTTTAAAGAAATATGCATAAAAAACCCACATTGTTTTAAGGTGCCACCTCACTTTGGGCTACTCTTTCTCTCCTAAAACCTCTCTCATAAGAGATTTTTATGAACATTTGAATTTAAGTCCTATTTCTTGCCATTATCCAAATTATAAGCAAATCTTTACAGTCGGTTTGTTTTCTTTTCCTTAGATCTTCAATCATCAATGGGTCCCATGTTAAATATGTTTTGTAGGCCCTACCGATAAATGAAATCCAAATTATTGCTCCTTTACTTTCTTTTCAATTTTTTTCCCCAAATGGATGGTTCCAGTAGTGGGCACCGGTTCGTATTAAATATATTTCAGAATTGGACTCCCGTATTGGATGAAATCCCAATGGCCTTATCTTAACCCCTTTTTTCTAAGAGTGGGCCCCACTGATGGAGGGAGGTAAGCCTGTTGGCCATTGTCTGGTTTCTTAATGGATGCAAATCAATTAGTGGGCCCCGCACATTTAACTTATTTCTGCAGTGGGACCCACTTATGGATTAATATAGCCCATTTACTCTCTTTTCAGTTTTTCTCCCCCAAATGGATGGTTCGGGTAGTGGGCACCCGTTCGTATTAAATATATTTCAAGATTGGACTCCAGTATTGGATGAAATCCCAATTGCCTTCTCTTAACCCCTTTTTTCCAAGAGTGGGCCCCACCGATGGAGGGAGGCAAGCCTCGTTGTCTGGTTTCTTAATGGATGCAAATCAATTAGTGGGCCCCATACATTTCACTTATTTCTGCAGTGGGACCCACTCATGGATCATGCATAGATATTAGTTTTCTAGGTCAATATGTATCCGTAGTGGGCAATCAGACTGGGTTGGTATCATACACAAGCTTAACTTCTTTGATAATTGTTAGGATGTCATTTGTGTGCACATGAGTTAGAACTATTAGAAACATACTATGATGACTCATATCTATATCCACGTACACTCATCCCATGCAATGTACATCTTTTATGTTTTTTCTCCTCTCGTACACTTGTTCGCCCATCTTTCAATTTTTTTTTCTTATACTATCAATCATCTGTGGGGGCCAATTGTTCTATCACCATAAATCCAGATGTGGTGTGTGGCCCATTGAGGATGAAATCATTTGATTTTCATTTCCTTTCTTCTTATCTTCCCTTTTTTTATCTTTGGATGCAGAGCCATCAGTATAGGACCCACACGTTAAAAACATTTCAAGTGTAGCCCCCACTGATGGATCAAACACGTTAATTTTTTTATCCCTTTCTTTTGGTTCTTTTTAGTAGATGTAGATCTATCCGGTTTGTTTTATTTTCTTATATTTTCAATCATCAATGGTATAATATACTCGTAAATGAGATGATCGTAATGGTTAATGCCTTTAAATTAAAGGGGTCATCGTGTTATGTAAATTTACTTTATTTTATATTTATTTGCATACATAGAAATTTTTTTGATATTCAAAGATAATAATTAAAAACTTATTTTATATTTATTTTATCTTAACAATATTTCAAAAGAATTCTTAAATTTTAACATATTTTGATTTTTTGCCCGGCTGTGGGGGGGGTGCCACATCATCCTTAAAAAGTCTCTCATTTCAGAAAAATACAGCTTATAAAATCACATTGAGCTTTGGGTGTGAGAGGTGGGCTTGAGGGGTGCCACGTCATCCCTAAAAAGTCTCTCCTTTCAAGGAAATATATAAGAAAAAGTGGGCCACCACACTCATCTAAAACAAATCTCCTCCCTAAATCTCCATTTCAATTATCTTTTCCAAATCACCTCCCTAAATCTCTCCATTTCATTCAAATTTTTTTATAAAGATAACAAACTCACATCTTTATCATATCTCCTACAATTTCTCTAAATAACTTCTTCCATCTTATCATACCTATCATTTCTCTACTTCTACCAAGAAGTTGATAATACCATGGGATATTTCTTTTGTAAGTTAAAGACCAAACAAACAAGGCCACCTTTAAACACATCATGATGCACCTTAATGAATTAGGATAAGAGGCTCACTTTTAAATATTACATCATGTGACCCCACCAATGCTCCTTAGAACACCACATCAACAAGGGACTACTGACCAAATACTCAATTGGACACACCTTTATATATTTGGATATGGGCATATCTTTAGATGTTACATCATGTGACCCCACTAAGGATCCTCGGAATGACACATCAGCAAGGTCCCACTGTCCAATTGGACACACCTTGAAGGAATTAGGATATGAGGCTCACCGTTAGATGTTACATCATGTGACCCCACCAAGTTATTTTTTCTTTTTTTATTAAAGTTATATATATAATAAATATAAACTACTTATTTATTTCTATAAAATTTGTTCTTCTCCGATAATATCTCAGAAAAGAATCACATATTTCATTATATTTTTTTAGCCCGGGCACTATACCTCTCCATTTATTTTTGTAAGCTTACGCTTATGGGGCCCACCCTTGGTCCATCCAAATGGACCAAACACATGACCTCCCTAAATTGTACATGTCTACTAGCTTTTTGTCAGATTCGGATTTACTGGACCGTTGATCGACTATGTATCGATCCAAATGAATTGTTGACCATTAAACGTTTGGGGCTAGATGAAGATGGTAAAAACCACGGTTGAGACTAATTTTTTTGCAAAGAGAAGGGTCTCACTGAGTCCTTGAAATCCCCACATCACCACCCCCATGTGGGTCGCCAGGTGGGCCCCACCACAAACTTGAGCTTACCTTACCCTAAGCTTTAGCTTAGGAGAGCTGCACCTATATAGACACACATTCATACTTGTGTAATGGTCAATGCCTTTAAATTCAAGTAGACATTATGTTATGTAAGTTTACTTCTCATTTTATATTTATTTTCATCATATGTTAAAAGATTATAATATTCAAAGATAATAAATATCTTTCTTTTAGACTTATTTTATCTTAATAATATTTTAAAATAATTCTTAAATTTCTAATATATTTTTACTTTTGGCTTGGGCTTAGCACGGGCGTTTGGTACTAGTATCTATATAATCAAATCAGAAAAGGATGCCTATAAGATTCAACCAAAAAACTCCAACCTCAAAACATTTTTATCACAAGCCTTTCCATGAGGTGGTCTACCAGAAGGTCGGGTCTGATTTTTGTTCACATGTGACAATCTTTGAATAGAGTAGAGTTGTATTTGGAAACTAAAAGAAAATGATATTTTTAATGAAAAATTTATCAGTATGAATTGTAGACAGGTGGGCCCCAAATATTAAAATAAAAAATATGACAATCTTGAGAGGATGGAAGATAGATGGTGTTGAGAGAGAGAATAACTGTAGCAAAATAGGGATATTGATTGAGAGACTTTATGAGATAGAGGATAGGGATAAAGAGATTTTTTTGGAGAAAAAGGCCCGTGCTAAGCCCGGTCCCAAAAAGAAAATTATTATTAAAATTTATTTATTTTTTTAATATTTTAAGATAGAAAAGAGAAATGAGAAACAAATAAAATTCTTTAAGAGAAACAAATCTATTTATCTATCATCATTGATATTCGATGCATCAAGATTCTACGTAAAAAAGAAAAAAAATTAAAATAAACTTACAAAACCTACAAACCAAATTCAAAATTATAAATCTCCACCCGTTTTTACTTTTCTAACTCATATGCACACAAATCACATCCTAACAATTATCAAAGAAATTAAGCTTGTGTATGATACCAACTCAGTCTGATTGCCCACTACGGATACATATTTACCTAGAAAACTAATATCCATGCGTAATCCATGAGTGGGTCCCACTGCAGAAATAAGTTAAATATGTGGGGGCCACTAATTGATTTGCATCCATTAAGAAACCAGACAACGGCCGACATGCTTGCCTCCCTCCATCAGTGGAGCCCACTCTTAGAAAAAAAGGGTTAAGAGAAGGCCATTGGGATTTCATCCAATACTGAAGTCCAATCTTGAAATATATTTAATGCGAACTGGTGCTCACTACTGGATCCATCCATTTGGGAAAAAAACTGAAAGGAGAGTAAAGGAGCAATAGCTTGGATTTCATTCATCGGTAGGGCCCACAAAACATATTTAACATGAGATCCATTGATGATTGAAGATCTAAGGAAAAGAAAACAAACCGACTGTAAAGATTTGCTTATAATTTGGATAATGGCAAGAAATAAGACCCAAATTCAAACGTTCATAAAAATCTCTTATGAGAGAGGTTTTAGGAGAGAAATAGTAGCCCCAAAGTGAGGTGGCACCTTAAAACAATGTGGGTATTTTGTGCATATTTCTTTGAAATAAGAGACTTTTTAGGGATGAGGTGGCACCCCTCACAGCCCACCTCCCCCTTTGCTTTAATATATATAATTAGCAAGAAAGACCCGTGCTTAAAAATATTACTAAATTCTTACATCAAATTACGATCCCCTTTGATCGGTTTGGAAATAAACTAAGATCATTTAAACTTTGTGGCAAACTTAACTAAAATTTTTAATAAATTTAAATAAAGAGAATTCATTGGGTAAAAAGAAAAAAATTAATATGAAACTTGATAAGAACAAATTGAACCCATGCTGCCCTGGCCGTATTTTAGAGCAGCATGGGTTCAATGTGTTCTTATATTTATATATTTGTGATTAGTTACATAAAGAAATTTATTTCCCTTATTTAAAGAGAATTCATTTGGTGAAAAGAAAAAAAATTAATATGAAACTTGATAAGAATAAATTGAACCCATGCTTCCTGGACCGTATTTTGGAGCAGCATGGGTTCAATGTGTTCTTATATTTATATATTTGTGATTAGTTACATAAAGAAATTTATTTCCCTTATGCGAGGCCCCACCCCTTGTGGACCCTCACTTATATTTGAATTGTTCTAATTATATTATATAATATCTATTTATACTAATTAATAGGGGTTAGTGAGGGTAGCTATACTAATATAACCCCTAATTAATGGGGTATTAAATGTTTAAGGGAAGTATTGCCAAGTGTCAAAATTTCAGATTTTTCTGAATGAGACAATGGGAGGACTGGTTTTTGTCTTATAATATAAATAGATTGAAACCGTTCAAAATGATTCACATTCTCACTTCCTCCACTGATCAATCCTAAGTTTTAGTTCAAAATGAGTAGGTCCCACCGTCCCATTGAGCACAGCAATGGAAACGGATTTAACACCACATCAGAATCGATTCCACGTAAGCGCCCAATCGTGTTTCCTTCATAGCCTCGGGTGGGACATGCTCTTGTTTAGCTGAAAATTGAACATCCATCGGTGGATGAGATGTGAATCATCTTGAAAGGTTTGCATTATCCCTGTATTGGCTCCAAAACGGAGTTCCGGGAAAGTTTTACACGCTTACCATCTAATAGCTGCAATGGAGGATTGGGACTCATCATGAAGGGTGCATTGGATTTTCAATTTTAAAGAGAAACCCTAGATTCTTACCTTGCCTTAAGAAATTACAATCCTCTCCACATAGGAAAATCATATCAATTTTTTTATTTATGCGAGAAAAATGTGATATATAGAAACTTAAAATGATTTTTCTTTCTATTACAGATTCCTCTCATCAAAATTACCCAAAAAAATAGAATGTTTTCTCGCATTTGGATTGAGGCCTTGTTTCTTTAGTGGAATTTTTGCAAGGATTTCACCATGTCTGGACATTATGTGACAGGTTGTCCCCTGGAATTTCTGGATTCCATGTTTCCTCATTAGCATTTCTGGATTCCAGCCACATGAAAGGTTTCTTTTTGACCTTTGGGAATCCAGGAATTCTACTCCCTTTATATTTTGGTGGAATTCTTAGATGCTCAAGCCCAAAAGAGCCAAACAAAAATTCCTGGAATTCCAGCAAACAAACAGGCCGGAGGGATGTCAAAAGTGATAATTTCTTGGGCTTTTCTAAGTTGCGGCCCAAGTCCATTCCATTTGTGCTTGGGCTTCAGCCGGACCGTTAGCGGTTTTAAAGACCTACTAGTATAAATAATTGCATTTTTTTTTTCTTTTGCTAAGAATTGCATTTATGATGTTACTCCCATTTAAATGGTGGTAATTAGGTGAATGGGCCTATTATGACAGCCTTATGGTTCACCCAAGTCTAGCCCATTTACTAAAAATGGCTTCTTGCAGGGCACGCATGACTTATCTATGCAATCAGATTGTTGCAGGGCCTCTTTTTATTTTATTTTTTTCTCACTCAAAATATGACCTCCTTTTCTAAGAAATAACCTTATAATGGCTTATTATGTGTTTTGCCATCATTGATAATGTGATTAATCAATATGATTATTAAGGGAATTTTTTTTAGGCACGCGCTTCACAGAAAGTGCGCATTCGGACTATCACCAAAGGTAGGATCCGTTAGAATCTCACATGGTCCCAAGTCCCGCATGACAAACAACACCGAGCATCATAAACCATGGCACGTTTGGTAAAAAAGAGGAATCCTCAATCTTAAGGATTCCTTCATTTCTTTACGGATAGGGGAGAAGAGTTACCGCGGTAAAAACAGGAAATAAACGATACTGGAAGGGATAAAATGGGTTTCTTATTTTCTATTTCGCATAAAGTTAAAACTATTGCGCAATCGCGAAAAGGTAATTACTGCGATTTCTCATCATGCTGCGCGATCGTAAGAGATAATGCTGTGATTTGCATAATTTCAAACCTTTTTACCCTTTTTTCCGTAGGGCCACTACGAAAAATATATAGGTAAATATGTAAAGTTCGATAACAAGGCAGAGTTATCAAAGGGTTAAAAAAAAAAACGAATTTTAATTTTTTAAAAGGTCCAAAATGAGGGCACCACCTTGATGGGAAAAAGGTAGCATGTCCAAATCCATAGTTCCATAGACGTAAGGGATATGACACATGATGCAAGCAGATGCATCGATGTATCAAACAAGCAGTGATCAACACGAAGCATGATGTCTGTGCTGAGGTGAAAGTTGGGATGGGCCGCCCAGGGACGTCATGGCCCAGCATGGCAGACCCAAAAGATGAGCCGCGCTGGCCAGGGAGCCCTGGGCTGTGGCACGGCACAACACGACCCAAGGTTTATCCGTGCCGTGCTGGACCAGGGTGTGTGGGCCTATAAATAAAATGTAAAACTTAAAATAATTAAAGATTTAATTTTTATTTGTAAATTAATATCAATGTTTGTGCATTTATTTTAATAGATTCAACTTTATTTCAAGTTGAGAACCCTAAAAATCCATCAAGTATCTTTCAATTTATATAAAATAAAAAATAAAATAAATAGAAGAGGCATGTGGGCCCGGCCCGGCACGGCTGGGCTGTCCTGAAAGTGGGCTGTGCCGTGCCAGTTTACACCCCTTGCATGGTGATGCTCAAAACAGATGTGATAATATATATCCCGGAGCTACCAAAAGAAAATATATTCAAGTACCTTCTGTTAATAAACAGAGCAACACCTGGATTTTGTACAAACTCAACATTCTGAATATTGGGCTTGCCATACAAAATTTCACAACAGAAAACAATACATGAAATTCATATAGAAGTCAGGCGAATAGCATCCTTCAATGAAATTGCATCTTCCCTAGACCTTCCTGTGACCCACACCATAAAATTTTCATCAAACCAACCAAGCCCTTTCCAAAATTTCAGCTCTCTCATGGAAAAGGGCCCTTGTATCTCACCCTTAGGGTCTATATAGTACCATATTTTTCGGGCCTCTGGATTAGTTTCCACCCGCTTTTCCTCTGTAAATCCGGGGTTATTTTCTGTTGGGTTTGCTTCTTCAGTAGGTTTGGAGATTCCTGCTCCATTTGCATCATTTGTGTTTTCGTCATTTTCATCGTCTAAATCAATGACCGGTATCTCCTGTTTCTTTCCCTCGGCCCTGTTACAAGGATCTGCCACATCCTCATCGATATCAATTACATTTTCCAGTACTTTTTTGCTGCTGCTCTCCTTTTCACATTGTTGTTCTGCTGCAAACACATGATAAATGAAATTCCAATTTAATTACAAAACCAAAATACCAAAAAAGAAAAAGAAAAACTGTTGAATACTGTGTTAATTGTAAAAGCCAGAAACCAAAACAGCGTCAATACATAGAAATGTAGAGAATGCAACAAAACAATCATGAAAGCACATTTGTGTAACCGCTTTCCTCATAAATGGAAAGGAAAAGTGAGTAGTTTTCCACATAAAACATTTCCTATCATTTGGTGTGAATGCTTTTTCACAAGGGAAAAACGGCTGAAAAGCGCAAAAGCAGCTTGATTTTCTACATTCCGTGAAAAGCCTTCCAATTGGGTGGGTAGGACTTCTGCTTATCCACGGATGCTACATATGCCCCAAAGAATGGAAAGGAACTAAGATCATTTTGGAAGTGAGAGGAGAAAAGAGTGAGTTCTAAAATGTCATGTGATCACCCACTTACCCCATTTATATTTATACATGAACACATAAAACTATGCTGGAAGGTGGAAGCAATTCAATATACAGATTATGAATTTGAGTCTTACCCAATACAGGCTTTGGAATTCTGGAGGTAGCTTCTATTGCTGTGATCAATTAGATAGAAAAGTTTTGTGAGTCTTTAATCGTACAAATACCCAAACCTAGCAAAAGAGAAGAAAATATATTTGTTTAACCTTCGGCATTATTTTTTGCAACTTCAATGTCAGGAGTGGTTCCATTTCCTGCTTAAAAAAAGAAAACAAAGGTCAAATAAAAATCCGTTTTGGGGCTTTTCTTCATGCAACACATCACAAACCACTTATTTGACAAACTCTCATGATAAAAAGGCCTACTTTGCACAGAAGTCTTGTTTATTTAGGCAAGAGATTTCACCCTTAGTCGCTTTACCTACATGACCCAAAACATTACAGTATCTGGCGTTGCCTATTTGACCCAAAACATCACAACACCCCCGGACCAACTGAACACGAGCAGACACACCACAATTAAAAAAAAAATGAAGAGAAAAGGAAAAGAAAAAATGAATATCCAAATCTAGCAAAAGAGAGCAGAGAAATATATTTATTAAACCATCAGCATCATTCACTTTACCTATATGTCCCAAAACATTACAGTATCTGGCCTTGCCTATTTGGCACAAAACATCACAACACCCCCAACCAACCAAACATATGCACACACACAGCACCAGAGAAGATGATGATGTTGATGATGATGGGGAGGGTGGGGGGGAGGGAACAGAAGATGATGATGATAATGATGAGACCCCTTATTTAGCAAATTATCATATTGGGTAAAGAAACCCTAACTTGCATTAAGTTTCTTCATTAAAGGTCAGAGAAACTGGCCTTACCTATTTGACCACAACATTAAAACCCCCACAACAACCCACAAACAAACAAACAAAAAAAAATCTAGCAGAAGGCAGGAAAAAAAAAATTTGTTTAACCTTCAGCTTCTGTTTTTGCAAATTTATCATTTGGAGCATTATCATCTCCTGCCAAAGAAAAAAGAAATTAGTAAGGCCAGGAGAAAATTCAGATATTTTTTTTGGCCTTTCTACATGCAGTAGATCACAAAACCCTTATTTTAACAAACTCTCATAGGGAAAATGAACCCTATTTTGCACAAAAGTTTTCTTTATCAAGGTCAGAAATCTGGTCTTACCTTCATCACAAAAAAAAAAAAAAAACCAAATAAATGAATACTGCAGAGCATTACCAAAGAAGAAAGAATGAATGGAACTTGTGGACTCTTCAGTTCCCGTTGTTCCAGCATTTTGAATGGAAACAGCTCCATTTCCTGCTAAATGAAAAGTGATATAAAGCCTGAGGTGAGAAATCAAAACTATATCCAACAGAAAGAAAAGAAGATATCCATTTTTGTCTCTCATTCCTGATTCCACACATCTGATTGGAATCAGCTCCATGTCCTGCTTATAAAACAAAATAGCATTTAAAAACTCAATCCCTTTTTTCTTTTGGGAGATTTCATGAAATAAGTTAACAAGTTGGGAGGGAACAGAAGGGTATTTCCCCTTTATTGAGAAATCATAATGCATAAGGAATTATGGCCTATCGATCAAGATGAAAGGATTACCTTTGTCACGCAGACGGGGGCTTGACAAGGATGCAACTCCAAAATCTGTTGCACCAAACATGACAGTATAAGTTTTAGATCAAAATTTTGGAACGAAATCCAGCCGAAAGAAAGCAGTACAATAAGATTGCCAAACCCTCACATTCTTTTTCGACAGCTTTCTCATCACAGGCCACCCAATACCCTGCTGAAACAAATACATTACCTTTGTCACGTGGACATGGGCTTGATAAGGATGCAACTCCAAAATCTGGTGCAGCAAACATGACGGTACAAGTTTTGAATTAAAGTCTTGGAACAAAATCCAGCCGCAAGAAAGCAGTAAAATAAGATTGACAAACCCTCGGAATTTTTTTCAACAGCTTTATCATCACAGGCCACCCAATACCCAGCTGAAACAAATACGTTACCTTTGTCACACGCACGCGGGCTTGATAAGGATGCAACTCCAAAATCTGTTGCACCAAACATGACAGTATAAGTTTTAAATCAAAATTTTGGTACAAAATCCAGGCGAAAGAAAGCAGTAAAATAAGATTGCCAAACCCTCAGATTCTTTTTCAACCGCTTTCTCATTGCAGGCCACCCAAGACCCTGCTGAAGTAAATACAACAGTTATATGAACCATATCCCAAAATTTCAATGGTTACTATATGAATCCTTCTCATCGGTGTTAATGAGAATATAATCTACATACAAGAAATTAAGCACAGGTCCTTGCGTATTTATGTTGATGTTACAAACTGCTGCATCCAAAATACCGATTTAAAAAATTAAAAAAGAATGAAGCAAACACACTATTTTGATACTAAATGCAACCATTTTTTGGGGGGTCGGTCAGAACCACCAGGGGGCTACGACCCATTGGAGACAAGAGGTAAGAAAACATGTTAAAGAGGGGTGTTCCACGACTAGATAATTACAGAACATGGTCTTACGTGTGGTATAACAAACATTTTCTTCTAAACAAGGGCTACACTTTAATCTAAGAGACTTCTCTTTTTTGAATGGCTACTTTCATTAAAAAAAAAAAAAACAGTACAAGAGAACTATTCCGACAAGCTGACCGCCAAAGTTCAAACAGGAAAACAAGCAAACAAGAAAGCCTCCACTACAACAAAAAAATAAAGGCAAACTTTACAACTCCATAGATAGCCCCGCAGCTTCTTTCCAATTAAACGTGATTTGATCAACCGCAAGATCTTGGAATTTGGGATTGATCGATACCCAGCTCGTAACATATAATGTAACCGTCACACAAGAACTCACAGCTTTTCTCCACCCCTTCAAAACACCTAGCATTCCTTTCCTTTCAAAGAGTCCAAATAATCGCAAGGAAGGCTACATTCCACATCTCCCCTTTGGGGTGACTAATAGGGGACTTCCAAGACGACAAGTGGTATTGGATAGACCTAGGAAGCACCCAATGACATGAAAACCACCCAAGGACCGAGTTCCAAGCCATTTTAACAACCCTGCAGTTCAAAGTAAGGTGATCTACCATCTCTTCCTCCTCCAAGCACATGCAAATGGACGCTATGGATTTCCTTGTCGTCTCCCTCCTGGAAATCTCCGAGAAAAAGGAGGATACTGAGAAGGTTCCATTTTTAGAGGCATTCCATAATCTAACATCTTCCCCATTCTCCAGAATGAATATGCCATTTAACAAATTCAATAAGGGATGCTAACTGGTTTTCCTCGTTCTCCTTACATATCTCCTAAAGGTTGGTCCCCAAATTACCTGAGCACCTGGACCTTGCCTCTCAAAGTAATTTTGAATTTTCGCCCCTTATCCAGGGCACATCGAAACAAATCTGGATACCGATCTGCCAATGGAGTGTTCCCCTCCCAAACATCGAGCCAGAATTGAATCTTCTCTCATGATCCTACTCGATACCTGATGTACTTCATGAAACTCGCATTGTTAGAGGTAATCCCCTTCCAAATAGCTGATGCTTTATAATTCCTTTCTTTAATCTCCCATCCCTCTCTTATTCTACCATATTTTGCCAGAACCAATTGCCTCCATAGGCCTTCTGTCTCATTCCCTAATCGCCACAGCCATTTACCCGACAAAGCTTGGTTCATCAACGTTACTGGCCGAAGCCCTAATCGCCCTTCAAATTTAGATTTACAGACCGATTTCCAATCCACCAGATGGAGTTTATTTTCTCCAAAGGAAATCTCGCTGCAATTTTTCTATTCGGTTGGCCACTGAGATTGGGCATTTAAACATGGACATATAGTAAATTGGAAGGCTAGACAGAACTGACTTTATGAGAGTTACCCAACCTCCAATCGATAAGTTTAACTGCCTTTCCAAGCTGTTGGCCTCTTTTCTATTCTTTCAACTACCGGGCTCCATAAAGATTTATCAGCCACTCGTAGACATAAAGGAAGACCTAGGTAGGTAGTTGGGAAGAATCCCACTCTACACCCCAGAATTTCGGCAAACTGAACCATCTTCTGATCCTCCACCTTTAAACTGATCAATTCACTTTTGAAGAAGTTGATTTCAAGCCCCAATACAGCTTCGAAGCATATCAGTATCACCTTGACATTTTTGACCTGATCTTCATCGGCTCCACAAAAAAATCAACGTGTCGTCCGCAAATTGAAGATGAGATAGGATTTACATCCCCTGCCACTTCAAAGCCTCTTATTAAGCCCGCACTTTCCGCCTCCGCAACCACAACAAAGAGGAAAGGTGAGAGGGGATCTCCTTGACTTAAACCCCTCTGCACCTCTATGAAACCGTTCGGAGACCCATTTATCATAATAGAAAAACGGGCAGATGATACACATTCTTGAACCCACCTTCTCCATTTGGTGCCAAATTCCATTCTACCAAGAAGCTACTGCAGGAACCTCCAATCCACTCTGTCATATGCCTTCTCCAATTCCAGCTTACAAATTAGCCCTGGATCTTGTCCTTATTTCTTGAGTGCACACATTCATTCGCCACAAAGACGCCATCCAAGATTTGTCTCCCTTTAACAAATGCTCCTTGCTCCATAGAGATTAGATTAGGTAGAACCTTGTGAATCCTTCCCGCTAACACCCTGGCTAAAATTTTATAAACACTTCCAATTAGACTTATGGGCCTGTAATCCTTGTTGCTGATTTTACCTTCTTTTTTGGGGATTAAAGACTTGAAAGGATGCATTCAACAGATCCTCTCTGCATTGGTAAGAAAGCAAATTAAGAAGGCACAAGCGTCAACTTCGGTTTTTTTTTTTTTTTTTTTTAAGATAGGAAAAGTTGGGCCACACCACGTCCCTGAAAAGAGTCTACCACTCAAATCGTTCATAGGTAAACCTGTATATGCATATGTTTTGTTGGATCTGAGAGGATTGGATGCAAAATATAAGATAAAGTACACTGAAAAAACCCAACACCGTGTTCCACACAAACAATTGCTCAAACCATTTGTAGTTCCAATATGGTTAAATATGCCAAAAGCGAAAAAAGGAGCATAAATAAGAAGTACTAGAAAATAAATGCATTTTCTATAACAAGTATCTAAATGCAACCAAAATATATGAAAACAGCAAGAAATTATGATTTTGTCAATGCAAGAAAAAATACGTGCCGCTTGCAAGCTTCTCATAGATTGCTATCAATGAAATCAATGTTAATAAAAGCCAAATTCTGAACTTTCTAGTTTGAAAAGCAAATACAAGATCTTCTAGTTCAAACGCCAAATATAAGATTTTTCAGCTCGAAAGTCAAACCCAAAACTCGCCTCAAAATTTTCACCTTGGATAATCTGAAAAGGCACAACATGGTTATTGTTAATGGCTGACCCATGTGCCTGGCAGAAGCTAAATCCATTTATCATCCGTTCATTCTCTTCTCAATTGCAGGCATGGATTAAAAAACTGGCCGATACCGGTTCGTATCGGCCGGTACGAACCGGTATCGGCCGGAACCGGTACGATATCGGGACGAGATATCGGTTTCGAAAATATCGGCAAAAAATCCCCAAAATATCGGTATATATCGGCCGAGATGAACTTCATCTCGGCCGTAACGAGATATCGGCCGATATTTTCAAAATATCGGCCGATATCCCTTAAAAAAAACACTAACCCTAATTTTTTTCACATTTTTCATCTTCTTCCCCTCTCCTCTCATATCCAAACACCTTAGAGCAGCAACCACACATTCACACGTCCCTCTTGCATATTTTCTTCAAGAAAAAATTATTTAAGTAAGAGAAAATCATCTTAAAGCATTTTATTATGTATTTATGTGTTTTTTTTTTAGATGAAGCATGGAAATCATGAGAATGTCATTTGTGTGGTATTGTCCACTTAAAACTAAGTTAGATCTATATACTTTCATGCTAGATCTACTACTCATACACATGATTTTGAATTTTTTTTTCAATTTTTTTATTTTCGGATTTATTATGTATTTATGTGTTTTTTTTAAATGAAGCATTAAAATCATGAGAATGTCACTTGTGTTGTGTTCTTCACTTAGAACTAAGTTAGATCTATATACTTTCATGCTAGATCTACTCATACACATGATTTTGTATATTTTTTTAATTTTTAAAATTTTTAATATTATAATAAAAATATATCTTTTTTTTTTTAAATTTCATCACAAATATGTTCTTTTAATGATTCATGGAGTGGGGGAAGGTACTCATGGTCATCATGGGGGTTATGTTGGCCAACAAGGTGCCATGTGTGAACATCATATGAATTATTCATATGACCCTAATTGGGTACCCCCTTCACCAACACCGATAATGTCTATCGAACAGATATTAATTGAGCAAGGGAGGCTTCCCCTACCACCACATGATCCCCAACGACCTTTATATGCCCCTCATGGCTATTTCATGCCATTTCTGCACAATTACCAAGAACAATCTACAGGGGATGAAGATAGTTCATCATCTTATCAAGAACAATCTGAATATGGTCATGGGTATGGTAGTGCTGCACAACAGTATGGAGCATATCTTTTTAACCAATACCGAAGAAATGATGATGATGATGATATTGAGCCTGGGCAATACTCCACTTGGTATTAGGCTGTCAATCTATCAACTATCATACACTCATACTCATCAATCTCTCTCTAGTTTCTACTCTCTACTCCCCTCTAATTTCAGGTAAACCATGAACCTTTTGATGCCCAAGTGCTTTATGATTTATCTATCTCACTATCATGTTTCAGATTTTAATATGTTATCTTCATGGTCATGAATTTCACAACTAATTTGATGATTGAGTTAGTATTAAATGATGATTGATATGTTTGTTATCTACTTATCTTTATTTTCTTATATTTTACACTAATAAATTGATCATGAGCATCAATAATGGTTGCATTATATGAAATACTAGAGAAGAAAGCGAACAGCGACACAGACATGACTCATAACTTAAGGTGACGAGATTTTGATTTATTGTTGTTACTAATGAAAAAAAATATTGTTTTCCCAGCATTTTCTAATATTCTGGATTTTTTGGATATGTTTGCAAATTTTTTTGGATTAAAAAAAAAAAAATTCACTCCGCGACGACCGCGACGGACCGATATCCGCGACGATATGGTTTTTCGGCCTGGCCGATACCACGACCGATACCGAGATTTTAAACCATGATTGCTAGGACCATTTATGGTTGGCGGCAATTGGCTGGTTTGATTGCTCTTGGGTCTTTCCTGATAGCATTGATAGGCTCTTAGAGTGGAGTTGGGTGTTGGGTTTGGTGAGAGGCAGGATTATGTGAAACACATATTTCCTTGTTGTTATTTTGGTCATTTGGAAGGAAAGAAACAGTATTTGCTTCGAAGGTCAGTCTTCTTCTTTGGATGTGCGGGTGGACAGGGTCAGATTTTATGTTGCTACTTGGGCTTCCATACTCCATGTTTCTAAAGGTTTGTTGGTGGATTCTATTTTGAGAGGATGGCATGAGGTGGCTTTCTCAGTTCCGGTGCTTCATATAGTTAAGCTGTAATGGTCACCTCCACCATTTATTCGCCTGAACTTTGATGTAGTGCTATTGGTAATCTTGGACCAGCTCGGATCAGTGATATAGTTAGAGATCATTCAGAGGCTCCTTACTTTCATTCTTGGGCCCGGTTGCTGGTTGGCGTGTGCACGATTAATGAGGAGGAGATGAAGGCTTTGGGGACTGGCCTTCAGGAGGCAACTAGCTTGAGCATAGTGGGATCACTATTGAGGGCGACTCTTTGTGTGCCATTAGGTGGGCGTCAGGAGTTTGTAGAGCTCCTTGAGGCCTTGCAGATATTGTGAAGGAGGTGATTTCTCTAGCAAGGCGGCTAGAGGCCTCCCTGGTCCATATGAAGAGAAGTTATATTTCGGCCGCAGATGAGATAGCCAAGGTGGGTGTCCACTGGCCTAGCTTAACCTTTTCTAATTTGTTTCTTTTTCATCTTGATTTAGGGTACTTTTTTGTTCTTCTTTTTGGTACCTATTCAGTACCTCTCTTGTACTTTTTAGCTATTAGTGAAAGTTACCATTCAAAATAAAAAAAAGGGAGTCTCATTCTCACCAAAGTGCCAGGGATCAAGCCCCGGTGCTGGCAGAGCATATATGCGAGAAGTACTATGGCGGAGTACATGCAGGAGCACACTGTGGCAAAGCACTATGGCAGGCGCACACTTGCAGAGAACTATAGTGGGAGCAGGAAACACTAATGTGGAGTACCCCAGGGATGAGCCTAGGGTTAGAATAGTTTTACCATTCCTCCCATGTAAATAATAATAATAATGAGGATTTTATGGGGAAAAACCCCTTAGAGGGCAGGTGCACAAAAAAAAAAAAAAAAAAAAAGAAGACTCAATAGATCCTTGCAGATGGTAAGGGTTCTCCCAATAGATTCTCAATCAACACAGGTTTGCGACTCGTTTACGCTCATGTTGTCGTCTTCTTCTTCCTTCCTCCTCCCTCCACTTTATCCATCTACCCACTCCATTTCTTGCCCAATCCACCATCATCAGCACTTCATCATCATCAACACCACCCATTTATCATGCTTTAGTAGATACAACGAGAGACTGAAAAAGCAAGAGAAGGAGAGAGAGAGAGAGAGAGAGAGAGAGAGGCCCACGTTCTTTATTACGATTCTAGTTGCTAACTACTCACTTCCCTCCAACCACCTCAACCAATCCCTCTCTCTACCTTATAAAACCCCCCTCACCTCCCCCGCCTCAACTAGGATTTCTCTAATCTCTATCCCTCTCTTCTTGTCCTCTCTGCTTCTAGATTCTTCTTCTCCAATCTTCTCTTTCCGGCGAGAGATAAAGGATCTAATCAAAGAAAAAGGAAAATACATGAAATGGAAAGGAAGAAGATCAGATAGCACTATTCGAAGTGGCCCTTAAAGGAGCATTTGAAGCAAATTGCAGGGATCGGATTGGAGAAGAGGAACAAATAAGAGAGAGGTTTTATGGATGCCATGGTGAGTTCGGGTAAGAAATGGAGTTGGGAGATTGAAAAGAGGAGGGAGAAGAGGAAGAGGAAGACACGAGCGTTGACTAAGGTACAAACCTGTCTCAACTGAGAATAATTAGGGCTGTCAATCTGGCCCTTTGGCGAGGGGGGCGGGGCCCGGCCCGGTTTGGCCCGCAAAAGCCCTCAAAGCGTGGGCTTTTCTTTTTTGAAAAGCCCGCAATTTTTAGGCCCAAGCTAGGGCTTGACTCCGGCCTGGCCTTTTGTCTATTAATATATAAAACAAGTATTATGTATAATAAAGAATATAAATAGGGATTTTTACGGAATTTTTTTTTTTTATAAACAACTCCTCTAATTAACAATTAATGATGGAGGCTTAATATTTTGTCAAACAACAATAACCAAATCTTAGAATTTTTTTTAATGAATATCCCCATAGATCACGATATTGCAACCTATGTTTGATTCTACGTTTTCTTTTGAACAATATATTTGATTCTATGTTTGCCAAACACGGACATATGTTTCAATGAAAAGGGAATTCACAGTGTCATTCATTAGAATAATTTTTACCAATGTAAACTACTGAAATTTGAGAGTTAAGATAAATGGCTATCAACATTATCATTGAGTGGAGTTGAGTTTTAGCCACTAGCCAATGATCGATGCCAATTTCTTTCTATCTCTTTATTTTTATGACTATTGTTGTTTCATTCAAGTGAACTCCACATTTGGAGTTAAAGTTTGCAACTCATGCATCAAATCATCTTCTGTAATCTAAGTTCAATTGCTTGTTATAAAATCCAATGGTGATTTTCAAAGAATTACAAGTTAGGGTTAATGCTAATTCAAGAGTGGTCCAATGTTTATTTAAACCACATATATTAAATAATTTATTTGGAAAGGTCAATGCCAATTTGAAATAAATCTAATTGAATCAGATGAGGCTTGCCAAACATATTCTCATGGTCCATATTATTGATTTATAATATATATATACAGTACAAGAACTAGTAAAAAAGGCTACAAGTAGCAGAACTTCAACCGTCTGACGACAAACAAAACCGAGTACATTAATTACTTAAACTATGTAACTACTGCCAGCGCGTTAAGGTGTTTAATTTTTTTTTTTTATAACGGTAAATTTTATTCAAAAAAAGAACAAAGAACAGCAATAAAAATAACACAAACAAAAGCTAAACATCAAACGAAATGTGAAGCTGAAAAACTCCTTGCCTAGCAATACCATCTGCCAAGAAATTACCTTCACGAGGAATATGAAGAAAAGAAGCTCCTAGATGAGATGAAATATCTTGTACCTCCTCCACCAAATCAGCTAAAGTCCACGGATGAGAAGACTTCCCAGAACCCCATTGAATCGCAGAGAAAGAATCACCTTCAATAATTGCATGAAAACCTCCCAGATGACATAATTCACGACACCTTACCAATAAAGCATACATCTCAACTCCATTAGAATCAACACAACTCACAGGACCCGCGAAGTTTTTGACAATTTTTCCAGAGAAGTCACGAATAACACCCCCAATTCCACCCATCTGAATATGCGGAAAATAACTGCCATCAAAATTTAGCTTAAGAAAACCATTCGGAGGAGGTTCCCACAATAGATTTTTTCTGAGCATAGAATGCCTTCCACCTTGAAAAAAGGGGCTGGCCAAGATCTAGTAAGAGCTTCTAAAGAGACTCCAACAAATTCAACCTTCCTAATGGCCCATTCCGAAGCAACCCAAATAACGGACCGAACAATCTCCCCAGGAGGTTTGCATTTATTTTGAAAAACTCTATTATTCCTCTCAACCCATAACTTCTAAAGACCAGCATATAAGGATAACTGCCATAGAATACGCCCACAAACAGATTTATCCCTGAAAATCCACTGCTCAAAAAACTTCTTAATAGAACAAGGCATGACCCAACACATATCAGACATTCTAATGATAGACGTCCACACTATTTGAGCATAGTAGCAATGGACCAGAAGGTGGGTCGTCGTTTCCTCATCTTGTAAACAAAGTGGACACCCATTAACAACAGTAAAATTTATCCTTCTTAATTGATCCATAGTAAGAATTTTATGGGAACGGGCTACCCAACAGAATACCAAGATTCTTGGAGGAACAATAGGGTTCCAAAATCTCTTCCACCCTACCATCCGATCGCCCACACCAATCAAGACATTATAAAAAGATATAACTGAAAAATTCCCTTTAGCTTTAGCCTTCCAAATCCTAACATCCCTTCTCCCTCCAGAGATATATGTCTTGTTAAGCAAAGAAAGAAAACTAACATACTCTGTCACCTCATGATCGTGCAAATTTCGACGAAAGTGGAAACTCCAAGCTCTCGATCCACTCACAAAATGAGAATTATCAGCAACAAAGGCCTGGGGGTCCCTGTCCAAAAGGAAAAAAGAAGGAAACTGACACTGCAGGTTAGCATTACCACACCATTCATCATGCCAAAACTCAATTTTGTTCCCGTCATGAACCCTGTACCTTGTCCACTGATTGAACTCTATCTTCACAGACAGAATTGACTTCCATAACCCTGAAGACTTATAACTAAGATCTGTAATGCACCATCCATCTCTTCCCACTAGGGCTGCACAGAACCGGACCGTAGACCGGACCGGACCGGATTTGCAGTTTTAGTGGTCCAAATCCGGTCTGGTCCGGACCGGATTTGAAAAATCGGTTATTCTGGTCCGGTCCAGTCCAGGCCTTTTGGGGTCCGGTCTGGACCGGATTTATTAAAATAATAAGTTTTTTTTTTTTAATATAAGATGATGGATTATTAAATTCAGGCATTCAGCCCATGAGCCCAGCACCCCAGCCCATTTGAATATAGTATGATGTATGTATTATGCATTATACAAGATATATATTTCTACATTGTGCTTTTTATATATAAGTTGGGAACCTTCAGTTGAACTGGGGTACCCAAGGCTAATAACCAAACCCAAACCCAAACTAAAAAATGGCCCAATACAAATTTCACTTTTGGCTGGGATTGGCTATGTCATGTGGTCAAGTTGGGTGCATTGCCAGCCCCAGTTGCAGCCATTTCTGTAGCCTCATCTTGTTTGAGGAATTCAAGCATGGTTTCTGTAGAGAGCATAAGACTGAGACTATTTCTTTTGTTTTTTTGTTTTTGGTGGGAGACCTATTCTTAGAATTGAAGGGAGACACCAAAGTTAAACTATAGATAAGAACCCATTCAAAGATGTGTGTGTGTGAGAGAGAGAGAGAAAGAGAGAGTTTAGCATGACTGTATAATTCCTTCGCCTGAATTTCATGGAAAACTAAATGTGGAGATTCCTTAAGTGGGATTCTGTTGGGTTGGGTATTCAAGTCCACATGTACATTGGACTCTTAAAACCCTCAAAATCTTACAAAAACAGGTCACAGTGCTTGGAAAAAAAACAACTTGGAAAAAAAATTTTCAAACCGGACTGGACCACTTTAAGTGGTCCAACCAGACCGTTTTGGACCGGTCCGGTTCTTCATTTAGGCCGGACCGGAAATCCGGCTGTTCAGCCCTGCTTCCCACCTTATACTTATCAATAAGGATTTGTCTCCATAACCCTTGATTCGAGTTACCCATTCTCCACAACCACTTTCCAAGCAATGCTTTGTTCATATTTTCAATAGAACGGATACCCAAACCTCCTTGCGCAATAGGTTTGCAAATAACCTCCCATCGAACCAAATGATATTTTCTACTCTCAACAGTATCATTCCAAAGTAAATCACGTTGAATCTTCTCTAATCTTCGCATGACACCTTTTGGACATCTGAAGCAAGACAAAAAATAGATAGGGATGCTTGAAAGAACTGATTTAAGAAGAGTAAGACGACCACCCAAAGATAGATACTTACCCTTCCACGAACTTAGTCTTTTATCCAATCTCTCCACCACTGGACCCCATAAGCTTTTCTTCGGAATCCCCAAGCACAAAGGTAAGCCCAAATGATTGGAAGGAGAGTTAAGGTGTTTAATAGTATCTTCTATATCCTAGTTTCATGTCACTTAGCTTATTTCATTTAATCCTAAATAATAATTTTATTAGGACAAATTAACATTCTTTTAGAAGTGTTACAAAAAGATTCACTTTTACATTGCTTCTCGAATAAAGGTGCATGGGTTAGCAACTTAGCATTATGGTATAGAAAAATTATTATATATGATATATTAAAAAAATCATTTCTTTCGGCCCTCGCCCGACCCTAGCCCTAGCATTTGAGGGTAGGGTAATGGCTTCAATATTGTAGGCCCGTCGTGGACTCTGAGGGCTTTGGCTTGACCTAGGCCCAGCCCGCATATATGAGGGTTGGGTAAGGGCTTACCCTGGTTTGGCCAGGGCCCGGCCCTTTGACAGCCCTAAGAATAATACTAACGCATCGAACCTGTGTTGAGTGTCGATATCGACGCTCAACTAAGAATAATGAGTGTCGAAAGGCGCTGAGGCTGAAAGGAAATAAAAAGTGACGGGAGGGCTTTTTCTGTATGTGAGGATCTGTTGGGCCCTTTTGGGCACCGGCCATCTAAGGGGTTTTCCACTAAAATTCTATAATAATAGTAATAAATAAATAAACAAACATAAAAAAACTCAGCAACTGGAGCAGCAAGGACCATGGATCAAAATAGTGAATGTCGCACTTAATAATAAATAAATAAATAAATAAACATAAAACCTCCTTAGCACCTGGAGCAACAAGAAGTCAAGGACCACAACCAAAATTAGTTAGAGATGTGCCCACAACAATGTGGTGTGGCCCATTGACATTGGGTCAGGCCTAAAGTTGACAAAATTATAATGCGCATGATGAATCATAACATGCAATTTCAATTTAGATATCATCACAATAGGGTGAAACTCAAGCAAGTCCCAATGAACGGAGTCTTATTCCAATCGAACAGCAGAATTGACATGAACCTCGTTGCACAATTTTCAGTGGGATGAGCCAATTGCAGGAAAATAAAAAAAGAACAAGAAAAAAGAACCTTTAGTTTCTCTGCTTATAGCTTTCTGAAGAGAGAGTGCTCCATTCCCTACCAAATCAAGCACAAAACAGTTTAGAAGTCTTAAAGTGAGATTATAATTGATATAAGAGAAGTCTTATCTTTATAAAACCTTCATTTTCTCTGTCTGCAATAATCCGATTGGTGCATTCTTTATTTCCAGCTAATAATGTTTAGATACTTGATTTAATACAAAAACTTACCATGCAAACTAAATTCAATCCAGACTCAGTTTAACAGTTTAACTATTTTTTCCCCATTGTTCAGGAGCTTACACTGCCATGTGACATTATCTCGTAAAAATTGCTCAGTTAATAAAAAGCTTTGATATGTCACATTACAGTATAAGCTCCTAAGACTCTACAAACTCGAACAAATTTCAGCCAATTACTGAGTTTACTCTCTTAGCTTATCAACGCATTTTCAATAACTTACACCTTGTTATTAAGCAATGAATAGCAATTTTAAAAGTCAATACATGAGTTTCAAAACAAAGTTGACAAGCCAGCAAATAAAGCTTCTTAAACCTTCAGAAACTACTTCCACATTTTCTTGAGAATTTGGAGTCTCTTCGAGCTCAACTTCTGCATCTGCTATTACTTTTGGAAGCTCATTTAACAGCCGTGAACGTTCGGAAGGTGTCTGAAGCAGCTGTCTTCTCTCAATGTACTCAAACAGCGTAAATCCAAAATAGGTCAAGGATAAATGCACTTAAGAGTATCAGTCAAACAGGCAAGAGGTACCAAACATGGGTGACCATAAAAGAATTTGTAATCATGAGCCAAGTTTTATTTATTTATTTATTTATTTTTTAAATGGATAAGCTAACCATTATAAGGGCTTGATGTTTAAGAGTGGTGAAACTTAAAGAAACATGCGGGTCATGGAAAATGGTTTCAATGAGCCAAGCCAGCTTGGTTTAAGCTTCACTTGTGGGTTAATAATCCAAAATGAGCTGGTTCATACCACACAAGCAAAACTCAACCTAGGCCATGTTCACCTCAGATTGACTGGAACTTGGCTTTTTAAAGGCTTAGTTCAAGTTTAATCTTGAAAAGCATATATACTACATATATTATATAAAATAAATCATAAAAATGCAATATTAATCATACACACACATACAACCTAGATCACCTGTGTGCCCAGATGCACCTCGCTATGGGGCCCACCTGAAGATGGGATCAGGGTGGTGGAAGGATCTGAGTCAGCCCAAGCCCCTTACCAAGTCTGGGGCCCACTTGATATTCCTATCACCTTCATCTGGGCCCCACAAGTTTCAATAGTTATGACAAAAAGAGAAAAGTGAAATCGATCTATGGTGGGCGTCCATTTGGAAGGGTGCAAAGCTCATGTATCCAGGGTGATACAAGGGACCCCGTGTGTTGGGTCAATTCGGATGGACCCATAGTGGGAACCATGCCAAGGTGCACACCTTGCACTTAGTGAAAAGGGGCATTTTGGAAAAGAGCCCTAGAAAATACCCGGGTATTTTGAAAAGAAAATCACCCCTTGCGTTTGACGAAAGAAATAAGAAGTATTATGGTGACATGTACATGAATTTAAAAAAAAAAAAAAAAGTGTAGAGTTCTATCCTCCTTTTTCTCTCTTCAAAATTCTAGCAAATATATCTAATGCATGGCTTAAATGGCTCTTACTTTTTCTCTCTCTAAAAGGTTTATCTAAGTTTCCTTCTTCTCATTTAAAAAAAAAAAAGTTGAATTGGGGTTGATTTCCATCTCATGACTAGAAGACTCCATGACTGGACCCTCTTATTTTGAGATTGAATCCAATGAGAGTTGATGGCTGGCTAGGTAATCAATTGCTTTCATAATTTAATTGCAACATTAGAAATCCAACAGTGGGGCCCTCTTATTTTGTGATTGAGTCCTTGACTCCATATACAAAAGAAGTTAGATTTTTATAGGATGGTCTGCACCATTTGAAATTTTATATATGAGCTCCATAATATTTTTATTGCATTTCTTCCCCTTCTTATTTTGTGATTGAATCCAATGAGAGTAAATGGTTGGCATGTAATCAATTGCTTTCATCATTATTTGCAACAATAAAAATCCCTAAGTGGTGCCCTTTTATTGTCATTGAATTCATTTACAAAAGTTAGATTTTTATAGGCAGAAATCCCTTAGTGGGGCCCTCTTATTTTGTGATTGAATTCATTTACAAAAGAAGTTAGATATTTATAGGATGGCACCATTTGCAATTTTATAGGTGGGCTCCATAATATTTTTATTACGTTTAACATTAAAAAAAATATTTTTATTACGTTTCTTCTATTGCAATGTTAAAAAATATTCAGTGGGGCCCTTTTATAGTTCAAAGAAAGAAGAAGACTTAGAAAGGGGGGAAAAAGAAGTTGCACATGGATGTTAGAACTTTTCATCATAACTCATAGCTAGAAGATTTAAATGCACTTGGATCTTGTTGGATGCCCCTTCGAAAGAAGAGAAGAAAAAAAGGAAAAGTAATAAATGATTGCTATGAAAGAGAATAACCTCTGCACCTAACCTTTTCTTATTGGATGTTAGACAAAGGGCAAAAACGCCCCTTTTTGAATGAGGCATTTTGTACAATTCCTCTATATATCCCCCACACTTGAGCACCGGTGCTCATGATAAGGTGAGCACCGTTTCTTGTGCCCCCCACCCAAACCCACCCACACACACACCCCTAACTGTGTGGTAACGGTGGCTCAAAACCCAACTACTTGATCAATGGCCAACAAGTTTTCAACGCCCAAAACAAATGCATAGTCGATCCAATGGTCCATGTCCATGCGGATGGGTGCTAGACCCGGGATCCCAAGTGGGCCCCGCTAGGTATTTAGGCACATGGTGCTCACTTGAGGTTTTTCCTATATATTTGTGTGTGATAAATATTGGATTGTAATAGATATTAAAACTTGAAAATATAAGTTAATCTGAGCTTAAGCCTTGCTTGATTTTAGCTCAAGATACAAGCCCCACTCAAGCTAAGTTCAAGCTTGGCACATCATGATGCGGGCCAGACTAATGGGCCCCGCCTAAAGGTCTATACCAGGAAGCCCAAAGCCCACAAGGCCCATCAATGCCCATCAATGAATTCCCAAGATTTCTCCAACGGCAAATCCATGAAGGATTCTTTCCTACAGCAGTTCCTAAATTTTCTATCCTCTAGTAGATTTCTTAGATTATAATAATTGTTAAGATTTAACAATAATTAGGAAGTTTCTAAATTTTCCTAGATTCTTAGATTTAGGGAGTTTTCTAATTTGGTTCTGGCTTGATTGCTAAATCAATACTTAGACTTTATTATATAAAGAATGTAATCCCTTATCCCGGGATAGAATACAGAAATTGAATGAAAATTGAGTTTGCTCAACGTGTGATTTTCTCGTCTTTAGTGTGAGACCTAGACATCCTACCCTAAGCCGTTTGGCTTGGAGAATAGCCCGTTGGCTATCCTTCTTCTCCCCTGCGCTGCTTCACATCAAGTTCAAGTGGAGCATTGTTTTATCAAGCAGATCAAGTTCTATGAATTAATAAGGTTTAACAAGATTCATTACAGGACGCCGGTGATCGATGATTTAAGATCAATGGCTTAGATTTATTTTAGGGCTTTAACCATTACGTCTCATTTAAAACCTGGTGTGTGGATGTCCTATAGTAGTTTTATTTATTTCTCTTTCATATGTTTTTTAATTGAAGTTGCTTTGAGCACCTTCTTTCATTTCTTCTCCTTGCCCCATTGGATCGAAGATTTATACGGTGGATATTCACGATCAATGTTAAGTGAATCTATACATTTCTCCTTGTGTGTGTATTTTCTTTTTCACTGAAGATCGGGTATCATGGGTTCACCATCAATTGACATTCATGCTTCCCTGATAGGGCCAGTTGGTATCAGAGAAAATCAATCAATCCATACAATTTGTTTATTGAATCCGTCGGCCAAATCATGCCTCTCCAACATGCACGAGGTTGTAGGAAGTTGGTTGAGAGTGACATGGCAAATGAACCTGAACCACATGATCTAGAAATCTTGGATCTACATAGATAAGTTGAGAGACTAACTTGACATTTGCATCAAATTGAGCCTTGAGATCAGTTGTTTGATGAGTAAACCCATGAAGCTGACAATAATTTTTTGGTTTATTTGATGAGTAAACCCATGAAGCTGACAATAATTTTTTGGATCGAAGATTTATACGGTGGATATTCACGATCAATGTTAAATGAATCTATACATTTCTCCTTGTGTGTGTATTTTCTTTTTCAGTGAAGATCGGGTATCATGGGTTCACCATCAATTGACATTTATGCTTTCCTGATGGGGCCAATTGGTATCAGAGAAAATCAATCAATCCATACAATTTGTTTATTGAATCCGTCGGCCAAATCATGCCTCTCCAACATGCACGAGGTTGTAGGAAGTTGGTTGAGAGTGACATGGCAAATGAACCTGAACCACATGATCTAGAAATCTTGGATCTACATAGATAAGTTGAGAGATTGACTCGGCATTTGCAACAAATTGAGCCTTGAGATTAGTTGTTTGATGAGTAAACCCATGAAGCTGACAATAATTTTTTGGTTTACGGTGTTGGTGATAGACCGGATGACGCAGTCAGGGAAGTAGTAATCTCAATTGATGGTGAACCCAACGATACCCGATCTTCAATCAAATATAAAATCCGCACACAAGGAGAAAGATAGAGATTCGCTTACCATTGATCATGAAAATCCATTGTCAATGCCTTCGATCCAATCGAAGATACTCAAACCAAGGAGAAGGTAAATAGATAAAAGTGCACACATGCAACTTTAATTAACTTTCATAAAATATTCCAAGACTGCCAAGGTCATCCCTTTACATTCTTATTTATAATATTGAAAACCCAAAACAACTCTGCTTATCTAAATTATAGCACTACTAGCTACACTAATTAGAACCCTATATAAAAAGAAAGCATGGCAACTAGGACGTAGGACGTTCACTACTCTTTGGAGGAATGGGTTGTCATATCTTTAACAGTGGAGGAAATCACTCACTAATCTAATAATCTCTTTATAACTGAAAAGAAGGAAATCAATCCAAGTACAAGAATTAAACAACTGAATTTAGAAAGAAGGTTATTGCATCATTATTTTCTTTTTCTGCAAGTGGGACCAGTCATCTCTTATAAACTGACAGCCGAGCCTAGGCCTGATTTGGGAAATTTAGGTTGGTTGAGCCCACTGACCTGCCACCCCTTTTTAATAAGTCTATTGGGCCTGTTGGTGCCTACATATTCCTCCACTTGAAAAAGACTCGCCCTTGAGACTGCACCCACAATTCAGCGCTTTCTTTTCCTTTTCTTCTTTCTCTTCAACATCCACTTCTGTCCTTTTGGTAGCAATTGAAAATACGGAGATTTGTTGTCATGACTTGGGTTTGGAAGATTGACTGGTGGTATCCATCTGGGCCCAGAACTTGATATGTGGTAGATCTCGTCGTTGTATCCCTTCCTAAAAAGGATCAACATAATATATCACTGGCATGTCTAATATTTGTAAATCAAATGCATAAATGATCACATCCACACTCTTCAAGATCAATCCATCATATCCTCACCCTCTAAAACATTAACTATCTCAATAACACTCTCCAAAGTGAAATCAGTCAAATCTGCTCCAACCATAAAGGTTAATCTGTTCATCATTGGCATGTGGAGTTTCTTCCTCAAAATATTGATACTCATCACAGAATATTTTATCATTAAAATCATGATCTTAAGACATATCAAAGATCTGATCAGGGAAAGCATCATCATCCTTGTATATATCCCACATCCGCATGTCAAGCTCCTCACCACGATCTTCATCCAACTCATCATTATAAATTAGATCCTCAAAATCACCATCATCAACCGGTCCATCACCGTAAACCGAATAATTGTCATCACCTTCATAGGCCGACTCATCAAATAACTGATCTCGGGGTTCGATTTGATCCAGACGCCAAGATAGGGTCTCAACTTGCCTACGCAAATTCTGGATTTTCAGATCTTGCGGGTCGTATCGATTTTCTACGTCACTCTCAACCAAATGCCTGCGACTATGTCCACGGTGAAGAGGCATTATACGGGAGATGGAATCAACATACAAATCGTATGGACTGAATTGCTCTAATGCCAACTAAACCCAATTGATGGTGAACTCAACGATACTCGATCTTCAGTCATACACACAATCCACGCACAAGGAGAAAGAGATTTGCTTACCGTTGATAACGAAAATCTATTGTCAATGCCTTCAATCCAATGGAAGATACTCAAATCAAGGAGAAGGAAAATAGAAAAAAGTGCACACATGCAACTTTAATTAATTTTCATAAAATATTCCAAGAATGCATAGGTCTTCCCTGTACATTCTTATTTATAATAAAGAAATCCCAAAACAACAATGCTTTTCTAAATTACAGCACTACCAGCTACACTAATTAGAATCCTATATAAAAAGAAAGTATGGCAACTAGGACGTTCACCACTATTTAGAGGAATGGGCTGTCATATCTATCACAGTGAAGAAAATCACTCACTAATCTAATAATCTCTTTATAACTGAATAGAAGGAAATCAACCCAAATCCAAGAATTAAGCAACTGAATTTAGAAAGAAAATTATTGCATCATTGTTTTCTTTTTCTGCTAGTGAGACCAGTCATCTCTTATAAACTGATAGCCAGGCCTAGGCCTGATTTGGGACAATTTTAGGTGGCTTGAACCCACAACCTAGCACCCCTTTTTTAATAAGTCTACTAGGCCTGTTGGTGCCTACATCACCAGATGATGATAGTGATGATGAGTTTCACATCGATGGTGGCCAATCATTCAAATTAGAGAGAGTCGATCGGTCCAAGCCTCCAGTGTTAACAAGTATCCAGATGATGAATGTGACCCACCCACATTCAACGAAGACATGAAGGGGCATGAAGATATGCAAACCTTCAATGTGTACCCCGGTGATGGAAGTTTTGATGTGCACTACAAGTCAATATGTTATTACAATGATCATGAATCGAGCACTAAGAGCAAGAAAGAGTGCCTAGATCTTTCATTCAAGGAAGGACACATCGGGATGCACTACCTTGAGGATCCTTTCGGGGAAGTCTATACAAGCAGAACTCAACCTACACTCCTTGGTGATTTGATCATGTGTTACCAGATCAAAACTCACTGGTCAGATTGGATGGATGTGATACATGGATAGTGCAAGCATACCATCCAACAGCAAAGATCTTTCACAAGATTTGTGGAATTGAAAATAGTTTGTATCCAAGATCGCCATGGCATCTGAATTTGAGGACGAATTCTTTTCAAGTGGGGGAGAATGATGCAGATCAAGTTCTATGAATCAGTAAGGATTGACAAGTTCATTATTAGACACTTGTGATCAAGCTTACGAGACACAACCACACTTGAAAGCGGGCCAAAGGATCAATTGGGCTATAAACAGTTCCATATATATAAGAAAACACCATGACGGGCTGTTTTGGAAAACAATCAAGCTGCAGGGTGTTTTCTGTGATATACAGAAAACTGCATAAAAAATACAGCAGACATGTTGCAAGATCAACAGGCACTATTCTCCAAGCTGTTCTAGACGACCAGTGCCCTGGAAAATTTGAGTTTCTATGTTAGTTTTGATTTAAGTATAGATAGATTATTATATATAGGAGTTCAATGAAATCAGCGAAGCAGGAGATTAGGAAGTTGTTATATTAAAGAATAATAGAGAGAATTTTAAGAAAATTTAGAAGATGGACAGCTAATAAGGAACGTTCAATGCGTTTTTCTAAGTTTCTTTATTATAGAGTTCGTTTAAGAGTTGCTAGTTTTAAGGGTTGGGGGATGAGAAGTCCAAGTCTTGTGGCCATTAGATTTATTTCAATAAAATTTTCGGATATGTTTTGCCTCTCCTTTTGAATGTGTGGATCCATGTTTTGAGAAGATTACTTCTAATCAAGGCTTAAGGTTCCAAATTTTATTTTTGAGTTCCTTATCTCTTAAATCTATGGAATTTTTATGGACTAAAGAATGGGGTATTTTTTGGGTTCACAATAAATCGGATTGTGCTTCCTTTAACTAAGGTTGTCTCATTTACACCCTAAGTCATAGATATGGATATCACAACCTACACAACATAGAATTATATAATAGTGAAAACTATGATGCACAAATATGGATGGATATGACAGGGACAAGCAATGGATACTGGCAGCCATGGATTCCACACAAGATTTAAGCATCAGATAAGATACAATACGGTACATTGCCTACATTAAAGAATCTTGGTACCATAGACTAAAATATGCTTTTCTTTCCAAAAGTAAATTCTACTGGTGAACCACAAAAAAGAAAAAAAAAAAAAAAAAAAGGGGGGGGGGGGGGGGGCTAGCCTCAAAGGAATAAACCTCAACATGAGCCGGGCTTAAAGCCTAGCTTCATTTAGGCTCAAGCTTCGAGCCTAACTCAAAACAGCTCAAGCTTGAGCATAAGTTCACAACTCAAGCTCAAGCTTAGCCATTGATATATTCATAGACACACACACACAACTGTATAAATGTATACTATTGAAAGATGTTTTACTGACTCTAATAGGAAACCGAAGGACCAGTAAAAACTGGCCTCAAAAGGATTCAAACCCAAGGGGCCTGGATGCCAGAGAGTTCAGTCCAAACTAGTTTAATAAGTTTACCTAATAGATTTTGCTATAGTCCTTTAAAAAAGTTTTAAAGAAAACAAGTTATATGGGCATTTCCTTAACAAACTCAGAAATATATCAATCATGTGTATAACCATTGACACCAAAGAATATCAACATCTTTTAAACAGTAAGCATAATGAACTATGAGATATTATGATTTTCTCAACACGTCATCATTTTGCAGCAAACTAAAGATGAAGGATATTCTCTGCGCCAACCCTTTTCATTTGCTCGATCTATCCGTTTTTGTAGCACGACAATCTCTCTATCAATCCACTGAAAATACACCCATCAGTAACTTGTCAGGAATCAGAGGTAAAGAACCTGAAATGCCTGATACATAGAACTTGCTGGAAATACCAAAAATAAGTATTTTGAATCTTTTGACATGTTATGGAACAGGATACAAACCACCCATTCAACTCAGTGTCCAAGGGGATGGGGAAGTTCATGAACAATATAAAAGGAAAAAAGGGGGAAAAGCAAATGAGAATCACACAGCAACCATGTTCGCTACGTCAACATGAAACTAAAACTTTCATTTACTGAAAATAGAAATCAAAATTTGCATCAAAAAATAAATTTAGAGATATGCTCTTTACTTTCTCTTTCACAAGTAATCAGAGTACTAACATGATTTGTGATGTCTTCATGTAGACTTCTGGCCTTTTTATCAAGCTCCACCTGCCAAAGGGATGTTCCTGTATTAGATGATGGATATGGTGGAGTAATGGACAATCAATTAATCAAAGCAAATCATGGATATCAATCCAACAGAAGCCAAACTGGAGTCAGTGATCTGCGTTAAACCACAAAATCCATCAATACATGATTGCTTCATGGGTTAATAGGCATCAAGCACCACATGGATAGTATTAATGTATTGAAGAATATAGAGCGTCCCAATGGTAGATGCAGAAGGGCATGTGTGGTATCTTATGCCATCCATACACCGGGAGCTTACTGGATGAAGCAGTTGGTTTGATAAGTCTCACTTTGGACGTTAAATGACCAAACAATCTTCCAAATTGGAATTCTAGTGATCCATCATTCAACCTGGAACTTGATAATGAAGTACAAAATATCACGAGAGAAAAAAAAAAAAAAAGGCTTGATCGGAAGGATCTTTCATTCGAGGAGATATTAGGTGCGCTTCGATCACCCAACCGAATGAAAGACTTGGATGGAATAAGTACACTGAGATATATAGTAGACATTTAAACCTATAGTTCCTCAGCATAGTTCAATTCATACATGCAGTGCCAAGGTGATTCTGTCTGTGTTGATTTCATGAGTTTCTTGTTACCGACATCGTGTAATAATTTCATGGCATGCAGAGGAATGAGATCACAAGATATGCAGCACCCTTTTCTTTTCAAAATGAATAGCCAATGCAACAGACTTACAATTGTAAGCCTTTTCAGAAGACCCTCTTTCACTCTCTGACGCAGATCATCACATTCTTCCTGCAATGAAGATCAAGAAATTCACTAAAGACGATAAGGATAGAGCACCAAAGATTTATAAGAAATTTTATGACATTTTCTAGTCAAATACACCATTAACAATAACACAAATGCTGAACCTAGAAATTTGATATGGTCCTTTCATTCCCCCCCACCCCCCAAAAAAAAAAAAAAAAAAACAAAAAAGCTGAGCCTAGAAATTTGATATGGTCCTTTCATTTCTCCCTAGCCTAGAATAAATTTTCAAGCTTTTTATTGTTTGCTTCAAAAGATGAGCGTACTTTGCCATACAATAAAATTATTGTACAAGTTACCTCAGAGAAATCATCGTCCGACAACATGAAAATGCAGATGCCTTTCATCATATTGGAGACCTGCAGTACAATATCTGTACTAATCTCACCCGTTTTGTAAGCCTCTGAAGCCCTTCCTACGCCTGAAAGAAATAAATTTGCGACAAGTTACTTGCTAAGAGCAGAGGGAAAAAATGTGAATCAAAATTTTTGAAAGTGAGACGATTATACATATAACCAATAACCTGTAACTTGCTCAATTCGGAAGAAATTTTTGGGCACGGAGTAATCATTTGGATCACTTTTGACTCTCACAAAACAATCCATAACTTTACTATCAAATGTTTCAGGCTTCTTCAGAAATTCCTCTATCAAACTTCTCCTCAAATAGATTAGTTTGACATTTTTTGCAGCAATGGAGGCATAGCAACTTTTCTGCGTTTCTGAAACGTTTCCTGTGAAATCATTCAACATTGGCATATTAGCTTTTGGGTCTGAGCTCAACCTTCGCTGCCGCTTACAATCCTTCAGTACATTCTCTTCTTCTGAGCCAAATAGTGAATCATCCTCTGATTCTTGGCTTTCAGCAAAGTGGGCTTCCAACAAGTTCGAGATCTTATGACGGTTCACTGATTTTCTCCCGAAAAGTAAATTCAACCTCGCGTCACATATGACCTTCTTTTTTTTCTGGGGATGAGTAAGTTTGTTTTCTACTATATAATCCTTTATGATGTCACAAACTTCAGGTTGGGTGATGGGTTCATCAGTATTTTTACCAATGGATGTAAGAAAACAAATAAGCTGCTCCGAACCCCAGCCAATAAACTTCTTTTTTCGAGATTTGTATGTTCTCCGCCCGATTTTCATCCATAAATCCTGTCCCTTGGGTTCTTCTAATGGCACTTCATCATCACTTCTGTTGTCCATATTGTCAACATCAGAAGTTAATTCTCCAACAGGTTTATCTACATTGAATGCTTTCCCACCTTTCTTACCCTTCTTTAGTACGGAATCAGCTTTATGAAGATCTTCTATTGATAAGCCTTCGTTCTGTTTTATTATTTCCCAGTAATCCTTAAATAAGCACTCATATGTTTCAGTGTCATTAAAATCAACTTGGCCCTGGAAACAACACGAAACAGTAAATAAGATGGTATGAGTTTGCATGAACAGAGGAGATTGCCTCTATCTAAATTCTAAACATAATGGTCAAATCTGTTTATTAATACCCTCCCTCTGGTTCTATAGAATTAATGTGTGGACCAACATTGGTAACACAAGTAATTTTCGTCTCACCTTGTCCAGCAGTTCACATTTTTACAATTTTTTATCACATATATTTGACAACAATAATTAGAACTCAGTCTCCGATAACCTTCTACAAGAAGTATAGTGGTCATACATAATTTCTCTATGCAGGTTGATGCCTACTAAAGGAAAAGGAGCAGGCCGAAAAGAACATGGATGGAACTACTCATGATAGATATGAAGAAGTGCAACCCATCCAAGGATTTGTCCTATGATAGAATGGACTATAAAATAGAATTTATATAGCTGAATCCAACATAGTCGGGACAAGGCTTTGCTGATGATGATGATGAAACCAATACCTATCCCAGCAATTAGCAAGGTTTGAATGTTCATGAAAATTCAGCTAATGTCAAGGATCAAGAGAAAATTCCCAAAACAATAATATAAAAAACAACCATGACGTATAGCAAATTGACCACACAAAAACATTCCTCACCAACATTAGGTCACTAGAAAATTTCATGTCATTATTATCTTCAATGAGTAAAGAAGGTAAATACTAATCTTAGTAGCAGTCCAAAGGTTAGTAATGGTATTAGGTGCCCTACATGCAAATTCAATCACTTCAAAAGTGTCTAGGGGGCTCATGGACCGGGCTTGCCCAATCAAGACCCAGGCCCAGCCCGCGGTGGGCCGGGCTTGGACTTTAAATATAGGCCTGATTAATTTACGGCCCGTGCTTGGATTCAGGCAGAGAGCCCAAAATCCGGTCTGGCCCGAATGAGAGACCCCATTTAAGCAGAAATGGAATTTCTATTGGAACGAAGACTAGAAGCCATGAACTATCACTCACAGACATGGGTGATAACCAGCTAAGCTACCACTCCCAACGGTGGATAACATTTTATTTTAAAAAAAGCCTTTAGCGGGCTTCATTTTTTTAGACAGGCTGGGCTTTAACCAGGTCCTTTTGGCTCGATTTAGGCTAAGACTGGGCTAGGGCCTATCGTTTTAAAATCAGGCTGAACACGGATATTCCTCAGCCCGACACATGAACCCCTAGAAGTGTAAAGTAGCTAGTTTGTCGCACCTTTAATGCCAAGCATCTTAGGTGTAGTGGTTAGCAACTTGAAATGGTATCAGAGCTAACATGTTCCGGGTTCGAATCCATGTATGGGCACAATAGGCCCCATGCTACATCTTGTGTGCAGGCGCATGTGGACCCAAACCTAGCATTTCTATTTTAATTGCTTTAATTAGTCTTTGTTTTTATATTCAATCTCTTTCTAATTTAGAATTAATTACTATATAATTTAGTAATAAGAGCATTTTTGTCAATTCTATCCTTATTGATTGGAAACCCAACTAGAATTACCTATTAACTTTATAAATAGCTTTGATTAGTATTTGGAAACTAATAAACTAAGGTGTCCCACGGCCGAGCAAGATTTAGTAACTTAGATTATAAGGTAGTGAAAGAGTAGTATGATTGATAGCTAGCTTTTAGGGCTTCATTATTTAAGCAAATAGATGAGGGTTTTACTATTCTATTCATTCCAAAGATAGTAGGAGGCATCTCCAAAAGAGAGGATTGAGGAAGATTGGAGCTCCCTCTGGCCGATCCAAACCCTTAAAGGCAAATGCTAAGCATGCTAAAGATGTTAGTTGATCCTTATCTAACATGTATTTTCTTCTTTAGCCTGCAACTTCTTTAATTTTATTTAATCCCATCTTAAATCTTTTGTGATGTATGGATCTTCGAATGAGAGATTTTATCATTGTTTATGCTTGCTTAGATGTTATTTTTACACAAGTTCAGACAATACAGAACTAAGGAAAAGACTAAAACATGTCCACCCATAATTATAGTGAATATCGAGGGCTTAAACATATTTTAGGAAAAGTTGTAACTCAAGTAGTGAAAGACAGGGCTGGTGTGAAATTTAAGGATTTTAGATATAAAACAATAAGGTTCACCCCCTAAATGCAAGCGTACATAGGTCGAAATATCCAGAGATGGTTTCGCATGTGTTGTTTTTTAGGGTTTCACGTGTGTTGATTTTAAGGCAACAGGATGGTGGGCCCAATCCACATGCGTCCTATAGCACTACAATTACCCCTAAGTCATCTCTCAGATGATCGGGTCTGATCATCCATCAGGTGGGCCATGTGGTCCCATAGGCATAAATGAAAAAATGGTTTCTAACTACCTGAATTGCTATGAAATCGATTTCTAATAGGATTTTCTACAAATCCAAGGTCGATTTTCTAATAGGGCTAAAAAAGAGGACTTGAACTCCAAAGGTGCAATAACATGGTCGACAGTGATGAGAATGAATAGTACACAAACTGTATTTGCAAAATCCTCTATAACCACATAAGAATATTGAATAACAGAGATTGTAATAACTGAGATCATGATTTGAGCATCATATGCAAAAGTAAATGTTGACAGAAATGAGAAAACAGTGTAGCAGTATATTAATCAAAAGATTTATATCAAAAGCAACAATTCTGAACTTGTGTACAAATAACATCTTAGCAAGCATAAACAATGATAAAACTTCTCATTCGAAGATCCAGACATCACAACAGATTTAAAAGGGGATTAAATAAAATTAATAACATGAAGGATAAAGAAGAAAATACATCTGATATGGATCAACTAACATCCTTAACATGCTTACTTTAATGGTTTGGATCAACCAAAAGGAGCTCTAATCTTCCTCAATCCCCTCTTCTAGTGAATAGAATAGTAAGACCCTCATCTCTTTACTAAAGAGTGAAGCCCTAAAAGCTAGCAATCATACTAGTCTTCGGCTACCTGACACTCTAAAACTTATTAAACTCACTCGGTCGTGTGCCAACTTAGTTTATTAGGTTCCAAATACTAACCAAAGCCATCTATAAAGCTAATATGTAACTCTAGTTGGGTTTCCGCTCACTTAGAATAGAAATTGACCAAAATATCTATATGTACTAAATAATGCAGTAATTAATTCTAAATTAGAAAGAAATTGAAAATAAAAACAAAGCTTTCCTTTATTGCCAAACCGCATAACTCCCTTGGAAGGCAAGACCTTCAAGAACACATGACCTCCAACTTGAACTTCAAGGTCTCTTCTCCGGTTTTGTCTGTGTAACTCTTTCCTCTGCTCTTAGCTACCAGCAGTCTCTCTCGAATAAGCCGTGACCAAGTGAGATTTATTAAGCTTAGAGTGTTAACTGTTAAGTACTGGAAGACTAGTATGATAGTTAGCTTCTAGGGCTTCACTATTTCAGCAAAGAGATGAGGGTTTTATGGATATATTCATTCCAAAGAGAGTAGGAGGCAGTTCTAGAAGAGAGTATTGAAGAAGAATAGAGCTCCGTTCGGCTGACCCAAACCCTTAGAGGCAAGTGCTAAGCATGCTAAGGATGTTAGTTGATCCCTATCTAATATGTATTTTCTTCTTTAGCCTACATCTCTTTTAATTTTATTTAATCTCCTATCAAATCTGTTGTGACATATGGATATTCGAATGAGAAATTGTATCACATTTTATGCTTCCTTAGATGTTATTTGTACACAAGTTTAGAATTGGTATTTATTAACTAAATTCTTTGATCGATATACTACTACATTATTTCTTCGTTCGAGTCAACATTTATTTTTTAATATGATTCTCAAATCTTGACCTCGATTATTAGAATCTCTATTATCCAATATTCTAATCTCTACTATCCAGGTTTAGTATTGTTCATTCTCATCACTATTGACCATATTATTGTACCTTTGGAGTTCGAGTTCTCCTTTCTAGCCCTTCTAGAAATGTTGCAAGCCACTATTCTATTGCCCCAAAGACAAAAACATCATATGTGAAACCCATCTCTCAATATTTCGACTTCTGTAAGCTTGAATTTAGGGGCCTGAACCTTATTGTTTTATATACCTGAGCATCATATGAATCCTTAAATTTCACACCAGCTTTGTCTTTTACTACTTGAGTTTAGGGGCGGCCCGGCCCAGCACACAAAGACCCGGGCCGTGGGCCGGCACCCCGTTGAGGCGTTGACCACGTTGATCGGGCCAACCCAGCACGGCATGACACAAAAGATGGACCGTGCTGGGCTAGGGTGCCTAACATCAATGTTTGTGCATTTATTTTAATAGTTTCAACTTTATTTCAAGCTAAGAACCCTAAAAATCCATCAAGTCAGTTTTAATTTATAAAAAAAAATTAGGAGAGGCATGTGGGCCAGCCCATAGGTGGCACGACCTAAGCCGAGCCATGGGCCGTGCTGGGCCGACCCCAACTGACCTGGGCATGGCCCGACCCAGGCATGACCCAGTTTACACCCCTACTTGAGTTACACCTTTTTCCTAAAATTATGTTTAAGCCCCTGACAATCACTGTAATTATGGCTGGACATGTCTTAGTCTTTTCCTTAGTTTTGGACTGTCATGAAATTGCAATAAGGCCCTGTTATTTTTTTATTATATCTGAAACTGTTTTGAGTTGGTTTCTTTGGCTCCTAACTTCAGAAAATTACAAATGGACCCCTACTTGTTAGTGTAGTCTTATACAAATTGTCCTCAGTCATTTATTTGAGTTTCTAACTTTCCAGATTTATATGTAAGCCTCAATTATTCTCTAAATTCATAGTTGAATCTGCCTTGGGTTATTTCCTTAGCCCCACACTTCTGAAAATTACAAGCAGACCCCTATAGTTTACTAAATTTTCAAATAGCCCCGTGTTTTCCTTTTTTATTTTAGCTGAATCTTTTACGGACTAATTCTGTGAATTCTAGACTCCTGTAAATTACAACTTAGGGCCTTTATTGATCATTATTAAGCCTCAATTAGTTTTTTATCAATTCTTGGTGTTCCAAGTTCCAGTAAATTGTCAAGGACCCCACTATTGTTTCCTACCTTTACAAATGGACGTCATGTTGATCATTTTCGTGGATCCTAAGGTTATAGAGAGAGTATATGATTAGCATGTCGTCAGTGGTTTATAGTGTTCATCCTGAGGACCTGATGTGATTATCCCCAAAAATCCTAGTTTCTAAAGATGAGTTGTAGTCAATCAAGTTTGCTAGAGTCAAATTGGTGGTGAGTTGCGTGTCGTGATAGATCTCCCTGTGGCATTTTCTTGACCCCCGTTTGAAGCATCATCGATCGAGTGGCCAGCATGGGAGGTTATCCTTACCATGACTGAGTCAAGTGCATGAGATGTTTGGGAAGTCTCCTAGAGCCTTTACGCTAGACTGCAGCTAGCCTCGCCGTGTTTCGTGATGTTTACTACCTACCTAAAGTAATTCGGGCAAGTGGTACTGGTACCAGATAAAAAATGATAAGTGTTATCGTGGTGCAGATGTATCCTGTAAATATTGTATCATGCAAGATTATCCTGTACATATTATATTGTGGAGAGATGTGCTTTTATCATGCATTTTTTTTTAGACATATGCTTCATACCTTGTTTATCTATTAGCATGTTCCTCAGGATTGAATATTCTAAAATGCCTTTCTCATGTAGATTAGTACTTGTTGTGACTGGGTTTCGTGGTGCAGATTTTGAGACAGGAGACCAATCGATGAGCTTCGCTGAGGCAGTGGGAATAGAGGACTGAGCAGTCGGATCACACTCTAGAGTCTATTATGTTTAAAGTTTCAGATTCTGTTATATACTTTAATTGATATTAATTGAAAACTGATGTTATATAGTTGAATATTATCCTTGATAGTAGGATTTTGATCTAGTAACCTTAAATAGTTAAATGAAAATGTTAAACCTGAACTCAGGTATTATATGGTGGTGAATCAATGAAAGGTATTTCCGCTATGTTACCTTGTTATCTTAAATGTTATCCTATGGTGTTATTGACTTATTATGTGGCACAATGATTCACCATCATGCTGTGGAGCTCAAACTTCCAGGTTCCAGAGTGTGACAATTAATTAGTTAGTTTGCCGTACCTTTTAATGCCTGGGCATTTTAGTACCTTTTAATGCCTGGGCATTTTAGATGTATTGGTTAGCAACTTCAGAAGAAACGCCGATGATCATGGAAATTTTAAGTTATGCTCTTTTAAAGGAACCATAATCATGTAGAGTTGATACAGCATGAGAAACAGAAGAGTCAAGAAAAACTCAACAAAAAGCATACCCCATCAGAATCAACATCCAAGTTTTCTTCTATTAGGAGCACAAGCTTTAAGCAGTTGCTGCAGAATCCCTTCTTCTCCCTAACTTGTACAAATTCAGCAGTTATAGTACATGCTTGGCAGACAGCATTCGGACAACAGAAGCATTGGAGCTTGGAACTCTTTTTACAGATAAAGCATTTATGCCAACCTGCCATAAAAAAAAAAAAAAAAATCATTGATGCAAGAGCCCTTTTGTTTTCCACAAACACAAAAAAACATGCTAGGACATGCCCGGTATGGAATAAATACAGCACAGTTCTTCCCTTGTGTTTGAACATGTCCAATGTAGCCTAACAACAACACTGTTGAGGAAAAGAGGTAGGTTGAAGAGGACATGGATGGAAGTAGCAAGTATAGATACAAAGAGTGCAACCTATCCAAGGATTTGGCTCAGGATAGATCAAAATGGACAAACAAAATTCATGTAGCCGACCCTATCATAGTTGAGACAACGCTCTAATGATGATGGTGAAGGGAAGAAAATAATAGTAATAAATTTGAATGCGTACAACAAAAATTAATTGAACTCAAACTAAAGTACAAAATAGAAGGGACTTACTACAAATCCATGTGTTGTTTGTATCTAAAATTGAAGAATCCTCGCCAACACATTCAGGATGATAAGCTTTAAGACAACATCTGACAAACATAAAGCATGAATAGTTAAATACGGACCTAAGTGGGGGAGCAACACCATTCCCTCTCAAACTCATTTTGACAGGAATGTAAACAAACAAGAGAGCATGTTTACAGTAATTGCGGTTAATCAGACGTCGAGCATGTACCAACAAAAATATTAAAAAGAAATAAAATAAAGTGCAAAGTTACCAATCAATTTTATTTTCTTTTTTTTTTCTTTTTTTTTTTTTAATTTGAGATGCTACCAATCAACTATTTATCATTTAAGATTGACTATTAAAGTAACATATTACGTCAGACAATTTTCCAAAGGGCATTTGCTCATAATGCCCCTTGCAAGACACCTATAATCAAAATCAGTCAAGACCCCCAGAACCCCACATTACCCACCCAACCACTCAACCTAATTTGACATTGTTCAGATGATGACCAGAGTTGGATTTATCATTAAAAAGCTTTATTCAGCTGAGGATTCTAAAACCTTCAAATTGGGACTTTTGAATCTATGGTCATGATGGATGGATAGCAGTAATTTTGGTCCACCTCCAATTGACATGAAGACAATCCATCCCACACATGAGGTTGAGCTAACTCAAAACCCCCGCCCTCCGTTCAGCTGAAATTTGCCAGCTTGAACCTGAAATTAATAGGTCAATTAACTCTTACCTGAAATTAATAGGTCAATTAACTCTTCCTACACCTCGTACGCCACAATACAGAGAGAACAAATGGTTGGCTATCTGAGCAAAAGGAATGAGAAAAAAAAAAAAACAAATAAAAGGGAAAAAAGGAAGTTAGGAATTACGGTCCGCCATGTGGGCCATGGCATAGTTATCTGATTAGCAATTTGATTGATTCGAATTCGAGTTTGAAGTTCGACGCTCACTCAAATTCGAATATTAGATGGGGTAGGTTCACTTAATTCGTTTTTCAATTCGCCTGATTCACAATTCGAGTTCGATTAGTTTTATATCTTAATTTGTGAGTCCAATTAATTATATATGTAAATATTTTATAAGACTTTAGATACTTTAATAAATATATAAATAATAATATTTCACATAAATATATACGAACGGATACATAAAGACCATCATCATCATCAAGGATGAAAACAGCGGTAGCGGCGGGCTGTGCCCAAACGCTACGTAGCGTAGCAGTGCATTTTGAAAAATCATCAAAAAATCTGAAAAAATTCCAGAAAATCCAGAATATTGGAAAATGATAAAAAATGTGGGTTTTTTTTTTTTTTTCAAAAGTAACTTAGATAAGGGGACGTACTTATTGTATGAGGTCCTGTATCGCTGAATGAATAGAAAATAATAGTAATGATCTTTTCTTTTCTTTTTTGACAGGAAATTTTATCAGTCCTATTTTCCTATTAGAGTGAAAAGGGTCTATTTTCTATTAGAGTGTAATTTGGTTCTATTTTCCATTAGAGTGAGCTTTGGCTGAATCCTATTTGTTATTAGAGCGAAATTTGGCTGGAGCCTATTTTCAATTAGTATCAAAGTTGGCTATGGCCCTACTATTTTCAATTAGAGTGAAATTTTATTGGGTTCTATTTCCAATTAGAGTGAAATTTGGATAAGGCCCTAATTTCAATTAAGTAATATTTGGCTAAGTCATGGCTTTTTATTTTAATACTTGGCCTGATTGTGGAGCCCACCAATGGTAAAAAAAGATAATAGGTTATTTAACTTTATTCATTTTGGGGGCCATGTGATTTTCGTTTACACCTTTCATTTACTGGGCCGATTACCCTTTAATAAAATAAAAGAAGGATCGAGAAGGGCCTTTGCTGCCCTAGTGTCTCGTGCAAATGGAAGGATCGAGAGAGTGAGAAGAGGGAAATGAAAAGGAGGGAAAAGAAGGAGAGGGAAAAGAAGAAGAAAAAAAGAGAAGCACCTAGTTGCTGCTGCATTACCGGTTGTAGTGATGTGGTGCTGCAAGCGCTGGGATGGTGGCTGGAGTGCGGATCTGCGACGATGGCTACAGATCTGCGGTTAACTTGCTATTGTCTCCAGGTACTCTTATGCAACTTCTTTGGTTCTTTCTTCTTTTCCGTCCCCCCGCCCCCCCCCCCCCCCCCCCCCCCCCCCCCCTTTCTTCCACCAGTCAAACAAACGAGGAGGCCGCTACGCTACAGGCCGCTACAGATGCGAGTGGCTATAAATCGCTGATAGTGTGGCGATGTCCACGGCTAAAGCTGATTGATCAGCCGCTGCGATATTTTCATCCATGATCATCATCATCATCATCAAAGCTTTGTCCCAACTATGTTGAGTAAGCTATTTGAGTTGTAATAAAATATATGCTTCCCACTAATAAGCGTGATGAAAAATCTTCAATTTGATAAAAGAAGGTCCCATCATCACATTGACCAATATAAAAAATGCACATTTTATTATCATTATTAAATCAAGTGTTCTATATGTAATTAATTTTAAAATAGGCCCAAGTTTGTTCAAAGTAAAAATTTGTTGAATCCTATAAAATACAAGAACAATCCTTTTCATCAACTTGGGTCTCTATGAGGTAGGCTGCACTATGGGTCCCACGAATTTCACATATATCCAACCTTTAAAACTCTATAAAGACTGGATCTTAAAAGAGGAGAGAGAGAGAGAGAGAGAGAGAGAGAGAGAGAGAGAGAGAGAGAGAGAGAGAGAGAGAGAGAGAGAGAGAGAGAGAGAGAAGTAGTACATTGGAAAGACATTGAAAAGGACCGATAGTTTTCCTTTTCTTCTCATATAAAGGACCAATAGATATAAGGGAAAAGGAAGTTGTTCCACCTTGCATTAAGCCCACCTTTTTCTCTATTACTTAGGGACCCTTGGAAAAGACTATGCTTCTCCACTAACCATTTTATCAGCTTCTTCTCCATTGGGGCGTTGGCCGAACTACGATGTTTTCTCAAGATTCCAAATCAACCGAATCGAACAACAAATTGTTCGATTTGAATAGGACAAGATTCGAAGGCTACCTGACCGAACCAGGTAACTATGGGCCATGGAGCTTGTGAGATCAATCCAAACACTTCACACTTACCCTCATGCATCCAAATATGACACTCAATTCATTACGGCTAATAAATCAAGAAGTAGGATGATTTGATGGGGATAATTTCTTGCACAACAAGAGCTTTCCATCCCCCTTCCCGAACAATGATTGGCATCCAAGTGGATCAAACGTGGAGGACCACAATGTGTGTAGGAGAACTCTTGTCAACTAGAGTTTACCTATGGGTCCCACTGGGATGCATGGGTAAGCTAGCTGCGACATTGGGAATGGGGGTCAGCAAATAATACTCCAATTAAAGAGTCCTAGCCCACAAAGCCTAGAAAGTAATAATGTTTCTTAAGACCAAATTACTTTTTGTATTCAATACATTGGTGATTGATGGTCAGATAAGAGTCAAATTGTGGTGAATGCAATTCATGTGGGGGAGGTATGTGTGAAAGGCTTTGACTTATCATATATGCGACCCATGCCAATTCATGGGGGTAATCTAAGTGTTAAAATGCTTCAACTTATCCTATATAAGACCCACCATACAGAATACAAAGGGGCACAGAAATGGAGTTGTACAAAGGGGTTCTTTGAGAGTTTCTTGTACTTAAACTAAATAAATGCTTTCTGACCAAAAAAAATATAAATTAATTAAATGCATGCAAAACGTATGACAAATTATAAAAAAAAAAAAGTGTCCCCTTATGCCCTTTTTAGTTTTCATATAGGGGGCACACCTTAGATCAATCCAATCACTTCATAAACTTGCATTAAATCAACACTTTTGACAACGAAACCACCATCCTGCATTGGATCTAATCACAAAGATTCTGAAATATGTAAAGCAATTAAATTTTTTGAGGCCCTGAAATTAAGACAAGGATCATTTAATCAGTTTTTTTTTTTCCTTTTTTGTGGAAATGGTTACTTATTTACAATTGAGAACAAGGATGTAAATACGTAGCGGTCGAAATATCGGCCGTCGCACCTGTGGCGGCTCGTAGCGCAATTGTGATGGCCGCTACAGGCCGTAGCAGCCGATACGTGGCGGGGGGTTTATAAAAAAACCCCATGATGACTTTTGGCCCACTTTTTTCACCTCTCTTCCTCTCTTTTCTGCATTTTCACTACTGTGAACCCTCTTTGACTGCCCCCTAGTGGTCCTAACTCCATTTTCTTAGGGTTTAGGGTTTAGCATTCATCAGGAGGCTTAGGATTCAATGTAATTTCTTAAGAAGGGACACAGCTCGATCCCCGCCGAGGGATACCCCCGGACCCCTTTCGTGAAGCGCATGTTTTAAGGAAGTGGCAATCATGAAGATAAAAGAATCCTACTTGACCATGATAGTTAGGACTCTTTTGCTGGTTGTCTTTCCTTTTTTGTGCTTAGATGTCTATTATTATCATAACTTGCTAGATATGATATTAAACCTGTTTAATTATGTTTGGAATGGTATAGTAATAAAGATATAGTTACCTATTACTACTAGATTTCAAACCGGTCTTAATTAAATTATTTTATAAAAAACCCTCATTGTGGTGTGACTAAGGTATTCCTATTTCCTTCACTAACTCTCTACTCAGTCATTTCTAAATTGGTGTTGAATGTTTATTGTTGATCACTTTATAGTTCATTCACTTGATTGAATTTGAACCTTGAATGTTAAAGTATTGATATATGATTGTTCAATGTTCACTAATGATTAATGAGTAATGACCTAACTCTTAAGTCTTATGTCTTTATTTCATGTTCTAGTTTTTTTTTTTTTTTTATGAGCTTTCCATTACTTTCTAAGTTAGTATGACTAAAAAACATGAATACATGTGAAAAAACTAATCATTACTATTATTTTCTATTTATACAGCGATACAGGACTTCATATATTGAGGGCACCGCTATGCCCCCTTTTCTTACTTACTTTTGCAAAAGAACCACATTCTTTCATTTTACAATTTTCTGGATTTTATGGAATTTTTTCAGATTTTTTGGGCAATTTTTTCAAATCGCACCGCTACGCCACTCGTATCGCCCGCTTCGTAACGGTTTGGCAGCAGGCCGCTAACGCTATTTTCATCCTTCATTGAGAATCAAGGGTAAAACCATGATACATTCCCACAAGACTAAGTAACACAATCTTTGTAAGGAAAGCTCCTCTCTAATTTAAGTTGCACGATGGATGCCCCAAAGACGCTCAACATTGCAACCTTAAGGTTGTGGTTCAAGTCACTTTACCTACATTCCACCCAAACACCTCCAAAAATCAGTAATGGAAACACCAAAGAATCCCTCAAGGACAGTCAGTCAGTCACCCAAACTTCAGTGCAGGCCATGATTGCCACACGAATATAAAAGTACCCGAGTTGTTAGCAGAACTCTGATTTTCCTCTCCAACCATATAAGACCAAAGAACGCCACCAGAGAACAATCCTAAAGTTTATGCCCTTTATTACGTATATCTCCAACTCATTGACCACCCCTCACTGTTTAGGTAGGGGTTAAAATGAGCTAAGCATGGCCAAGCTCAAGCTCAACCACCTAATCCGCAACTTGAGCTCAGCTTGTCCTGACTTCACCAAGCTCGAGCCTAGTTATAAATGAGCAGGGCTTGAGGTTGGGGTTGGGCCAGCTTGTCTTACTGATAAATGTGTTCCATGCATATTAATGATCCGATATTGAGATTGGGTTTGTATATATGTTCATGTATGTTAGCTTAATTGTGCCAAGCTCTAGTTAAGTCAAACTGAGTGGGCTCTATCTCAAGCTCAGCTCATAAGCTAATCGATATTTTTGTCCGCTCCACTACAGGCTCAATAAAAGAGAGGGACACTTCTGAAAAGGATGGCAGGCCTTCAAAAGAGTCCAAACAAAACAGGGGCATCCGCTGTACATTCCTCCTCTTGTACATTCCTCAGCCCCTTTACATCTCCTTCACATTTCAGACCAATCCTGGCTTTCTACATACTCTCAACCCTAGTGTATATCCTACAACCCCAACATTTTTACTATCCTCACATGCTTAACACCGATTATCTCACTCAGTGAGCTCAAGCCTGAGCCCAACTGAGCTGAGTCAAACAAGCACGTGACCTGGCTCAACTTGTTGACAGCTCTATGTTTGTGGCAATTGCATTGGCATTGCATTGTGCTGTGACTTTTGACACACCTAATAAATATTTTTCGCTTAAGAAGTCCAACAATGGACTGGACTATATTTTCCAAACTAATTAGTTGCTATGATGCCCAGATATGGCATTAATATGACAGGGACACGCCATGGACACGGTAAGGACACGGATTTTACACAGAAAAAGTGTAGTATCGGATACGATACAACACGTTATGTTGCCCATTTTGAAGTATCTGTGCAACATAGATTAGTTGAGAAGGAACCTAATTGAGTAGATTCGACCTTGCCAAATACAGGGTGACCGGGTCAGGTTGAACTTGGTTTCAGACGAGTCTCAGTTGACCTCTTGGTTGACTTCCAATCCAGCTTCATTCATCATGGTTTAGCCAAGTCAACTATGTGGACTTACGCACATTTTCATCTTTACATGGTATTAAGGATAAACAAATATGACCGACCAAAAAAAAAAAGGGAAAAACAAATATGCAAATGAGTCTTATATAAGAAAAACATAGAAGTTAAAACATACTTAAATAACCAGAAATTGAAAATAAAGTTCATATGAAATTCATGTATACTTTTTCTAAAGAATTATATAACAATATGATTTTACATGCTTCTATATTTTTGTATCTGTCTTCCCTACAAAGTTGGAGCAAGGCTTTGATGATGATGATGATATATTTTCGTATTTAAATTTATATATTGATGAGAGAAGCAGGGTTTTCAAACTCGGCGCCGAGTCGAACTAGGCTGAGTCCTCTTCCCAACTCTCTCTCTCTCTCTCTCTCTCTCTCTCTCTCTCTCTCTCCATCACCTCAAGCAAATCTCCATAACCTCTTGTACTTCAAATCACCCTTTTGAATGTTTCACATCACACCACACCCATCAAAATAAATCAAAACTCCAAACCTTAAATCTCTTTTTCTTACATTTCTTCTAGAAGACTATCTCGTTTGCCTTTTATGCATGAGATGCGTAAATGCAATTTACATATGTCAATTTCACATATGTAAGCTTTACACGTGCATTTCAGTTTACAACATTTGTCTATTGTTGCCATTTTAACATCATTTATGCATTTGAGTCATTTTACCACGTTTGTTTGAACTACATGTGAAAATGTAAGAAATTTATTTTTGCAAATTATATTTAGATGCTTTTATCTTGATATGTTCCATGCTAACAAATAGGCCCATTTTCTAATAACTTCTTTTATGTATTCCAAGTCCTTGGAAACAAACTTGCCCCATTTTTCATCATTTAAAAAAAACCGGTCCTGTGATGCATAGTGCTCGGTGTGGGTGATTTTTGGAGCCAATGGTGAATGGACAACCAAGATAAACATCCTGCGATGAAAGTTTCAATTGATTAATAACATGTCTGCAACTCTGCATCGAAATCATACTTTTGCTTACCAATGTCAGGCCCATACTTGGCCTGGTTTAAGCCATAAGCAGTTCATATTCACAACAAGGCATCTCCATTGACCTTAAATCCATACAAGAACTACCTTCAAAGATCAAGAAATTTAAAGTCAAATATTAAAAAAAATAAAATAAAATGGGACATCAAATAAAGCTCACGAGTCACAACAGTGACCAGAAAGAGCACGCTTCAACTAAGTGAACAGTGGGTGACTTTACCCTATAAGGATTCACAATATAGCCACATTGTAAGTATTAAAAACTCCATTAAAATGAAAGTTACAGGTTGATCAGTCTCTGGAAAAAAAAAAAAAAAAAACAAGTTTACTGATGTTTGTGCATGTCCCCAAAATGAGGTGATCGAATCTGATTTGTTGATCAAATTGGAATTTACATCATCTAAATCAACTCGGAGTGCTTGAGAGAGAGAGAGAGAGAGAGAGATCAGAAAAGGGGGGAGGGGGACAGAGAGGTATTGAGAGAGAGAGAGAGAGAGAGAGAGAGAGGAAACACAGAAAAAAAAAGAAAAAAAGAAGCATAGTGATAGAGGGTGCCATACCTGGGACGTGCGAGCTCGGATCCTTGTGCCGCTGGCGAGAGAAATGGGAGGTGTGAGGAGAGTGTAGGGTTTGAACGTTCTTTTGGCTGGGGAACAAAGGAAGGTGGAAAAAAGTATAATATTGAGGTAGAGGGGTTTCAGATGTGAATTATTTTCATATGAAATTTTATTGTGTAATTTTTATCATTATATGATATGTGAAAATTTATGCACAAAAATAAATTCATTTATACATCATTTTCATATGTGCTTTACACACGTGATGTATAAATAAATACGAACAAATATAATGGTACGTAATTATTTCACATGTAATTCATTTACATACCCTAATTTCTTTCGTTAAAAAATATTACATCAGCCCTACACCCCATCAAAACTACAAATCCTAAAAACTCTTTCTTTCTTTCATGCCTTCTAGAGGACTCCATCCATGCCACAAACACCAAAACTCTAAAATATAAATACGTTTCTCTTGTCTTTCACACCCATCAATCCTTTTCTTCTTCTTCTTGAGTTGATACAATCCCAACCCCACCCGAAAAAGTCATCTTTCAATTTCTCCTCCTTCCCCTCCGATTTCCTTCTCTTAGAGTCCAACACCCAGCTCAGCTGAGTCGACTCACCCGGACTTGACCCAACTGAGTCAGGGTCCCATTCAGTGATATTAAAGGCAGCATAGAAATTAAAAATTGGAGGACTGGACAGCATGCACAATCAAAACATGAATGGAAGAAGAAGACAGAATTCAATATTAAGACCAAACAAACCCACTTACAGAATACAAAGAAAATGCTTAGAAAGAAGTCTCTAGAAACAATCACTATCATTGTATTTTTAATAAAAGTAAAACCTTTGAAACTCACTTATATTCACAAATAAGAAGCAAGCCTCCATCCTTACAGATGAAGCAATAGTCCTCTGCGATCTCTTCCTTCTTTGCACAGTCCTTCATTTGTTGATTTTCTTTACTTGTCAAGCATGCATTCATAAGATTCTCCTAGAGGGCTAGACCCATTAAATATCTTTCTTATCTTTTCTTTTAAGATGCTTCACAGCCCGGATTGATAGTTTTTCAAATAACCCCACACCCCAGAAACAAGAAAACTTTTTGAAGGACTCTGCTGCAAAACTATAAATGAAGAGCAAAAGAAAGCTTGGATTGAAGAACCACCAAAAACCCACCTCAAAGAAAAGCAAAAAAGAAAATTCCCACTTGATGAACAATGCCACCAAAATTAAACCAGATGAAATAACTTTAGTCCCAAAAGAACTAAAAAACCCATCTCAGAAAAACCTGCAAAAACACTTGGTTTCATCTCAAAACAAGAACTCCTCCACCAGTGAACCAGAAGAAAGCTGGGACTGAACTGGAAAGAAAATTTTCAAAAAAAAAAAAAAAAACAGATTCACAAAAAATCTGTTTGAGCAGGAGTACTATTATTGCAAAAATGCAGTTAAGAGGCATCACCCAGTAAACGAAATTGAAGAAGGTTTTCTCAGGAAAGGAAGATTTTACACTTCATAAACCATAAAAAGGCAAAACAGGAGAATTCAAGCGTAAGAAAGATGCATTGATAAATGGAAATTGCAATCTCCGTTATTTGAATAAAATCATAATTCCAGTACATTCCACTTTATTGATATGACCGTATTCTGGTTAAATTTACCAACCCTACTCTAGTTAACTTAAAACCAATGTTTTCCCATACGGATAACAGAGGTCCACAAAAAGAATCTTTGATTTTGTGGGCCACACGTATGCAAAGGCCCACTTCCAACACGTTTTCTTGGAAAAACAAAATTCCACAATGGACCCCACTAAGGATTAGTTCAGAGGTTCAATACCAGCTATGGTAAAAAAAAAAAAGACAAAAAAGTTTTAAAAAGACAAAGGATAACTATGTAAAAAAAAAAAAAAATTAAAGACAATGGCATCCTCAGGTACTTTTGATCACTGAAAAGATTGTTAAAGCCATTTTTGTATGGCCCATTATAAAAATATGGAAATAGCATATATTCCTGGACACTAGTTTTTTTTTTTTTTTCTTCTTTCTTTTGTTAAATTTTATATGAAGGCACTCTGCTTATGATTTTCAAATTTTTTTTATGAGAATTTACTTAGATTAGTAAAAGTAACAGTAAAGTCTTCATTTTTCAAATAAGGCGTAACATCAAACGTACACATAAATTGCCAAATGGACCGTCTTGTAAATCATGAGTTTTATAATTAATTTCTCCATAAAAATCCCTCAAATAAAAATAAAAAATCACAAAAAAACACACAATAAAATTGGGGCAAAAATTATAATTTCTTTCCATCATCTCATGTCATAAAAGTAGCAATTTGGTGGGATCCCAAATGACATTTTTTTCCGCTCTATGTGGATTTCTGTTTTCATGAAATGGAAGAGAAAAATCTTACATCACTATCTTTCCATGGGAAATTAAACTTAAAACCCCCTTTCCGAGAAAAATCAATTAATCTTTTTCCATGTGGCCCACCGTACCATTATTATTTCATGCCGTGATTCTAATTTCTCACTTAAATGAGAGTAGTGAAAAAAAACTACTTTTCCCAAATAGGCATGGGTCGTGAGGACATTTTAGTACGACAAAACCTAACCCCTCAAATGTATCAAAATTTATCGTCTCCTCATCACGGCATGTTAGTGCACCACGTATTATGTAGTGTGAGGATAATGAGTCTGTCCAGGCAGAAAAGTTGAGACGAGCGTTTCATGAATCTCAACTTTACCATCCTGGAAATGTCGTCACAAGAATCTATAACCTACTTTTCTCTATTCTCTCTCCCTCACCCTCAAATTGCAATCCAACTCTGCTACTTGCAGTAGAAAAGAAGCTCAAGGACATTGAAACCCTAAGGCCTTTTTCCATCTTGTTGTGAGAAAAAGGGCTAAAAGAAGGGAAATGGAAAGGATCATGATGCATGCTCACAAAAGGGTTTTCAATGTTTGCCCCCAAACATGAAAACACAATGGCAGAACTGATGGGGATTTGAAAAAAAGTTCTGAAATGGAAAGAGAAATACAAAAGTACCCTTGGATCTCTTCTGCTCAATATTTTCTCATGTTTGCCTGCAACAAACTATTTATTTCTCTTATTCTCCTTCTTTTTCCTTCTCTTCTTCTTAGATGTGGAATAAACCTTAAAAGAACCTTCTACACACTTCTAGAGATATAAAGAAGGAAGGAGGGTTCCAACAACATATTTATAGAATAGAAAGACTAAAATGCCCTAAAAATAAATATTATGTTGAGATATGTTTCAACGTAATATATCTTATAAAAGAAATGAAAGTGGACAGTAAGTATGAACGAAAGTACAAAAGAGCAAAATAGTAGGTGATTGATAAAAGGATGAAAAAATGTGAAAAAAAAGGAAAAATGAGAAATCCATGAAAACTACCATAAAATTCTAAAACTTAGAAAATTAAGCAAAGCTGACCAAAAATATTGGCAGAAAATAAAAACAAAAGTTAATTAGGAAATGGATGCAAATATTAAAATGGAAATAAAGCAAGTAAAAAAAGTAAAGATGATAGAAAATTGAAAGTATATATAAGTACAAATGTGAAAAGTTGGGCTAATTACAAAGACAACTTGTAAGAAATGACACAGATGGGAAAATGAACATACGTAGTAGTAGAGAAAAATAAATGAAATATGAAAAATAAAGAGAAAATATATGATTAAGAAAAGCTGAGAAGTGGCTGGAAATTTAGAAAAATTATCAAATTGTTAGTCAATGAGTAAAAAATGCAAAGCATTAGTAACAATATGAATAAAGCCAAGAGTTAGAAGATGGAAAAACAGAAAAAAAAAAAGAGGGGGGGGTTGCGGCGGCGAAAGTAAACAAACAAGTAGTAACAAAAAATTGGGGAATCTGATGAATTGATATAAAATGAAAAAAAATAGGTTATTTAAAAGAGGAAAAAATGGGGCATCAATTGAGGAAAACGAGCACAAATTCCAAAAGGGAGTGACAAATTAATAGAAAAATATGAAATGAAGGAAATACTAGAGAAAAAGAGTAAAAATATATAAAGAAAATGATAGAAATGGGCAATGGATGGTAAATGAGATAAATACCAAAAAAAAATGTGTAAAAGAAAGAGGAAAACAGAAAGGACAAGAATTGAAAGGATTAGCATGAAAAAAATATGGGAAATGAAAATAAATAAGAAAAATGGAGAAAAAGGGCAAAATTTGGATAAATATGAGAGAAAATGGACTACAAATTGAGTAAGCCACCATATGCAATGGATCACAAGATACCATGATAACAATTACACAAGAAAACCCACAAATAGAAAGGTAACGTGGCCATTATCATAATCATCATATTTCGGAAGCAATTTTTTGCTTGAAAATTCTAATAACTAGAAAATTCCAGTAACTACTAGCGCCCCCCCCCCCCCCCCCCCCCCCCCCAAAAAAAAAAAAAAAAACTCGTGCGAAGCTTGCACGCCACCAATTAAAACTAGAATCGTCTAAAATACAATTTCAATTACAAAACTTATGAAGAGGTCAGAATAGGGGGGCCTGGCACGTTGACTAGTCTTGATCGAGCCAGCCTAGCTCGGCTAGAGCGCAAGCAGCACTGCCCAGCAGTCCAAGATGCATTTATTTTAGTAATTTCAACTTTATTTCAGATTGAAAACCCTAAAAGTCCATAAAGTTCATGCCAATTTATATAAGAAATTAGAAAACAATGGGGTAAGGAGAGGGAGAGGGAGAGGGATCGTGGCCGCCGCCGGTCCAGGCCGGAGCCGGAGGTGAAGGGGGAGGTGGGGAGAGAGAGAGAGAGAGAGAGAGAGAGAGAGAAGGGGAGGAGAGGAGAGCGATTGGTCGCCGTCGGTCCATGCCGGAGCCGGAGGTAAAGGGGGAGGTGGGGGAGAGAAAGGGAGGAGGGTGGGCAAAAAGGTAATTTCATGATTTTTTTTTTTAAGAAATGGATATGTGGAAAGAGAAAAATTATGTGTACCAACAAAACGTCCCTTTCAATAATGAGGATTTTTAAAAATATTGGATTTTTAGGAAGATCCCCCATTTCTTAAAAAATCATGTATGAATTAGGAGAACCCATTTAGAAAATGGGGATTCTAAAAAACCCCCCACTTCTAACATCACCATTTCTGAAAAACAATCTAGACCAAGCACCTAACAAAACAACTCCCTCAAATACCTAAAAACTATTTAGAACTCATATGCAAAGAACTAGAGAGCGCGATCCACGTGGGAGCCGGAGGGGATTATCCATCGCCAATTTGGGGGTTTCTAGAGAGAAAGAGAGGGGAACTTATTTGCTGGTTTTGTTCCATGGGGCTAGAACAGCCAGCCCATATAGCCTTCATGGAAGGGGGGAGGGGGGGGCAGCTTGTTTTCCATGGGGACTAGACCAGCCAACCCATATAGCCCTAATGGGCTTTTTTGAGACTTGTGGGGGGCTAAAGCCCAGAGACAGCTACACATAGGTTCGCCCCTGGCTGAAGTTTATGGTTGTGGATTCAAACTAACATATCTCAATGTTGTGGACATTTCATGAGCTTCAGTGATTTACTTTATGGTTTTGATTTCATTATAGTTGTGGATATTTTATAATGCATATTCATCTCTGAATTGTGTTCAAGTATGGATGACCTGATGTGCACATTAGCTATTTGTTAAAATTCTGCAGAGATTAATCCTATTATTTCCTTTTGGTTTCATTGCATGGATGTGCTATTTAGTGCATGGTTGTGAATGGTTTAGGGATTATTGGAGCAATGCCAACAAAATATACTTTTATTTTATTTTATGGAAACTCAAGTGAGTGGGTGATGAACTTTTTATAATAAACACAAAGCAATATCAGAATGATTATATTATTGATCCTCTTTGGGTGAGGAAGGTTGGGGAAGAGAGTAAGATGATGATAAGTTTAAGAACGATTTCCATATTTCTTATAGGAAAAGGATGAAGGATTAGATTTTTTGGGGTCATCAGTTTGGGGGGTTTTCTTTGGGACAAAATTTAGGAAAATTATTCAATCACCCAGAGCAATAACCAAGAGGGAACAAATATCAAGGACTTTTTAAGAGTTCTGGAAGACTGTTTAAACAAGGAAATCTTTCACATTGATGTAAATTTTCTATAAATTTATATTTTACTACAATTAAATATTTACCATTGTGAGTTTTTTTCTTATTAATTTGCAGCACATTTTCTCTTTTGCCATATTAATGTGAAAAAAGTATGATAAAAAGAAGGATTTTCTTTTTCAATTGACCATTGTCTGCCCGGACCGCCCCACATGAACAAAAATTATGGGTCTACCACTATCTTCTATGCCACTACTTAAATAACTAACATGTAGATCTTTTGTACCACTTTTAGTTGAAACTGGACCATCACATGTAGATCTTTTGTACCACTTTTAGTTGAAATTGGACCATCACATGTAAACGCTTTTAAACTTTTTTGGTTTAAAAAAGAGGGTATTTTGTGATTTAGTGGGATGAGAAAGGTACGTTTTAACCTTTTTTCTAAAAGGTGATTTTTAAATTTTGGTATCTTTTGATTTGACTTCTTTTCTTTTTTCGTAATTTGACCATTTACCTTCACTTTACTCTTGAAGCTACCAAGCCTAAACAGTAGGCACCAGGAACCAACTATGCCACAACTAAGGGTGCACAAAAAATCCGTCGATCCGGAAATTCGATCCGATCCGCGGATTTTTATCCGATCCAGAGGTAAACGGATTGATGACGGATTAAAAATTTGGTAATCCATTAGCAACGGATCGATGGCGGATTTCACCTTCAATCTGTGGATTCAATCCGATCTGATCCGTTGACATTAAATATAAAAAAAAAATATAAGGGGTCTAAATTTAAAATAAGAAAAAAAATTAAGTGGTCAAAATGTAATATTTTATAACATGTTTGATATTTTTCTTTTAAAATTAGATTGAACAAATTAATCCGATCCGATCCGGTCTTCTACGGATCGGATTTTAAAAACCACAGATTGGTGACGGATTTCAAATCCATCAATCCTTATAACGGATTGGCGACGGATTTGGCCCAATCCGCACCAATCCGATCCGTGTAACCCAATATTGGATTTGGCCCACCCTAGCCATGCTATGCTTGGATAATGTGTAAGTTAGACCTGGACCCTTGAAAGAAAATCCACACATCCAGGTTTGGGTGATTCCTAGTTTAGTCGAAGGACAGCCCATTACACTATCAAATGGGCTTGATTACAACTTGCCTTTGCCTACATCCGTGTCTGTTTGGCGGGACTTAGGGTTGCAAATGGGACTATTTCGGATCGAAACCATAGTGGACCCAGACCCGGACCCATTTCTAAAAAATGGTTCCGGTTCCGGATCCGGTTTTGACTCGGAACCTATTTTGTTTTGTTGGTTCCAGACCCGGTTTCGGAACCGGGTCCACCTAGAGGACAAAAATCTAGTTCTAAAATCGATTCTAATTTTTCTTTATTATTCATTTTTTTCTTTAAATAAACAAATCATTCAACTTATAATAGTGCATCAAGTCTACTACCTCCAATACTATACATAAAAAAGTAAAAAAAAAAGTTGATTTTTAGATACAATTTGCCATATCAAAGACTCATATGCCAGGTCCTGGGTCCACGGGTCAGAACCTATATGGACTCAAAACCGGACCCGTTTTTTAATCAATCAGAACCTAAATTGGGTTCCAAACCCGAACCCGTTTATGAATCGTTTCCTAAAATAAGTTCCGGACCCCGGTTTTTTGGGAGTCGAAACTTTTGGGTAATCGGAGAATTGCACCCCTAGCAGGACTGCGATTCATGTGGCTTTGATGGGCTCACCCTAGATCCTTAAATGGGTTTGACCAACTTCAATGTGGCAATTCTTGACCGTACCCACTAATTAACCTGATAAATCTGGTCCAATGGTGGTTCAGGTCGGCCAGTATTATTATTTATTTGGATTTGAGTCGACAGTCCTGAGCGATGAATAAATGGGTTATGATTGGGTTGAGCCCATTGCTGTTATTTGTGATGCTAACCATACACAAATTGACAAATTGACACAACGTTAATAGAACTTTCCAGTAGCATTTGGCCCGGCAATCCCGACCCAATTAATAAATGGATCAGGTTCACGTCGAGCCAATCCATGACGGTGCTGAACCCAACCTTAACCGGACCCTAATCCATCTTAGAATCTCAGCCCAACTCGACAGTGATCGAGACCACTCCCTTTGATGTTTATATTGCAGCTGTTGTTGCTATAGTAATTAAAACATGTACAAATCTGAGTGTGTTTTTATTTTTCTTAGAAAAGAAGATCAACCAAACAGTCAATTGGATTGTAGACATTCAAATCTCACCTGAAACTAATGAACTTGAAATACATAATTCCTTTCCTATGTTGCTATAGAAAAAATCTCATTTTATTACCAAATAAGGCAATCTATTTTGATGTCAAAGGTTCATTCAACCTTGTGTTGAAGGTAATCCTAAAAGATAAAATTAAGCTAGTTCTAATGGTCAAGATTCGCGGTAACTGAAAAAGATACATGAATCTCATCCTCATTTCCTATAGTGATAGTGTGCATCCCTGATGGCACAACAGTGTATGCTGTGGGATTAACCACAGCCAAGCTCCTGCATGCATTCAATGAGAACTTCACACTTTCACATTTTCCTGCATCCACAAACACCCTCTGGTACCCCACCAGCTGCTTCAAGGGGTAGCCAATTAGCTCAAGGGGCGGCACTGAGTAGACCAAGACAACATGGCTACCACTCCTTCCCCCGACGTTTGTCACTTCGATCTCAAAGTCGATCGTTTCGCTGCAGCTCATGTCTTCTATATTAACCGACGCGCAAGATTGCTGGTAGGTCTTCAGCATGCTTCGAAGGGGATGACAATGAACGTTGCTGTGCAGCACTGGGGAGAAAGACGACGTTGATGAGACTAGCTTGGTGGTGAACTTAGTGTAGCTTAGACCAAAACCAAATGGATATACTTTGGGGCCATTGTAGAATTTGTAGGTTCTTCCTGGATAACCAAGGTCATGTACTGGTCTCAATGGCATGGATGTCATTGGAAGCATGTCTGCATAATCTGCGCAGTACCATGTGAGGGGCAGTCTTCCTCCTGAAGAGATCAAATCATTATTCGTTAGTGTAACAAATAGGGATCACATGACTCTAATTTTGTTTCATAAGTAATATCATGTTTGTGACAATTAATGAGCACAATTTTAAGTAGTGGTCAAACTCAACATTGAGGGTTAGTGAAAACCTAGAAGGTCCACCCTAATGGGACTAACTCCAACTTAGAGTAACATATAGCACTAATTTAATGATGAATTTTGGTTGGGTGAGGTAAGATTTTGGACCAGTATGAACTCTAGTAAGACCCACCTTGACCAAACTTAACCAAAGGCCATCCTTGTCCAGGTAAGTTATATATATATATATGACAGGGTAGATCATACTGCACCAAGCCTTTCCATCCCTTCATCTTTGTTTCATAGCATGATGATCCATCACAAGACCCCATATGTTTGAAGTCTCAAACAAACACATACCAGGATTGTAATTTCCGAAAATGACGTCTGCGATGGCACTACCGCCTTCCTCACCAGGGTAGCCAGCCCAGAGGATTGCACCAATCTTGGGGTTGTTCTTAGCGAAAGAAATGTCGAGCCCACCGGCAGATAGGATGACCATGATGACTGGTTTCGGCGAAGCATTGGCAATATCATTGATGAGGTCTGTTTGGAACCCCGGGAGATGGAGATCCATTCGATCCAATGATTCAGCCTCACAGTCCACGCTTAAGCCAACAATGAGGATGGTAGCATCAGCATGCCTTGCAGCATGCACGGCAGCTGGGAACTCTTTTTTGTCCCAGCAATGACAGTCATAGCATCCTTTCTGCGCGCTCACATTATTAACATATTTGGAGATGCCTTGTGAAGGTTCAATGACTCGGCATGGAGTACCTGCATTTTGCATGAGATAGAATTCATATAGCCAGCCGCAAATATAATTAGAACTGGATTTTGATGATGATGATGGCAAACTAACAAAATCTATAATAATTTTCAAAAGTAATTAAGGCTGTCTAATTTACCATAGTAGTTCCCTAACATCCACCAGTGTGAAAATGCGTGCGGGCCCACGACCGCCACTGTCTTGCTCTTGTAGATCTTTGGATTCAATGGCAAGGTGTGGTTCTCATTCTTGAGCAAAACAATTGATTGACGAGCTGAGTCAACTGCGAGTTCAATATGCTCCTCAGTGCACACATCTTTCGGACCGAGTGAGGAGTATTGAGGAATATCATCAAAGTAACCGAGTCTCATCAGCACCATGTAGAGTTTATACAGTGCCTTGTCCACATCGCCTTCTCGGACCTTCCCCTGTTGAATTGCTGGGAGGGTATGATTAGTGTAGTAATCGCCGCAGTCCAAATCGAGCCCTAGAAGATCCAAGGGAAATTTTTTTTAGAAAATTCTATGATTTGGTTAGTCTTATAAGTAGTGGTTTTTTACATGTGCAAATCCTCTAATTCTTGCCTCTTACTTTATGGTTTCTACTTTACTCATTTACAGAGAAGTGAAACTGAATTCAATTTTTTCAATTGCCGTTTTTGAATAGAAATGTGTCTTTGTGGACTAGGGTGATAAAAGAAGATACATTCAGAAAATTCACAAGCATTCAAATGCAACCTTGAGTCATGTTAAGTGGATTCATGTGAAATAAGACTTACCGGCCCTGAGAACTTGGGCTACAGCTTCCTCTCCTGTGTAATTAAGCCAGTTCTGATATTGGTGCAAGACTTGTATTGAATCACAATCTGAAACTATGTACCTGCATTTTAGGTTCAGATGATCAGCACTGAGAATCTTAAAAAAGACAGATCTATTAATGCAATATATATCAACTGCCGGCCATTTCAATTTGGGGTCAAAAGAGAGATCCAAAAAGACCCAGCCTGAAAAATTAACATATTGATTAATGGGTCAGGTTGCTCATGATAGAATGTCCATCACCTGGTAGCCTCACATATAGTAATAAAGTCAGTTTTGCATAAACTTCATTTTTATAATAACCCTTAGCTTATAAATTGCAGAAAAACAAGCCTGGTTAAATATATCAGGTGCTTGTTACTAGAGTAGTAAAATGGGTCATTTTGGAGTTGAAACAACAATGTACTTGGGTTAAACGGACTCAATTGGCCGACCCTAACACATGTAGATATTTCTTGATCTCACTTACCTTATGGTGATGGTACCTTAAATAATTCTCTTCATAATGGTATTAGCAATGAGGAAGGATAAATTTCATTACCCATTAAGATTCCAATCCCCTCTTATGGTTTGGCCCAAGAGCCTTGGGTCAGCACATGTAGGAATGCCATCGACGCGATTGTAAGAACACATGACCGCGCTAACATCACCATCTTTGACACACATCTCAAATGGGCGTTGGAAAGTCTCAACCATGTCTTGCTCAGTCACCTACAACAAAACCATTTGCTTATTGTATTAAAATCCAATAGCTATAACAGATCAATTTTTTTTTTTATAACAAAAATGGCGCTACAGATTCAAAAATCAATACTAGTTACACTACCTTTGCATCAAAATGGAATCGATCGGAGCCGAACCAATTATCCAAATCATATGCAGCATAATGCTTGCAACATGAAGAAACTTTGAGGGGTCTGGTACTCAAGTCATCAGGATGTTCATAGCCCTCAACATCTTGCAATCCCCTAACATAGTTAACTGCATAGCGACCAACTAGATATGGGTCTTCACCTGGCGTTTCCATGATTCTTCCCCATCTAGGATCCCTAACCACATTGATGTTGGGACTCCAGAATGTTAACCCAGCCAACCCTACATTGTGCATGGCCCTTGCCTCTGTAGAAACAACCTATAATATAACAAGACATCACAAGAAATAATCTCATGGTTTCCAAATAGCAGATAATAATGTAGTTATAAATCTAGATCTACCTGGCCTGTCTTCTTCCACAAGGTCTCATTGAATGTTGCACCTGCATTAATAACTTCTGGAAAGCTTGTTGCACCAGGAATTCTGCTGTCAAAATGGCTTCCGCCGCCGACGTCCGATACACCATGTAATGCTTCAGACCACCAATTATAATAAGGAAGGCCAAGTCTGGGTACCCCAGATGCCTTATTTCCAAGCTGCTTCACTTTCTCTGCAGCTGACATGCTACCAACCAAGATCTTTGCTCTAACATCATAAGGAAGTGATTTATCACAAAATCCAAAGTCTGCCATGTCTAAACCCAAACTTTCATATCTCAATGGATCACATATATGGGTGAAGTTTTTGTTGCTTGTGCAGTTGCAGAGTGGAAGAATACTGCCACAAGACTAAGGACAAGAAGAAAGTGGTTCAGAAAATCCATTTTGTCTAATTAAACTACAACAACAGATGTATACTTAAAATCTTATTATTTATAAAGGGATTTGGATAACCTTATGCAGTTATTTGACATTATATGGATAACAACTCATTTATCTTTGAAAAGTGGGAGATCGATTTCTAATGTGATTGCTATTAATGATCCAAGGTCTTATCCATTCTAACAGCAAAAGCAAAAGATGTTAACCACCATTATCCGCACTTCCTGTGACATGGATTTGAAAATAAGATTCTCAATTCAGGTTCCAAATTTATAAATCCATGAGTGGGGATCACTTGTAAAATCCAAATCACACACAATCAATGTCCCGCAACAAGCATTTCCATCTAATCAGATTCTGATGTGGGATTACAATCTACGGATCAATAAAGTGAGTGGAATGAGGTGTTTAATATGGAGCAATTTGAAAGGGACCTGACTCTTGATTTGAGTGATATTTAGCACAACATAAACACATGAAGTAACATTAGTTTTGAGTGGTTTGGGCCTTGAAGGTGGCGGCCTGCATGATATGTTGATCCATAACTTTGAAATGATGGGAACCATTGTAAGAAGACCCTCTCTTGCTGCAATGGGGTCGGCACTGTCAACCTGAATCCGGCCCGAAGTTAAAATTGTCAACCTAAACCTGTAATTAACAGTTCGGTTTGGGTTGGATCAATATGTCGTGAGTACAATTTGTCGAATTGGGTTGAGCTATAATAACAATATACTCAACCAAACCCAACCCATTTACTAATCAAATAAGTCGTAGTATCAGCCCAAACCCTAACAAAAAATAAAAAGGTTCAACTTGACACTTGATTTACTTGGTCAGGTTATAAGTGGGTTAGGTAAGGAATCATCAACGTTTCATCCTATTATTGATCTGGGTCTTGCCTGTTGAACCCAAATGGGTCTCCTGATCTGCAAACAGAACTGGATCCAGGCCTAACCCAAGTTGTTTTATTCAAAGCCATTGACAGCACAGTGGGCTGATCTTTGACATAACAAAAAGACTGCCCCAGCAACAAAATGCAAGTGTATATATTTCTTCAGGGCTCCAGATCTAAACCTACAAATCCATCCAGGCGTGGTAAGGCTGGGCCAAGTCCAATCAGCCTATAGTGCAGGGCACAGCATAGTTTGTTGGGTGTGGCCTGACCCAACCGTAAAATTTAGATATTCACGATCCTCACATCTGCATTTTGAAAGTCAAAGAGGAAAGTTGAAAAACTTTGACATGTGATAGTCAAGTTTCAATTAAAAATGGTACAAAAGATGTGCTTGTTAGTTATTTATTAAAGCAGTAGCATACTACAATTTGTTTTACCCAATAAGAAATTTTGAGAAAGACTAATATCATATTTAAGTTATTATAATCCATAATCATGGATAATTATATTCGATGTTCGGATTTTCATTCGGAGCCGTTTATTAGCATGGAATTGAATACGTATGAATTCTAAGAGATGCATTTTCAAAAAAGTAGTTAAATTTGGTGAAACAAAGGTCAAGATTCATAAATGATCACCAAATAATCTTACTTTAGTGAAAAACGAATTAGGAAAGATGGTAAATGAATACTTATATATGGCACAGGGGGTGGAAGAATTGGACACCTTCTAATCATCTTAACAATTGGATTAAATGCATCAAAGTTGGGCATTTTTCATCCCTAGGATGAATTGGAGCAGAAGTAATTTCGTGTCCTCAACTATGAGATTTGGGCCTGTATAGGATTCATTATGCACCATTTTCCCTCACTTGGATTTTCTGTACAAATACAATTCCTAAAGAAGTTTATTAATATGAGTAGGGCATCCTGATGGGTTAGACTTGGGCTGGACTAATCTATGGGCCGGACTAATCTATGGGCCTTCTGCCATATATTGGTTTAGATTTTGACTGAGCTAACCACGTCAAGGCCTGAGTATGTTTCCCAAGATCCTGGAGCAGGGTCTGCTCGATTGGAAAATGACCAAGCCTGAGTCTCTTTTGGCCAAGTGGGTATGAATGCAATTTTTTTTTTTTACCTAGAGCTAAGAGGGCTGGGACCCAATAGAGAGCCCGTATACACACAGGAAGACATCCCACACAAGTGGAAGGATGTAGCGCACCCAAGGTTCAAACTCTTGGGCAGCCAGGTGAAGAACTGTCGCGACTTACTAGTGAGTCGTTCTCTTTCTTATGAATGAATTGAAAACCTTCCACAGTGCTAGTGGGTGGTGTCATGCATCCGGAGTTTTACTAATGATCAACTCCATAAGGGGTCCACCTATTAAAAGTTTAAATAGTTTAATTGTACATTCTCCTCTTTTATGGGCCATGATTAAATTTTACATTAATATGATGAGTTTGGCCCATCATATATATATATATGACTAATCTTTTATAAAAGAATGAATGAAATATTAAAAAAGTCATATTAGAAATAATGAATGAAATATTAAAAAATTCTTATGTTTTATAGATTAGGGCCCACTTCTACGAACATGTACATGAAGTATAGTGTAATTTCATCCAAAATCCTGAGATCTTCGAGCTCAAATTTAAAGATTAAAATGACACTATAATACAAACCTTTTAAAATAAAATTCTACTTTTACACTTTTCGATTAGAAAAAGGGAAAAAAGAGAATCAAAGCTTAAGAAAAACGAGTTATGCAATTCAAAAAAACTATATGGATTTTAATAAGAACTAAGCTTGAGAAAATTGAAAAAACTAGGTTTTTGTCTAATTAGACATTTTTTATATGGATTTTAATCAAGTCGCGTAAGCCCCATTTAGCTTAATTAAACTATTAGAAGAATTTTCTCCTATGGAATCTTTAGTGCAGCCAAAAAAAAAACTTTAGTGCAGCCACTAATCCCAACCAGTCATGCCAAATTATATATGAGCTCTCCGAGTACAAAGATGTGTCTACCCTAGAGATCAGATATTAGAGAGCCAATTTTTGGAAATGGGCAGCCCCAAGTCCACCCGTTTAAAAGGCATTACTATATCAGAGCCCAAATCCATGTTGTGTTAAAATTCATATAAGAAAATCTCTCCTTATTTTTTTTTTTAAATGTGTAACCATGATTGATTTAAGAGAGACAAATCAAAACGAGATGATTAAATTAAGAACAATTAGTCTCTGTCAAGTTGTAGCTTAGTTGGTTAAGGGCATGTTTGGTTGGATTTAGAAAAAGCACTTATTGGACTTTACTAGAAAAGCCAAAAATAAAAATAAAAAACTTAGAAGGGTGTTAGGTTATTACTAATTCGAGGACTTTACTAGAAAAGTTCCGGAATTTTGCCATTCCTCGCGAAGGGTCCTTGCAAATTGTGCAACACAAACGGGGTCCGTCAGGACTTTTTTTTTTTAACGTTGAGGGTAGCGCCGCTAGCGTCACTCGTGTCTGATAGGAGCAACGCTAGTGTCGCTCTACGTGATTTTATTAAAACATAGAACTCTGTTTATTTCTTCCTCCTTTTATTTTTTCCTCTTCTCTCAATTATTTCTCTATCTCCCCCACTCAATTTTCTCCCAATCACATTGGGAAAACAATATCGCAAGCTTTATAAAAAGATTACTACTAACCAACATACAATTTCTTTCTTTCTTCTTTTCATATTCTCAAGATTTATGTTGAAAAGTGAGAGAGACGGAAAAGAAAAAAAAATGACAAACATAAAATGGAAGAATGGTTCCAATAACAATCTTATGCTCGTACATTATTATGTAGAGCTTACCCTCAACCTATGAAAATGAGAGAGAGAAAGGCTGCTACGCATGATAAACCTGTATTTGCAGGTGTATTCGCAACTTTTCTACCCATATGGATAGAGGAAAACCTGTATACACAACTTTTTTGCCCATATGAATAGTAGAAAACGTGTATTCGCAGTTTTCCACGTCGCTCAGAACAAAGAAAAAAAAAAGAGAAAAAGTGGAGGAAAAACCGAATTTGTGCTACACAACCTGCGAGGACCCTTTGCAAAGTCTTTATACAAGTAGTAACTCACAAAAAAAGTCAATTATAATATATTAAGCTAAGAGGATTTGGCTTTAATTTTGACCGTCGGTTATAATTTTGACCGACGGTTATGTAACTGCTCATGCAACTACCCACTCATTTTTCCATTAAACCACTTATGTTTCTGTTGTTCCTACATTACAATGTAGAGAAATACGTGCTAAGCATGAATTATTGAGCTAGTTTCTAAGTGACAGAAAGGCAACTCAATTTTCTTATCAGAATTGGTGCGCGGGGCAAATCAGATGTAGGATCATCGTAGTCGCATAGATGTAGGATCAGTGTGGGAGTAGAATGCTCATGTCTACTTTGGTATCCGACTTTGTACTTGGGAGTATTGGTCCTCGATAGTTGAGTAAGAAATATGAGAAATTCATTGAGCACCAGAAAATCCTTTTTTTTTTTTTGCTTTCAAAGGATGAATTTATTTAAGTGATGTCAGAAAATCTAATTTAGTGATTGCATCTACAACGTATTTACGACCTTTTGAAATAAGGAATTGTCAAAGTGTGGAAAGATGATTGTTTCCAAATATTCAATAGGTCCCATCCACATTGGTTGGTTGCTGTATCAAAGATACCGGCAAGCTATGATGGCCTGTAAAACTAGCTGTTCATAAATTCAAAAAGGCAGGCAAAATAAGATAATCTATTTTTTTTTTCATTTAAGTCTCTACTGTCCACTTAGCAAAAACAAAAAACAAAAAATAAAAAATAAAAAATAAAAAATCATGCATGTTATAAAAATACTAACGTTCTTTTACTTAAATTGTTTTTCTTATTTACAATTAAGTTTTGTTTTATGGATTTTGGATAGATCAACCAAACACAAGCAATAATTAACTTGAAAGTTGAAATATTTGAATTCTAAGTTTTAGCCTAATAAATAAATAAATAAATAAACTTTATAACTATTTTGGTTAGAACTAATTTTCTCTGTACTTCCGTCAGAACATTGGTTCTTCACATTTGATATCCAAAAATGGGACGCTTCTCACCATGAATCTATAATCCATAATACTAAATAGCTCACTCTTGATTCAAGTACGTGCAACATTTTATTTTTTTGCATTCGTGGAGCTATAGGAGAGCATGAGAACTTCTTAATTTTGTTTAAACATGATATTTATACTACTGTATGCAGAACATTACAACTAATGCATGCATTCAACATGAGAACCTATCCTAATTATATAAATATATATATATATATATTTATCCACGACATTCTACATAATTCTACGTTTTTATATAATATTTATGAAAAACCTTAGATATTTCTTCATCTGATCAAGACAATTCTAAATGCGTCTTCAATATCTCCATCATCAATCAATCAATCAGATCCTTTTGTCCACCAAATTAAATGCACATGTGTTGCTCACGTGTCACAAGCTGCATATATTTGATCCATTGCTATTTACCAGCTTGGGTCTGGAAATGATAGAATTTAGTTGCACGATAATTCACTTTTTTATGGGATACTTTCTCCAGATTGTATGTGGAGTCCAGCTCTGGGCCACTTGGCCACACATTTGATAAGTGCATCTCCTTTTTCTCATTTTATCCCCCAATGACCTATGGAAAACTGTGCATGCACCGATGGGGAGCCCGGGCTGTGGCCCGGCTTCCCCATCGGTGCTTGTAGCACAGCTCATAATCTAGTGCCATACCCCCATTTTATGATCATTCGTATGCGCTAAGATTACTCCACAAACAATTTAAAAATTGATCTAAGCGATTAGTAATTGAAAAGGGTTAAAAAAAAGTAGGGTCCACCCATGATAGATACTACTGTAAAATTTAAATACCATCTAGGCTTTCATGATTGGGTCCTTACATTATTACAATTCCATGCGAAAAATAGGCAATATTCCATCAATGAATTACTATATACACCAATTTTAAGCAAATAAATAGGGCCCATTCCATCAATAAAGTAGTATCTATTCCAGTTCCAAGTAAACAAGCAGCCTATCTAAATTAATTATTTTCTATGAAAAATAAACCCATATAAATTATGTATTCCAATTCCTGGAAACAAACAGATGAATTTAAACCAATTACTTCATATGTATGATACTTCCATATAAACAAATAGGCCTATTTGACGAAGAGTTTTTATGCAAATTTCATGCAAACAAATAAGCTCAAAAATGAATTCTTACATACTCAATTCCATATAAACAAACATGCACATTTGAATATATAGATTTCAATTCTTTGCAAAATGATGCAAGGGGTAGACTAGGACCACGATTTGCATCCAGATATTCAGAATTCGAAACTGGAATCACATAAGGTATAAATTTAACCGGCTTTCTCGGACCGTATGAATTATTTTGGCCCAAAGGGCCGGGACAACCCCACCTTACCCAAAAAATAAACACATGCATATTTAAATTTAAATTTAAATAAATACATAGGTTCCAATTCTATGCAAAATGATGCAAACTCATTTGTTAATGCCCGGCCTGTGACTGGCCTGAACAAATAAACGGGTAGGAATACGGATCCGATTCATCGTACACCGTCGTCACTCTCTCGACCCGAATACCCCAAACTGGTTTCTTCTCTTCCAGTTCAGATTCTCAAAACCCTAATCCATCGATCTCTTTCAAATGCCGGTCCAATTTCTAGGGTTTCTAACTCTTCTCAATCGCAGAAGAACCAGGTTCTCTTTCTCCAATTTGAACTTCTTTACTAAATCTCCATTTTCATCCATTGATTTCTTTGAAAACCCTTCGGATCTCGAAAAACCGTCTCTCGATCTCTCCAAACCCCACAATCGAATCGACGAGCGTTTCGTACTGCAGGAACTCTCGAAACTACTATCTATAGACACCAGAATCACTGATTCTCACCATTCGCTCCAAAATCCTAATGAAAAACGCATCCGAATCGCGGATCTACGCCCAATCGATGATGAAATCTCATCTTCTCAACCAGTTCTTGGGACTTCTGCTGAGAAATGGGCTGAAAGCTCGAATCTTGATGGTTTGGTTGTCGGATCTTTTGAAAAATGCGTAGAAAGCAGCTCAGATTTAGTTCGGATTGATTCCATGAACTCAAATTACAATGGGTTTGTTGAAGATTCTGTTAGAAGAGGTTCTGATGGTATAAAGGCTGATGGGTTTTTGTTACCTGCTGAGAAATTGAGAGGAATTTTCCTTCAGAAGCTGAAAGGGAAAGCCAATGTAAAGTCTGCTCTTTCTGCTACTGGTGTTGACCTAACACTCGAAATCTTCGCGGAGGTAGTGAATAGAGGGAATTTAGGTGGTGAAGCTATGGTTTTGTTCTTTGATTGGGCAGTGGAGCAGCCTAAAATATCAAAAAGTTTAGAAATTTATCATATAATTCTCAAAGCATTGGGCAGGAGGAAGTTCTTTGGTTTTGTGGAGGAAATCTTGCAGCGAATGAAGAAGGAAGGACTGAGCATTAATGCTGAAACCATATTCATTGTAATGGACTGTTTCATTAGGGCTCGTCGAGTGACTAAAGCTTTTGAAATGTTTGAGAGATTGGAAGAATTTGGGTCAAAATGTGATTCGGAGTCATTTAATGTGCTTTTGAAGTGTCTCTGTAGGAGGTCTCATGTTGGGACTGCTAATTCATTTTTAAACAAGATGAGAGGGAAGATACAGTTTGATAGTACTACATATAATGTGGTTATTGGTGGGTGGGCAAAGCTTGGTAGAATGTGTGAAGTTGAGAGGAATTGGAAAGCTATGTTGGTTGATGGATTAGAGCCTGATTGTGTAACATTTAGTCTCGTTATTGAGGTTTAGGCAGAGCGGGTCGAATTGATGATGCAGTTGAGGTCTTCAACATGATGGAGGAGAAAGGGTGCATTCCTGATACTGTAGTTTATAATGCCATGATCTGTAATTTTATTTCAGTTGGAGATTTAAATGAATGTGTGACATACTATGAGGGCATGTTGAGAAAGAACTGCGCGCCGGACATTGATACTTACACCAAACTGATTAACTCCTTTATTAAAGTCCGAAGAGTGGCCGATGCACTTGAGATGTTTGATGAGATGTTGCACAGAGGCATCCTTCCAACCATTGGGACAGTTACATCATTTATTGAACCCTTGTGCAGCTTTGGTCCACCATATGCTGCTATGATGATATACAAGAAGGCAAAGAAAGTAGGATGTGGAATATCATTAAAGGCTTATAAGTTGTTGCTAGTGAGACTATCAAGATTTGGAAAATGTGGGATGGTGTTACAGGTCTGGGAGGATATGCAGGATAGTGGTTATTCTTCTGATATGGAGATCTATGAATGTATTGTTAATGGACTTTGTAATATAGGGCAGCTGGAAAATGCAGTGCTTGTCATGCAAGAGGCATTGGATAAAGGATTTTGTCCAAGCAAGGTCATCTATAGCAAATTAAACAACAAGCTACTGAACGCGAACAAAGTAGAGATGGCCTACAAACTTCTTCTAAAGGTTAAAAAAGTGCGTTGCAGTGAAAATGCACGGAGATACTGGCGTGCTAATGGATGGCATTTCTGACCATGGGCATCACAAAGTAGGATGGCCTACAAACTTCTTCTAAAGGTTAAAAAAGTGCACACAGTGGAAATCCACAGAGATATTGGCACGCTAATGGATGGTATTTTTGACCATTTGCATAGGCTGAAGAACGGCAAATGCCTTGAGTAAACTTCTTGTCCTACAAGCTATTAGTTTTATACTATATATAGTATGCCGTACATGTCTGGCCAAATCATTTATTTCTAGACTAGTATGATTTATATATATATATATATATATGTTATAGTACACCAAAATCATTTGATGAGCCCCTTAGTTCACAACATCACAGTGAGCTACAACCCATGTGGGGTCCACCGTCCACCTTTTATCCTATCTCCCTCTAGCAACCATGTCCTCCCAGCCTTGTGAATTGATACGTGACCCATTTTGACACTAAATTCAGATTATATATGCAATTGTGTTTTCTACCCATTGGTCTTTAAGGCCATTAAATTGAGTGTTAGGAAAGTCAGGAGGGCCTGATTTTTTTACCCTACCCCTTATCCATGATAGCCCTCCCCATCCTTGTTGATTGAAATTCTGCTCCATCAGGGTTGTCCTCCATGATAAGAGTGAGATATATGTCGCTCAGCTGATCATCTGTGCACCCCCGCACACCCATACAAAAATCTTCCAGAGATGCAATATAGCAATTTATTTTGTTGTTGTGGGTCTTTTCTGTCTCTTGTGATGCAGATCCATATGGAGTTCTATATAGAAATTTCACTTCCTTTATTCCCTCCAAATCTTGTCTCAAATGTCATATAGGTAGATTTACTAATTAGAACTAATTTTTTCCTGCTTTTTTCCATTTTATTTATTTTGATAGATGAGGAGTTGACTAATAGAGAGAACTTAATCACAAGAGTTTCTCTAAGTCTAGTTATTATTTTAAAAAAAAAAAAGAGTTTCTCTAATGTATAAAGATAGTCTAGATTCTAGATATTATTTTCTATTCACTTTGAAGTTTGATTGAGAAAAATAATTACAATTTGCTTAATGAAGTATTTTTTTACGCTGGTTGCTCAATCAAGAAAACTCCATGAATGCTCTACATTTCATATTACTCTCAAGAAAATTCCTTATAAATGGGCCAAGCCATTACAACTGCAAGAATTTAAAAATTGATACATCAGCTGTCACATTGCTGCTGTGTATGAAACTGCATGTTCATGAATCATGTCAAACATTGACATAGGCTGTTGCCAAGATAATAACTAGGGTGATGTTTTTCATAAGCTCAGAAGTAAAGAAGATAAAACGAGTCCATATGTTTCTTGATAAACATAAGTTATTTAGCAATTTAAAGAGCCTTTTACATCAGTTCTTATCCATTCTTTTTTTCCCTTGTCTTGTGGATCCATACAAACTCTGGTCAAATATGAGTCTCATTAGAGATCTCTTTTAGATTTTAGATGTTCCACCCATTTTTCACTCTGCAGGATGATCATCTTACTTTGTTCTGTGCTTGACTCATGCAGGATCTGTTGTGATTTTCCCAGCATATGGAGTGCGGCTTGAAACACATTATTGGAAGTAAGTTCTTTGAACTAAGCTACATCATGAATTAAGAGAGTGATTAGACTATTCTCTTTGACAATTATGGACATTGGTCTGTTACTTCAGTTTTCTGTTTGTGCTAAATGTTTTTTTGGACATCTAGATTTCTGGGACCCGTGGATTTCTAAAATTCACAGGTTCTATCTGCAGTGCTTAGTTCTTTTGGGGATCATTGCTGTCTGAAATCAACCACGTCCTTGAACCCAAGATATCCTTGGATGGTGTTTGGAGTGGAGGGAGGGATGGTGGGTGGGACTGTCCACTAGCACCACCTTCAAAAATGTGAGCCTAGTGAGTACACTGGGCATGCTGGGGTCATGGTTCAGTCTGGTATAATTGGATAAAAGAGTTGTAAGTGACAAAGTGTAGCTCATGTTGCAGAATTGATAAATTCATGGCATGATCATTGATGGGATGTGGGATTTTTGAAATCCGGATCCAGTTTTTTGCAAAAATGACAGATTAAACTGGAATTTGGGAAAATTGGAATTTCTCAAATTAAGCAAAAATTACTTTCAAATGCCTTCTTCTTTTAAAAATTATTATTTTCTTGAAGGAAAATGGAGTAAGGGACCCCTTGACTTCATGAGATATCTTATGTATCACAGTGTGTAACATATTAAATTCTAGTGCATTGTCTGTCTTGGTCACCACCGGTACCAGTCTGACTCCACCAGGATTTAATACCATGGCATGCTTTCGTTCTAAGAGAAGTGGAAGTGATGCAGGCCAGACCCATGGTCAGCCAGCTAATTGGGCTCCGTCCACAGGCCCAATATGATATCCATTTAGTTAGAAGTTTTGATTACTTAAGAGTCTTATAGAGTTGTGATTTATTTAAAAGTCCTTAAAATTAGGAGTTTTATTTGATTTGAATTGTTAATCAAGTTTAGTTTACTTTATTGTTTAGGAAAGTAGAGTCCTACTTGCAAAGGGGATATCCAAGTTCAACCCTTCCTATAAATCTTTAGTACCTCCATTAGGAGAGTAGTTCATGATTATTCAATAAAGATTTGTATGTTTGGTTTGCCTATGGTTGTGAGTGTTTCTCTTCTATGGAAGAGCACTCGTAGTTGTTGAGTTCCAAGAGGAATTCGGCCAATTCCCATCTGCGGAGATGGTCCTCATTGGAATCTGTCCAGGATTTGGCAAACTCTTCTGTAGAGTTTGTCTACACCATCACTGCTTACGGATCCGAGGCTACATCAGGAAGTCATCTTCTAATTCATGTTTCTTCTCTTCACAAGCTGTGGGATGCAAATAACCACTGGAGTGGCACATGATTAATTTGTGTATGCTCCAACATACCCTAGGACCTCCTCCCCTAACCCTTCAACATTTTTGGCAAATGGCGTGGCTGATGACTAAGAGTTGAAGAGGATGACTTAGGCTGTGTTTGGAGTAGAGGAGGTGGCCTTGTGCAATGGTGCACTGCCAAGATTGAAGAGCTTGTGGAAGAGTTTGGGTGTCTGGTATGAGTTAGTTTGTTCATTGTTGTCTTACAATGATGATGTGGGAGAGGATTTTGTAGATTTAAGAAAGATAGTATTGGACTCTTTAAGTTAATGAGATTTAAAGTCTAGGGGATAATTTAAATTGTAGATTCTCTGAAAATCGCTTCATGTTTTTGTGAAAGAGTCTTTGATAGATGGTCTATATTTAGGGTTTGCAACAAGCTAAAGATCAACCGACCGGTCAGAAACATTGAAGCTTCTAAGTAAATACACTGGTTCCGAAACTTCCCTGTCTCAATATACATGATTTGATGTTTTACTATTGCAAATGTTGTTCATATGTGTTTTTTCATAACAGTAAAATTTTTATTGCACCCGAAAGACAAAAAACAGGATACAAAGATTAAAAAATGAAAACAGAAAAACGGCAATCAAACATCAAAAATCACAGAAGAGTGGAAAACTTCCTTTTTTGAGAGATTATCAACCAGTGAATTTGCCTCCCGTAAGATGTGATGAAATAAAACACCCAACAAATTGAGATATCCTGAACGTCCTCAACCAAATCCGCCAATCTCCAGGGAAAAGATGACTTTACTGAACCCCATTGAATTGCCGAGAAGAAATCACCCTCAATAATATCATTAATTCCCCCCAATCTAGACAACTCACTACAACCAATGAGAAGAGTGAAAACTTCATCTTCATTTGCATTCGAGGACTCCACTAGCCCTGAAAAACTTTGAACAATTTTGCCAGACCAATCACGAATAACACCACCAATTCCTCCTTATTAAGAGATTTAGCAAAGCTCCCATCAAAATTTAATTTATGAATGCCCATAGGAGTGCTCATCCATGAAATTTTTGGTTTGGGCTTAACAATCCAACCCCCCTTGAATATAGCTGCCCAAGACCGATTAAGATCAAATAAATCAACACTATCAAATTCCTTTCTCTTGCGCACCCACTCTAACATATAGACCAAACAATAGAATGAACAATATCCTCCACTGAATGACTTTTATTTCGGAAAACTCTATTGTTCCTTTCTAGCTATATCTTCCAAAACGTAGCATACAACACTAATTTCCAAAGAATCTTACCACGAACAAACTTGCACCCCACCCTCCACTGGCAAAACAACTCATCAACATGTCTTGGCATAACCCACCACAGATCAAACATATTTAGAATGATCGACCAAACAGTATGAGCAAACCTACAGTGAATCAGTAGATGATGCACCGTTTCCTCATCTTGTAAGCACATAGGACAACCATTGACTATTATATGATTTCTTCTTTTCAACTTATCAATAGTCAAGATACTATGCGACTTTGCAACCCAACAAAAGCCAACACTTTAGGTGGAACTAAAGGATTCAAAAAACTTTTCCGACCTTCCCTTCTGTCAGAATTAACAGTCAAATCCTTGCAAATAGACTTCACTGAAAACATACCTTTAATATCGGGTTTTCAAATTCTTATTTGCCCCTTCCACGCGACAAATAAACTTTATTTTTAAGTGTTGCACAAAAAAAAAAAAATTGTTCATATGCCAAATGAATCATTAAAAAGGAAAAAAAGAATGGGAAAAAAATTGATAGTTTGTCTTTGTTAGGCTGCCTTCCCTCAGAATAGAAAATCGACCTCTGGTTTTATAAATCTCTCCTATAGGATAAAACCCCAAAATAGGTAATTTTCTGCAATTTAACAAATTTGAAGGAGCTCCATGTGAGTATGTGACTTTGGAAATTTTTAAGGGGCCCTTGTGGTCTCATAATTTTTTAATTCTGTCATGCGAGTAAAAAATGTAGTTTCTTATCTGCATTTGCAACTATCATTTTGTGTGCAGTGGGAGAGTCTCCGCCGCTTTGTCCCATTGGAAAGATTGTGGAACCTGTGCTAATCAAGAGTGTGACCCTGTCACTTGTTCCTGGAGCCTCGTCTCTGATTTTATTTTGGAAGATGACCTGACATTAGTTTTTCAGGTAAGATGATGTATGACCACACACACACATATAGACACACTCTGTGCTGAGCAGTTAGATATGTTGTTCTGGTGAACATTAGAGGGACGCATACGTATGGTCAGCTGAGCATGATGGCCTGATTCAATAAAATTATTTGGCATGCCTTAATGTCATGATCTGATCCACAATGATACCTCAAATCTAATTGGGCTGACAGTGGATCTGTTCCAACCTCCACCAGCTCATGGGTACATATTTGAAAAAAGAAAAGAAAATAATAATGATTTTGTCAACTATCATTTCTAAGTTGATTAGAAAATTTCTAATTTCTTTATTTCTGATTTTAATATATATATGGGGATTTTCAAGTGTGCACGTGCTCATTTACCCTTTTATGAGTACAGCCAATGAAATGCGTGCAAATATAAGCACAACAATTGAGATGCATGAGTTTTTCCCCCCTTCGGATGACGTCATTGTATCTAAAACGGGCAAACCTCCAAACTTCCAATTGTATCATTTTTGCACGCATCTCATTGGCTACGCTCATGAAGGCTAAATGAGCATGTGCTCTCTCTCTCTCTCTCTCTCTCTCTCTCTCTCTCTCTCTCTCTCTCTCTCTCTCTCTCTCTACACACACACCCATTAGGTAAAGCTGGAGAATGCCAAGATTTGCATAATCAAATTGACGTGGTTGAAGGGGTGATAGTGTGGCAAGTGGGACCCACTATCTAGGCTGTTCCTTGCCTGGTGATAGTCATCCTGGCTTGTGGGCCCACCTGGAAGCATGATTGTCACAGGAGAATATTGTGTTTGAAAGGTCTTGCTATGGCGTACATGAGTACCAAGAATGAGAACCATTTGGGTTTGGTGCTTGTGAAGGGTTTAGATAAGAGGGTGGGCCAGGTGGGCCCCTCCGGCTAGGATGTCCCATACTTGGGTACAACCTGGCTCGTCTCTGAAAAATCATATTGACCTGAGAACTTATTGCTCTGCCTTGAGTTTGTATGTGAGGCTGTTTGTTTACTGATATCCTCATTTTAGCTTTATTCCATGTGAGGCCATTTGTTTATTGATAATCCTCATTTAGCTTTATCCCCTATATTTGGGTTAGCTAGAAGAGCTAAGACTATAACTGTAGAGAGGAGAAAAAACTGTCATTTTTAATTCCAACTTCCTAGCTAAGGTGCAGTAAGTCAGGCTCTCTCTGGCATCCACATGTGCATGTGTGCATAAGTGCTCGGTTGGCCAAGGACTCTACGCCTCAAGAAGCGGAGAGATCTTGTGTTCGGCACCTACCTCCGTTGGCTACCTCCCGTAGTTTTACCCGGTGCATGTGGATAGAAGGGTTTGCATGTGCCCCTTAAGATTAGTTCTCGGTTGTCCAGAATCGAGTGTCCCTTGGGTTCCGGGCCAAAGGCTCCTGGGCTGGGCTGGGTGGGAGATACCCTGGGTTATCATAAAAAAGAGCGCTCGAGCAGGAAACTAAATGGTTGCTTTGTTGGCAACAGCACTCTTTAAGTACCCTTGAAATAGTATTGCTCTACAAAACGTATCCTTAAAATGCACCATTCCTAAGAAGGTCCTCTGGCTTTGAGTCCTTTACTGCCCTTTTGTGTTGATTCGTACCATTAATCTGATAGGTTAGAATATCCTAGCCATCCAATTTTTGAAATTTTTTTTTTATGTTGAATTTGCTCCTACTGTGTATTGATTGATTGGTAGCATGATCGTAACCTGCAACCTTGGGGTATTGATAATGAATCCCAGATGATCAACAAGAACTTGTCAAATATATCTTATATATCATCAGATTAATGTGTGATGCTTCCTTGGCTTCCACTGACCTTGAGAGCACATTTGTGTACACACTTTTCAGCGGAAAAGAGTGAAAAGTATAACTGCTTTTCCGTGCTACAATAAAATTCATATTTGGTGCGACCGCTTTTCCATGAAGATAAGTGGAAAAATAAAGTTACTTTTCTGTGATTCCATAGAAAACCAGTTCCATTGTGGGGGTTGGATTGGACTTGGTTTTCCGAAATGTGGAAAAGGTTCCAGTTTTCCATAGTGCTGCACAGACATGCCCTAAGGAAAGTGTAATGGTCTTTGTATCTTATCCATATAAAATTCAATGTGCAGGAACTACGACAGCCAGTGAGCATGTCTGTTCCTGAGTGGAAGGCATTGCGTGCTGGGTGGAGAGACCATGGATGCGGAGGAGATTATCACCAACGAGAGAGGTCTTGTGTCAAACTATGTGATTCTTTTATGGGAATTTTACAGATACACCTGTATTTTTCATAATTACAGGTAACCATCTACTATTTTCTATTTTGTACAAATAACCACCTGAATTAGTCTTAGAGCCCCAGTCAGTTATCTTGATTGGTAGCTGGAGCCCAGTTTTTGACTAATTAACAAATCCAACATTTGGTATTGTTTGTAAAAAAAAAAAAAAGGATAATAAATCATATATCTAACCTGCTTTGGATTAAACCCGGGGCATTAATGCAAAAAGAACATTAGAACTGGGCTAACTTAAACCTGGCTGAATTGTTAATACTCTGGGTTTAATTCTGAACTGTGCTTATATCTGAAGGTGTTTTCGTTCTTCTACGACAAGTTATGCTAACTTGTTGATGGTTTGGAATTCGCCTTCTGATTGCTGGTCTAGTTGGCTGACTAAGATTTTCAGATTAACAAGGTTGGCGATTTGTGAAAATAAAAAAGCAGTTGGTTGTTTGTTATTGGAAGTATATACATACACAGACGTTACTGCATGTCGTTGTCTATAAAATATTTTCCTATCATTGCTGTAAGAATCTGTCTTAACACTACATGCCGTTGTCTATAAAATGTCTTCCTGTCATTGCTGTAAGAATCTGTCTCTTGACTTTGGCCTGAAGCAGTCACGTGATAGCTAGGAGGCTGTTGACTATAAGAAGCACCTGCTGCAAATCCAACCTAAGGTGCATTCACTTGGAACTAGAAGTATCATTGAATCTTCTGCAAATTATTCAAGTAGAAAAAATCCTTGAATCTCCTACACATGGAGGGAGATTTCAAGTTTCATCGATTTATTAGAGGCCATTGATATTGCCCCCCCGCCCCCCCTCTCTCTTGATGCAGGCACTCCCAAAAAGAAGGGAGTGCCCCCCCCCCCCCCCCCCCCCCCCCCCCCCCCCCCCCCCCCCTTGATGCAGGCACTCCCAAAAAGAAGGGAGTGCCTGCATCAAAGAGGGGGGACCTTTTTATTTTGAAATGGCGGTTCCAAAGAAACGTACTTCTCTGTCAAAAAAGCATATTCGTAGAAATATTTGGAAAGGAAGGGGATATCAGGCCGCGGCAAAAGCTTTATCGTTAGCTAAATCTATTTCTACCGGGCATTCAAAAAGTTTTTTTGTGCGACAAACAAGTAATAAAGCCTTGGAATGGGGGGGGGGGGGGGCGCATTTATCAATTCCCTTATTAAAATTGATCTTCTATCATACACTCACATATTTAATATTTCTACCATGGTTTTAAGAGCCTGAATCTTGCATTTATCAATTCCCTTATTAAAATTGATCTTCTATCATACACTCACATATTTAATATTTCTACCATGGTTTTAAGAGCCTGAATCTTCTTGAGCCTCAGACTCGGAGAATTCCAGAGTTGGTAGTGGAAATATAGAGTGGGACCCACTTATCGAAAAATTGAGCGGCACAAAATGAATGTTGTCATCGTGTATGGATTTCTTCAAATTTTACTCCAATATGAGTTCACGGTATTAATGTGATTCACACAATCTTATGCATTATTAATTATATTTATTGATCACATTATTCATCATATGGTTAATTTTACCATGGGACTTTGGGAGTAAACATTTTGGACACCCCTTATATGGTGAGGGCGGTTCAGATTTTTAATTGGTGGGTCCTTCTATGGAGTTCGAACTCAACTCCCTCAACGAGCTAGAGACTCAACATCCGGACTCTGGTTTTAGTCCTGGTTTCCGACACTATTGGCCAATGCAGAAACTTTTGGGCATACTCTGATCTATTAGTTCCTAATATTTGGGTTTTGTTTCAGCCCATTCTTTCTATAAGAAATAATTTTGGAATAGTATTAAAAAAAATGAGAGATTTGTGAATTCTCATTTATTATTTGCATTTGGGGTGGTTAATATGTAAATAAAATAAGTAGTAATTTTTATTAGTTGCTGCTGAGAATGGCAGTTTTCTTTTTAATTTTGCTAATAAGGGTTAATATTATATAGAATTGGGAAGAAAGTGTTTATGCATATAACTACCGACTACCAAACTAGTTACTCGCAGTCACAGGACAAACTGCAAATAGAAGAAAGCTAATGTAAACTACTAGCTTACAGAATCCATTGCAAACAACCATCTCTATTTACAGCCCATGATGGTAAGATACGGCTGGGACACGCCATAAAACACGCCATAAATACAGTAAGGACACACGGATTTTACAGATAAAAAGTGAAGTATCGGATAGGATACGATACGTTGTCTATTTTAAAGTATCTGTGCATCATAGTTTACGGCTATTAATACCGAACGCCTGTATATTCACATCATGGCCCAGCAGTGGGGTTTCTTCAGGTAGCTCCTCCACTATGTTGGATCCTGCCACTAATCTGTGCTGATGATCCCTCATCTTCGGTGGATCCCTCTTGTTCCTGTTTAGTCCCCTTCGTTTTGGAAGTTTTTTCTATTTCTACATCCATTTCTTCCTCACTTTCCCCACTTTCTTCCCTTTTTGAGGTTTCTTTCAGTTTCTTAGTGACAATAGGTGACCACTGCATGTTGAATATCCTCTCTGCATGCTGCATAGATATGAGCAAGCAACTGTTAGAGTAAAGATTGGTCAATGTAGGTGATATTACATGGGACAGCAAATGAGCAATTTGGTTGGCATACCGTCTGCATAATTGGCTTTCCCTAGTAGATGACAGGCATTTTCTGATATTTTTCCATATGTAGGTGAGATTCCAGGAATGTGTTCCCTCTTGGTGTAAACAGTCCATAATCATTGAACAATCCCCCCGCCCCCCCCTCAATATAAGAGTGTTCTCATTTGGAAAATGCCCTCCTGTTTCAGCCCATCTAATAATGCTAGCAATTCTGTTTCCAATGCTGACCTTGCCGATGTCTGATCTGCAAATGCTACCATAGCTCTGCCTCTGCAGTCCCTAAAAATGCCACCTATAAATGGCAACCCATAACTAGGTTGGAATGCCCCCATCAAAATTAAATTTTATCCTATTGGTGGTGGGGGTAACCATCTATGTCATTGGTAACTATCCCATTGTTGGTGGTCTTCTGCGAGAGTTGGGATACCCACCACTGGTTTAGATTGGCTAGTGAGATTGTACAAGCTTGTTTAGGATGCAAGGGGACTTGGTTACAGATTCTCCTGACCCATGACTGACCTGTATATATTGCGGGTCGGGTTATGGGATCAAATGCATCTCGGGTTAGAGTCTGGATTTTGCCACCCCTAGACTCTCACCCCTAATAAGAATCTGACCTTTTGATGCCACATGAAAATCAAGGTGGCCCTACGACCAGTTAAAAGATGGGGCCGCTCAAAGCTCATCTCAGCTGATCTACAGTGCACTTGGAGTATTTGTAAACCAGTAGTGACCCCGAGATTTTGGAAGTCATGGTGGCTTGTTCCATCCCTATGATTTAGGTGGTCTGGACTGGCATGCATTTATGTCATGGGCGAGTGCTATGGTTGCAAATGGGATGATTTTTGGTCGGAGTAATATTGGACCGATCCAGACCTATTTTTAAATAACAGTTTTGGTTATGAGTTTTTTATAATTTTAAATATTTAGATAATCAAGAATCGAATACCCGTTTGAATCCCTACTCCAACAAAGAGCCGTCCTATATTGAATCTTGATCCTCGTGTGTGAAGGAGAAGTGTAACGAAAATGTGGTATTCCTTCTCTGACGGTCCAGTGCCATCTGGTCCATTCATTGTGTGGGCCCCATCTTTACAGAATTGTTGATTGTAAAAGAGTGCACAAAGACATTTAAAAAATTAAAAAGAAAGATATGCTCATCTTGTCACCTTCTCAATTTCAATTTCAAAGTCAAATGGCCAAAATGACTTCTTTTTCCAAGTGTGTGTACATCTTTTGTCACCCACTTTCCGCATATCACGTGAACAATGAAGGGACTTCAAAGGCTTCCCAGTTTTATATGAAAAAGGTCAAATACATCTGTACCCTAGGGCATTAGATGATGCTTCATATGATGTTTAGTGTGGACAATCTCTGATCAATCCAATTTCTTTTTCAAGTCAATTTTCATCCAGAGAGATCTTTCCATCCCACCCCAAATGATCATGGTTATAGCAGTGCCACATTTGGTTGAATTACTTTCATACATATTATTCCTACATGAGAGAATTTATTTGCTTAATGCAATTGATTGTGTCTTGGCATGAGTGTATATGACCTGAATTGTTCGTCTTTTGGAGCCGTTTATGGACTGACCACTGTCCCAAGCTCACTTGCACGGACCATATTAACCCCTAAGTTGGAGGTATTCTTTCATTTCATGTGACTGGCCAATTGAGGTTAAGAGGGCTGGGCTTATGCACTCCTGCCCCTGGAGCCTGGAGGAGTGCATTTGGTGTCCGTTAATAGCTAAGGTCCCACAAGATACCAAGTGAAGATACTGTGTAATCAATCATCTTGATAAAATGGAATGCAAATGCACTCCCACCTCTAACACATGATAGAGGGAGAGAACTCTTTTTACTTAAATTATTTTATTCTTAACCAGTTGAGCTACAGGCTGGGAGCTGTCTGATTTTGCTTTTTGTTAAATTCTTTTTCTTTTCTCTTTCTTTTTTGGTACCCCAGACTCAAGAGAGAGCATGCATACACACGGTGACACGGGAAGGTAGCGCACTCAAGTGGGAAGAAGGCATGTACAAGTAGGAAGAAAGCCACACAAGGGGAAAATGAGCCCATATGAGCATGAAGAGATAACGTACCCGGGACCAGTTTGTTTCATGTAATTCAGTTCTTAGGAACTCTAACACTTTGCATCAAAAAATAGGCATTCTTCTTAGAGGCTCTAAAATTCAGCTTTAGTGATATTTACAAGTAATTCTTTGTTAAAACATACCTAGTGTATGGATAAAAACAGGTTGGGTCAATGCTCTACATACACACGGGTCCAATTATCAATAAGGACCTGAATCCGAACCCCAAGAGTTGAATCCAGGACTTGAAGCCTTGAATTGGGCCCAGACCTTAGTTTATTCAGCTATTTGATGGGCCCGAACTTGGATCCCAATTACAAACTGATCAAATCTTTTGATGCCTTTTTTTTTTTTTTTCAGAAAGATCTTCTGATGTTGGGGAGCCCATTTTGAAAACGGGTCAAGTAACTTAGACCCACAGCCATTGCAAGTCAACGGGTCAACTCATTTAACCAACCCAGCCTTTATAAACTTGGCCTAAATTTTAAGGCTATCTTTAAGTTACGTTTCAGGCCAATGAACCCAACAAAGAATTGGCTCATTTTTATATAAAATAAACTATTCTAATCACCAAAATATTAGACCCCTAAATTGTTTGCATGGGTGTACCAATGCACATTGGACCTGAACTAACCCATTCAAATGGATTAGGTGGGTTGTATAGGTTGACCCGAAACTGAACCCATTTAAAAGCGGATCAGATTCTCATCACCCGTGACTGACTTGTATATTGCGGGTCAGGTTATTCAGGTCAGGCAAGATTTTGCCACTTAGGCTCACCCTAATAAGCCTCAGACTTTTTGATACCGCATGAAAAATCAAGGTAGGCCCACAACCAGATAAAAATGGGGCCGTCCAGCTTTGGTGGAATATATAATATAGTTAAGCTTTGGTGGAATATATAATATCGTTATTAATTTCGAGACATTTCTGCCGAAATGGCTAAAATTTTTCGTTTTGATCAAGTGACTTAAACGAAATCTCACATAAAACCTTTTGTTTTAAATTCCGGTCCATTTCAGCCGGAATTTCGAATTTCAGTCAATTTCGGTCGAGATTCAGTATTTCGGCTAATTTCGGCTGAAATGAAAAGTTACAAAATTACTTATTTTTTTTAAATTATTATACATATATATATTCTTTGTATTTCTTATATTCTTTCAAAATCTATTTCTAAAAAGTTTTACTAAAATGGATTAAACCCATATTTCTTATTTTATTTATTATTTTTATATTTACCCGAAATGTAATTATGAAAAGTTTCGCTCAAACTTTTTATTTTGGAGGGCTGACCGAAATGGATCCAAAACGATATTCACAACTTGATATTTATAAACTGGTTGTGACCATAGAATGTTGACCTCACGGTGGATGGTTCAGATCATCCGATCAACAGGATTTAGGAGACATTTTATAGCCTGGTCTGGCATGCATTCATGTTTGGATGAGTGGCACATAGTCTTGGCTTGATTCTGGTGTGGGTAATGTGGAAATGTGGTATTCCTGCTCTGACGGTCCAGTACCATCTGGCCCATTCATGGAGTGGGCCCCATCTGCACAGGATTGGAAAATTGTAAATGAGGGGACAAAGACATTGATTGATATGCTCATCTTGTCACCTTCGCAAATGGACTTGAATTTCAATTTCAAAGTCAATGGCCAAAATGACTTCATTTTTTTCTGTTTGTCCATGTTTTGTCACCCACTTTCTGCATATCACGTGATCCATGAAGGGAAATTAAAGGCTTCCATGATATTCCTGTGTAGCCTACAAATTTAATAGGGTCCATCTAAGGATCCACTGATCATGGGACTGAAGATGGAAAAAGATATTTTGAATGAGCTCGGATATTAAATTTGGGGTCAATCCCATAACTTAACCCCTATATCCATTGCCCACAAATTTAACGACTTTATATTAACGGAAAAGATTTGACCCTCGATCCAACGATCCAATCCATTTGGATAGGTGAAAATTTAATAAGTTTGGTATATTTAAGGGGGTCCCATGTATGTGGATGGTTCGGATGTATTATTAAATCATCCCTATTATGTTGTCCCTCACCAAAACATGGTGAGGGATGGATGAGCAGGAATATTTTATATATATGAGAAGGTCAAGTACATGCATTCCTAGGGCGATTGCTGATGCTGCATATGTTGTTTAGTGTGGTCCATCTCTGATCAATTAACCTCTTAAATTTGTTTAAGCCAATTTCTTTCACAACACCTTTCCATCCCACCCCATTAGGGTTAAAATACTCTTATACCTCTGTCTTACCATGTAAATACATTAGTCTAATTAATAACAACTAATTAGATTATGGTCTAAAATAAAATTTTTAATTTACCATTAGTCTATTTGGTAAACTATAAAAAAAAAATCTCTTATTTCATGAGGTAATTGGGGACCCACCTTTAGACATTGTGGTAATTGAGGCCTACCTTATAGAAGTTATAATGTAGAACCCATCATTTTTTGAAAATCTTCTTGAGGTTATTTTCATCCAAAATGCATATGAATTTTGCATTGTCCACCTTGATCCGCTTTAGCTAAAAAGACAGGCCCCCTTTTTTTTTTTTTGAGGTGACGGCTTTAATTCGTAAATAAGCTCTAAAAATAAAAAACAATTTAGGTTCACCAAATACTCTAATATAGAAATAAGCTCTAAATCATAAAATAAGAGCTTATTTTTAGAGTTATCAAACGCCCAACATGAGAGAATTTATTTGTTTGATGCAAGTGATTCTATCTTTGCATAATAAGTGTATGACAGTCTTATATGTTTATCTTTTGGAGCTGTTTATGGACCATTGCCCAAAACTCACTCGGACTGGACCATCTTAGCCCTTAATTTGGAGGTATTCGTCCATTTCAAGTGAATGGCCAACTACCTTTTTTAACATTTTTTTTTCTCACTCGAGAGGGCTTACTTATGCACTCTCGCAACTGTAGGAGGGCATTTGGTGTTCTTAAACAGCTGAGCTACAACATGTGACAATCAAATGTCAATATCCAAAAATAACAATCAAGGACCTCCCCTTTAAATCGAAAGAGAATCAAAGGAGATGCGAAATAAATACTCCTCATTCAGCCTACTAATTCAATCAAAGACTTATGGAAATTGAATCAAGGGAAGATGTGAAATGAATACTCAAATTCAATCTAGTAATTTAAATCCTAAGAAAGTCAACAGTAACATTTACTTCAATATTTTATATCTTCGCTCCTCACCTCTTTAATAATCCTTTAGTAGAGCCAATTTGACCACAAATTTTTAAGTATTCAATTCTTAAGTATTCCATGCAAACAAACAGGACTGGGCTTAGGGTCTACTGGAAAATGAGCCCGCTGGAATCAAATGCTTGCATGCCATATTTATACAGCTAGGTTTCATGTTCAACTACTGATTCAATTATTAATCGCGCACTAACCTTTAGAAGGGACTTATAGTGCTTCATGTGTTCAATCCAATAGTAACTGTCTCTAATTGGTGAGATTTTTGGATTCCTCCAATTTCCTCTTTCACTAGCAACAGATCCTCATTTTATTCCACAGCTAGTTTTGGGCCCCAAAATCACACAGGTATTTCTCCATATTTATATTTCTTGCAAAGTTTGGACCTCGTGTTTTGTAGAAACAGGGACATACTGTTTCATCCAATCCAAATTCGTCAACTGTGTAAAATCTCTTTCTTGATTTTTTTTTTTCAGTCCAAAAAAAAGCAATTGAGATGGTGAATTAGGTGGCATGAAATTTTACACAGTTGGCTAATGTCGATTAGATACAACAGGGGATCTGGACTCTTCATTGCAACTAATTAAAATTGTCTACAAGTCTTTGTTGTAAATTATTCCATGCTCTTCTACATTTTATCCATAAAAAAAAAAAAGGCATTCTTCTTAAAGATTCTAAAATTCAGCTTTAATGATATTTACAAGTAATTCATTGTTAAAACATATCTAGTGGCATGGATGAAAACAGGTTGGATTTAGGTTGGGTCCATGCTTTACATACACATGGGTCCAATTATTAATAAGGACCTGAACCCGAACCCAGACTAGAGTTGAATCCAGGTTACTGGACCACCCATACCTGAATTCAGATGAAATAGCTTGAAACCTTGATTCTGGCCCAGACCTTATTTTATTCTGCTATTCGATGGGCCCGAACTTGGATCCAAATTACAAACTGATCAAATCTTCTCATGCTTTTTTAATTCTGTTTAGAAAAATCTTCTGATGTTCATCCCTATTTGGTGGTATATAGACTCTGTTTGGTTAGACCAACTCTGAAGCTTATTCATGATTAACAGAAGGGTGTTTTAAACTTTTAATGAAGGATCAGCATTGAGCACCATTCCACTCTGCAAAATGGTTGGCTGTTCCTTTCCCACAGTTGGCATTAAAATGGGAGGGTACCCAAATCCCCTAACACTGCCATCTTTAGGATTCCGGCTATAATCTTTCATCTATAGTGTATTGCTAATTTCATCTAAAAGTGTAACTAAACTCATGTCTTGGGAGCTTTATAGCAAACCGATTACCCATATAATGCCAACCCTCTTTTTCCTTGGATTATGAGTTTAGAACCTAGACAAGTATGGGGTGGAAGATGAACCCTAGATTTAATAAAAGAGTACACTACAAGGTGCCCAGGTGATTCTCTTTTTCCTTCTTTTTATTCTTCTTCTTATTAAAATGCCACCGCTTGATTTTGACATAGTTTAGGGTACATAAATTATTAGCAAGATCAAATGATTTTAGCCTTTCGTTTTAAGTCCTTAAAACCTTTCAAAAAAAAAAAAAGTCATCGGAGCTTAATAATTATAGATTGTGCAGACTTGTTATAATATAATATGATAGTGAAAATGTTCAAATCAGTGACAATATGTGGTAAATACATTAATTCGATCATAGTTGGAAAACGTATGGCTTGTATGTTTTGATTTAGATCAGATTATTTTGGATGTTTGTTTTGAAGGCCTCCATGGTCCATGCCATGTTTGCTATTATCAAATGGACTGTGCTGATGATTTCTCTATCAACCCAACCATACAAAGCTCTTTATTAAGACTGTCAATGAGCTGGACTCACTTGTATAATGCTGGCCGAAGTCCACTTACAATTGAGCAGTTCGAGACAGGTTCGGAATATGACAACATTAGAGGTCAGATTAGCTTTTTTTTTCCCTCAATGATGATGTGGGCATGAAATGTCTTTTATTCAAAAAGAGTAATCCCCCAAGTGGAGCCTGCTAAACCCAAATAAATCTAGAGCGATTTCAAGCACAAATGTAGGGCAGATTTGTACTTTACAACCAAGTATGAATTCAAAAATAATAAAAGAGAAAAGTTTGAAAAATCATTTAGTTCCTTTTTTATAGAATCCGGATCCCATGTTTTGTCCAAACTTAAACACTTAAACGCCAAGGCTCCCTTAAGCTCGAGCTTAGGGAGAAAATTTCATAAGCTTATACTTGTGGGGCCCACCTTTGGTCTATCCAAATGGACCAAACACATGACCCCCTTAAATTGCACATGTCCACCACCTTTCGGTAAGATCTGAATTTACTGGACCGTTGGATTGACTATATATCAATCCGAATGGATTGTTGACCATTAAACTCTTGGGCCCATATGGAGATGAAAAATTTACGATTGGGGCTGATTTTTTGCAGGGATGAAGATCCGAGGGAGTCCTTGAAATCCCCCCCCCCCCCAAATGTGGGCCCCCAAGTGAGCCCCACCACACACTTGAGCTTACCTTATCCTAAGCTTGAGTTTAGGGGAGCTGGCCTCATATATATATATATATGGGGCCAGCTCCCCTAAGCTGAAACTTAAAATAAGGTAAGCTGAAGTAAGTTCAATTGTGTGGTGGGGCCCACCTGGGGACCCACATGGGAATTGTGGAGGGGGGGGGGGATTTCAAGGACTCCCTGCGACCCTCCTTCCTGCAAAAAAATCAGTCCCAACCGTAATTTCTATCATCTCCACATGGAGGAATTCCCAAGCAAACATGTACCTAAAAAATGTACACACCACTAAGAAGTCTGGACCCTACCCCAAGATCTGGCTTGTTTAGGGTTCCCTAAAGAGCATTCAGGTCCGGAAACTCCAATGTCCAGGCCCACTCAAACAGACTTGGATCCAGCCCAGATTCAGACCCATCGACAGCCTTCTCATCCATCAACCATGAAGCAGTTAAATAAAGTGGGCCTCACAGGATAAGGTCCAATGAAGTTTCCATAGGTCCAAGATAGAGATGTCCAACCAGGCAATGTATACAATAGCCCCACAACAGATGGCACATGAAAAACCTCCCACCACCAGATTTTCAGAGGTCAAGATCCTCACAAGATCAGATAGATATTTTCTCAGCATGACCCACCAACAGCTGTGTCTCATCACTCGTGCCAATAAATGATCAAATGCAACAGATATCAGAAAAGTTAGCCCCACCTCCTTCAAATCAGAACTAGTAAAATGCAGTAACTGAGGGACCATGCAATTGAACGTTTTCCTCTTTTCCACATGCCTTCCTCTCCGGAGGGAAAAGGAACATGTCCTCTTTCTTCTCATGTTCAAAACAGAAAAGGCAGCTCATGTAATAGAAATACAAACTCAAGACAAAACACCAATCGCCATCATATCTATAGCTGTGGTTATTTGAAAAGAAATCAAACCAAATACTTATTCTATTTGAAACCCAACTTTTTAAAATCATGAGCTTAGAAACTTGGAAACACCGGAAAACAATTCCTAAGTTTCAACTTCAAACCCATTTCCATCTCCCCCTGTATAATAAATAACAGCTAAATGCAACTAAAAATAGTGGAAATCAACACAGAACAGGATATTAGAGTCCATCCTGAAAGTGGCCCACTACCATGGAATATAGACCAAAGATAGCTACAATGATCAGATGATCCAAACCATCCAATGGAACTTGTCCGTAATTCATCACAACTAGGCCACCTATAATCAGAATCTTCAAGAACACCATGAACATTATCACCTAAAACCCAAAATGATCCATCCAATCATCTGGATAAAAAAAGCTAAAAATAAAATTAAACCCAAACAAAAATACCATTATATAATATCATACCATGAAACTAAAATCTAAAAAAAAATTCATAAAATCAATATTCTATCATTAAAAAAAAATCTACAACATGAAATTACCCTCCTTCCATTATCACCACTTCTCTCCATCATCTGTACAAACCATCATCATCCCACTTAAAAACATAAATAAATCTAAAAAATCGTAATCCCCTCCCTTCCATCTATTGTATATCATCAATCTAAACAATAATTTAAATAACAAAAAAGAGAATTTCAAATCTACCCATGATGCATCCCTCCCCCAAACCACCCTCCCAAGAACAAAAAGAAAAAAAAGACCCAAATCAACATGATCATGATATCATGATCAAGACCACCCAAGATCCCATCCATCCAATCTGATCCATTGATCAAGAACATCAATCAATCAATGGCATTGGGTCCAGCACAGGCCTTCAAAACAGGGCTCCAAATCCACTGCACCAAGAACCTCCTCCCCTTCCTCCCATTCAAATTATACTTCCTCCCTACCCCATCACTCATCACCTGACCTATGTACCCACCACCCCCACCACTCCCATACAGGCCCTCACAAAGATCCGCTATCTCTGTCGGGGCTGTCGGATCCTCCCCTGCATACCAAGCATTCACAAGCGGATTCGACGCTAGCTCCGCCAGCTCATGCCCGATTACGCTGATCATCCCGTCCACCCCCACGTCCCCGTTCGGCGGCGCCAGAGGCCGCGGCCCTCCTCCGCCCATGTACGTCGGCACGGCGAAAGGGTACGCGCAGACCTCCGGGCACTGCTTGCCGGAGTTCCCCACCCAAGCGTACGGCAGCGTGTAGCCCGCCACCGAAGGGAAGGTGAAGTAGTGGAAGCCGCAGACGGCGCGGCAGAAGTCCTGGACGGTGACGTCCGGCGAGGTGAGAACGAGGTATGCGCCGTTGCGGTGGTCGATGGGGAGGTGCCCGCGGCGGGTGGACTCGGCAATGACGTGCTGGATGGAGAGGCGGGTGAGGGAGCGGCCGCTGGAGTAAGATGAGTCGGAGAACTCGCCGGCGAGGAGTACGGAGCGGGAGATGTTGGCGCCAGTCTGGTCGGTGTAGAGGGCGACGGTGGACCACCACTCGGCGACGGAGGGGGAGGCGGTTGAGGGGGCGGCGGAGATGGAGAGGAGGAAGTCCCTGATCAGGGACTGTTGAGTTGGGGCCCACTTGCCGTACCAGATCAGGTAGACGTTGATCGGCGACGAGAGGACCGGGCCCATGTGGTAGCGGAGGTGGACAAGATCGGAAGAGCCCTCGAACTTGTCGGAGGCGGAGAAGGCGGAGGGAGGTGGGCGGTGGGGGTGGTTGTGGTGAGTGGTGCGCACGTTAAGGGTCTGGGACGGCGCAGGATAAGGGGAGGCTGAGTGGAGGATGTATGGAAGGGAGAGTAGAAGGAAGAAGAAAAACTGGGTCACCGCCATTTTGTTCCAGCGGGCGTAAGATAGCGGGTAGCGCGTAGGATAAGGGAGGGAGGAGAAGGTGGTGGTGGTGGTGGTGGGTTTGAGAAGAGGAAGTGAAGGGTCTTTATAAAAGGTTTGGAGGGAAGAGAGAGGATGGGATGGGATGGGGGGGAGGGAAAGAGGAGAGTGGGCTGGAGACAGCTGCTATGTGGGTCCCACGTTTTTTTGGGGCAGAGGGTGTACCTATTATATTTGTATCTTATGATATGATTTGTCTGATGGTGGGGTCCAGTTTTGGGGCATTCCTAACCGTTCAATTCATTGATGGAACAAAAGGAGATTTCTGGGTTGAGGGGTTATTTGAGGTGAAGATTTCCTGCAGTAGATGGTGGCCCACTTGAATAGTGGGTGGGTGTGGAATTTGAATCCTTTGATTCTTCTCTGTTAGTGCTAATTTTTTTCATAACCCCAGCCAAGGGGGCTCGACTAAGAGAGGTGTGGGCCCGCACACAAAGAAGGCCGCATACATGATAAAAAAAGCTCACACAAGTTAGATGAGAGCAAATACATAAAAAGAGTTGGTCCAGTGAAGATTTGAACCTTATGCAGTTAGTTGAAAATTACAGCTCCTTATTTCTCTATTAGTGTTAATTGAGTATGGTTGGAAATTCAAATCATTCAAAATTATGGACCTTGTATCTTTTATGTGTGTTTTTTAGGTGGATGGAGGTCATGCTTGACTCATGATCAAGTCAAATAATGGGTACCTGCAATATGAGTGGAATTTGACTAAACCTAAAAACAATGCGGTGGATGGATCCTGAGCTGGGGGCCATAGATGGATTTCTATGGCTGGCAGGGCGTCTGAAGATGGAGATAGTGGGCTTGGCGGTTGAAATGGTGAGTCCAGTTGTATGGATGGAACCCCCGGTCAGCCTGAGCTCACCAGTTCCTCTCTCTTATGATGAAAATGACGAAAAGGGTCTTGTAAGTTTTGAAAAGTAACAGTAGGAATCCGACTTTTGAAATTAACGCGCAAAGAGTTTTGTGAAATTTCCCAACCTGTTTTGTCCCAAGGTAACTGTAGAAAATGGCTATGCTTTTGTGGCCATTTTCCGTGCCCAGAATGCCCCGTTACATTGTTGTCAATTCCGTTTAGGTTTGGCCTTTAAAATAAAATATTTTAGTATTTCAAAATTCAAGTGAAAATTTTTTGGAGTAACTTTTTAAAATGATAAAAATTTAAGATATATATATATATATAATAGAAGAATAAAAATAAAATATAAATTATTTACGTTTCTTAATATGAATATTGAGAATAAAAATGAAAAAAAAAAGACTAATTAAAATTGTGTGTGTAGATTATAGTAGTGCAGAGACTCCATGCTTGAAATCGAAATGGACGAAAATGCAAAATAAAAAATTTTGAACCCCTTTCCATTTCAGTTGAAGGATGGAAATGAAAAGTTTCATGAATCGAAATTGACAACTATGCCCCTATATCTAATTACTGGGTAAATTATTCAAATCGCGCATCTATTTAAAAGCGTCCCAGATTTGCCCACTTTGTATTTGTGAGGATTTAGTGGGCTCCACCTGAAGGATTGATTTTGTTGAGTCAAAACCTCAATATACCCATGTCATTAATAAAATAAGTAAATAAATAATCGATCCTCAATGTTTTTTTAAGAAGCACACAGCACACTTAAGACCAATCCTATCCCTCTAGTACTGATCTCACCATTAATCAACCTTGGGGATTTATAAGAATAAATCTGTACCATACAAAACCATAATACTCTTGACAGACCATTAATCAGCATTTTGTCTAACTGATAATGGACCCATTCTCTATCTACATCTATCTGATCAATTCCCATACTCCCATTGGTCAATGGCCCCACATGGGCTTTTGTAAGTAATGTCTTATTCATATCTTACTTTTTACTTTATACGGTGGATGGTAAATCTACAGCGAAATCCGTGTATCATAAAAGTTTCTAGGATGTGGGACCCACTATTCCGGCATCCTTTTTGGGTATCTTCGAAACGGGGCCGGGTTGAAACTTATATAGTTTGTGTACCTGACCCGACATATATTCAAATAGGTTAGAAATATCTGGACTCAGTCCAACTGGACCCATATTATACCCGAATCCGTATCAAAGGTCTCAATCCCAGCCGAAGGAGCAAGCCAGCAAGCTATGAACACAGACTTCCATACTTGAAATCAGGTGTTCAGATTTTCATGGATGTAATCAATAAATCAAGTTTTGGACTTGAAGTTATTTTGATTGATGAATTTAATAAATATTATTCTAATTTAAAAATCGGGCTAAATATTGGAACATATTTAGGCCTCGTTTGGTATCTATATTCTTGTTATGACTTCTGATAGAGTCGTCCAAAATAAAACCATTAAAAAAGAGAATGAAATTAAAGCATAGAGCCTTTTAAACAACAATCCAATGAGCTCCTTTGTTGTAATTGACTGCTCCCATCAAATACTCCAAGTCTAGAACTAAGATTAGATGCTTGGCCACTAAATTGAGTTGGCCTTCATCCAAGCTATCCTAAAAATTAGGATCAGACTTTGATGGGAGACTGATGATCTTTCAAGTTAATGTTTAATCCATATATGGCCCTATTGTATGATACAACTTAGACACATTAAGATTGTATTTATTAATTAAAAAAATATTCTCCTACGCACTGACACGTATACAAATACTTCTAAATATTTCATCTCATATATAAGATGTCAAATCATTTTTTTCTTTCTTTTCTCAAAAGAATAATAACATTAGTGTAAAAAAATAAAATGCCCCATTAAGCATTGTAGCACACGCAATCGAAATCAAGCTTTTTTGGGCTGGGCCCACCACTTGCTGGATGGGTGTGGGCAGTCAAAATAGATTGTAGCATCTGGGAGAAAAAACAGCAGCCACATAAAGTCATCATGACTTCATGGCTCGAGCCATAGTAACAAGTAATCAGATGAAGGGTTGGTAGGGTATGTATATGATTATGATGTGTTTGGCGCCCCATGGAGAATGACGTCTATGGCCAGACCATTGTAGCAATCCATTGCATAGCTCCAAACCATCCTTTTTTTTTTTTTTTTTGTTTTCTAGGTCATCCTAGTTTGAACTTATTTTAATTTTTTCTTTAGAAAAAGAAGATTTAGAGAAATTGAAAATCTAAAGGGCATTCTAAAGAGCATTAAAATGGAAATGAATAATCCATTGGTAACCTAAGTGGTGAGACTTCTTCTCATTCTCATTGATTCCCTGGTTATGTTAGATAGAGATTTGAGCAATATGGTCACTTTCTTAATCTAGGCAACTCGTACTTTAATAGGAGTTTGATTATGAAGTCCACTTGGGTAAGCTTAAAATTCAGTTGAATGCTAATTCATGGGAGATTAGTAAGTGTGAACGTCTTAGATTGATTATTAGATAAAAAAAAAAAGTAAGCCCCAAAGCCTTGAGTCATTTTGGTCATTCCTAAAAATTCATGTGATAAGCATTTTTATGTTTTAAATGGTTACATGCATGTAGCATCGGCAACCATTATTAAACTATAGTATAAACACCATAACCTCCCATTTCTTGCACAATGTAAGCCTTTTATTTTGCAATAGCTGGAGAAAATCTTTCAACATTTCTACAAAATCTAAGATTAAGATCTTCTCTAAAAGAAAACTAAGACGAACATAACAAACATTGGAGTTTTATTTTTTTTAAAAGGAGTTTGAGAGACTAACCCTCTAATGGAAATTTCAGACAACAACGATGAAGATGATTTTATCTAATTCGCAAAATTTGGTAAGCATTTTTATCTTTTAAATGGTTACATGCACGTAGCATGGACAGCCATTACTTTAAACTATAGTATAAACACCATATCCTCCCATTTCTTGCACAATGTAAGCCTTTAATTTTGCAATAGCTGGAGAAAATCTTTCAACATTTATATAAAATCTAAGATTAAGATCATCTCTAAAAGAAAAACTAAAACGAACATAACAAACATTGGAGTTTTATTTATTTTTTTAAAAGAGTTTGAGAGACTAACCCAATAATGGAAATTTCAGACAACGATGAAGATGTTTTTATCTAATTCGCAAAATTCCTTATTCGGCAATGAAATTTCAAAAGCCCAACATATTGAATTGTCATTTTTGGTCTTTAAAATTCTTCAAATTCCAATATCATGAATTGGAGGATTTGAAAAACTTGTTGGAAAATAGCATTTGGAGAATTTATAGTTCTCCCCAATAGAGATTTGCTGGACTCCAAACTTTAAAAAAAATCAAATATAATTATTCCAAGGCATTTAGGAGAGATCACCTCGATAACCAGAGATGGATGGTAGAAAATCACAAATTTACATATGCAGCGAATCCTTCAATGCTTACTCACTTTACCCTTATTTAATCAAATCTTAATTGCAAAGTTAATTATTCTCCAATCAAATTAAAATTCTAATGATAGAAGCCACTTACATTCACCAAAATAGACCCAATTACCAGCATCTCTAATTCCTCATTTTTCAAAGTTGAGTAGCCATGCCAGCACCTTATAATTAGAGTGGCACTTTTGTCAACTAGTTAGTCTTGGGTTGTTGCAAATGACTTCACTTTTTTCCCCCACTTTACAGTGTTTGGCTGTTCTGGATGCCACCTGTAAGATTGCTGGATTCTTGTTCTCTTCTGCTCTGTAGTGGGTGCCCTAGGGAGTTCTCATCAAAATATCGCGAGATATTGAAAAGCTCCTTAGACCTAGGGTACCATCTAACATGCGCCGGGGGAGGAGAGGAAGTCTCATCTGCCTCCTTGAAAGAACATTGCATTCACTCCCAAATTTAATGCTAATAAATAACCTTTCCAAATCCCAATTCTGAAACCTTGTTCAAAGGTGAGAAATGAGAATGTTAAAAATCTTAGAAGGTGGGGCCTCACTTGAAAGTAGGGTTGGGAAGGACTCAAGTAGGGTTAGATTGTGCACTATGGATTATATATACAGGATCAACCCAAATTCAATCTATTTATTAATTAGTTTGAGAATGTTAGTCTGAACTTTTAATTAGCGGATCGGGTTTAGTTGGATTTGCAGGGTATAATGCAATTAGTCTGGTTGGATCGAATATGATGGGTGAATTGAATAGTAAGATTGAAATCAACCCGAATCCAACCCATTTATTAATTGGGTTACAAATGTTAATCATGGACCTTGAATTGTTGGTTTGTTTGTGGCGGTCAGATTGGCAGGTTAGATAAAGAGAAGCATCATGTGGGGCTTTGAAAGGCCTCACTAAAAGTTCCTAATTCAGAAGGTGTAATGCCCACTTGTTGTACTATAGGACAATGTATGCTGCTGTAAGGACAGTGTGACCTATGGTGTGAGTTCACTACATGAAAAGGAAAGCAGCACACACATCAGCTCATTTCCCATTGTGTTTAACAAAAAGGTTTACAGCAAATATCCATCTTAATCAAGGGTTGCAATGGGTCATGTCAGCAAGAGTTGAGCATTGTCCATGACATATAAGGCAACCAATCCAAAACCTATCAAAATATCTAACCAAATCTAACCTGAAAGTTAAAAGAGAGAACTCAAGCCTTACAATTGACAATTTGAATTTGGAAAAAATTGACGACTTGGTGGGTCATGGTGCATTTAGCAAGGTCAGATCAGGCAGGGTTTAAGTTGGGTTGGTGGATTCAGTGGCGGGGATGGACTCAACCTGAACACAATCCATCTATTGATTGGATCCACAATGTCAGTACACATCTAACCTAAAAATACAAAAGGACTAGTCATTACCCTAAATTGGTCAACTTTACATTGATTTGGTGGTTTGGGCTAGATATTCTAGATTAGACTCACCTACTTGCAAGTCTTATGTATTTGAAATAAAGTTGTAATACAATTAGACCCTTTTTCAACTAGACTGTTTGGTATGCTTGATTTGATCAGAAATTTTTTTTTTTGTCATATTGTAAAAGTTGTATGGGCAAAATTATCCTGCAATAAAAATAGTTTAGGCAAAATTATTATATAGTAAGATTTGTTTAAGAATTTATTTGGTTGTTTTTTACATTCATGTATGTCTGAAAAATGAAAATATTACATTTTAATTATTTTTTAAGAAAGAGGCAAAAAGTCTTAAACTTTAACGAACAAGACATCTAGAAAAACTTTGTTAATACTTGTGAAACAGCCCATGCATGAAGCTTTCCTTTAGCACGTAAAAAATGGCCATCGGTTATGCTTCTTTAGAAGAAAGGTTTTGGTCCATAGTGAGCTCTTGCACAAATAAAAAGGGTTATTTATTCAACATCATTACATAACCAAAAGAAGACTTTTCCTTTTTAGGTTTATAAGCAGCATCTATGAAAATAAAAAAGGTATTATTTGGGGGATCTTTTGGTAGCCCTGAAACCTTGGGGACTAAATTAAAAGATATTATGTTTTAAAGTCCCCCTCGATGTCATGATGGCACAAGTTTTGGATTATGCCAATAATTTTTTTGAGATCAACGGCAACACCATTAAAAATGAAATTGTTTATGGCTTTACATAAATGCCACCATATAGTTAGAGCCATAGATGGGAGATAAGGATTTTTTTTAGCATTCGGCGACAGGTCCCTGAACATTTCACTTTATAGCCTTAGATCCACAAAAAAAGTCATATAGCCAAATGTCCCTCCCACACTTTCTCATTCCTGAAATGTCTAGTTTACCATGTCTTTAAATCATAACTTATGATTGGTGGGATATCCCATTAATAATGGCCAACTAACATTTAATTGCCCACGATTAATGGAATCCCCATATTTTCAAATAAATTCTAAAAACACACAAATAAAATTCAAAATAACGAAAATAAATTTTAAAAAATGAAATAATTTTAAAAAATGCAATAAGTTAAAAAAAGCAATATATAATCAAATATCGCAAATAAATTTAAAAAGATGCAAATGAGTTTCAAAATATCCAAATAAATTTCATAAAATATAAATAAATTTCAAAAGACTCAAATAAATCTTAAAAGATCCAAAGAAAATCTCAAAAAATGCAAATAAATTTAAAATAATGAAAATAAATTTTAAAAAATGCAATAATTTCAAAAAATGTAATAAATTTGTAAATATACAAATAAACTTCAAAAGACGCAAATAAATTTAAAAAACACATATAGATTTCAAAAAACGTAAATAAATTTGCTAAAAAAACTCAGATAAATTTTGAAAAAAATTCAGATAAATTTACCAAAAACAGAAAGAAATATGACAGGAAACAGATAAATTTGAACAACACTCAGATAAATATGATAGAAAACAGATAAATTTGAACAAAACTCAAATAAATTTGACAAAAACTCAGATTAATTTGACAAAAGAGACAAACAGAGCCAAAAGCGACCACTGAAGAGATGTCAGTCCTCCACGGAATTTGACAAAAGACAAAAACAGAGCGAAAAAACAGGTCGGGTCGGACTGAACTTGGAATCAACCCGTGACCTGGAAGACCCTTCAACTATTATTGGGCTTTAGAAGCGGGCGGGTCGGACTTGACCTGGAACCGACCCAAGACCTAGGACCTGAGACGGTCTTCTTCCTCTTCAGTCTCTGTTCTTTGATACAGAACAGAGAACCCAACCCACTCTCCTTACTGCGTTGGTTTTCTCCGATGAATCTGGCGGGCGGCCTGACTGGCAAGACGACGACGGCGGCGATGACAGTAGTCTCCGGCAACTTGCGGCGATCGATCCCGCTGTGGCTGCGGCTGGGATGGGCGATGCAGATCAATCCCAGAGCCTAGATGACGATGGTGATTCGACTGCGCCAGTAGCAGTCGTCTTCTTCGGCTCCGGGCCCAGCGACGACAATGAAAACCGGTAGTGAGGGATCCTCTACCCAATCTTCTAAGATCTGATCCGATGGCCGAAATCCAGATCACCGTGCACAGCCCTTGATTTGATGGACGGTGACTGTGGTCAGTCCAGGTTCTCGGATTACTATGCGATCTCGATCTCAGATCTGGAGCTTTCGTGGATGGAGCTTCTGCTCTGGCGTCGTCGTTGGAGCCGCCGTAGCCGGAGACAGAGGCGGAGACAGAGAGGACGAGGAGGATGACAAGGAGGAGAGATCTAGCCATGGCTGAGTGAGGGAGGAGGAGATAGGCATTTTGTAGAATCCAAACCCACCCAGCAAACCTAGGCTCGTTGCAAAAGAAGAGGGATAATATAAAATTTAAAATTTTATGCCTAAAATGGTTGGAAGGGCAATTTAGTCTTGAAAAATGAGATCATGTGGATGCAGGGACCTAAGGCTGGAAAAAGTCTAGCTACTTGGACCAGAGGCCTTAAAAAGTTTTTCTTTGGACTGGAGGCTGGAAACATTGACTTATAGGGACCTTTCGCTAAATTTTTTTTTTTCATCCACTCTGTATCATTCAGTCTCATGATATTTTTCCCACCATTCTACAAAACCTATATTGGTCATTGAATGAGTTAAAAAGCCTAAATTATAGCCAAACCAGACTGCTCTAGCATTTTTGGACATTAAAATCAATGTAATTGTTTTTCATTAGTTTCTTTTTTATTTTTAGAATTTTCAATCAGGCTACTCATGTTTTGGCCAAATATTGCTCTATATTTGGTAAAAGTTTTTGTTAAGGATGATGATATTGCGGAGTGGGATAGGCCTTAGTTGCCCCCTCTCTAATTGTTGTTTTGGCTTTCTTTTATTTGAATGAATTTACTATTTACCAAAAGAAAGAAAAGCTCTTGCAAAACAACAACACCTCAGATGATAATATGCAGTGAGCATCCTCTGCAAACTGATCAGGCACAAAGAGCTAAATGACCTCAACACACATTTTGCTGGTTGGTCTAATTTCTATTAGAGTGAAATGTCAGAGCAAAATATCAGAGGGGAACATTTATTCCTAGAACTATGAGAACATAATAAGATTTCAAAATTGCAATCACCTAAAAAAATTACCAATAAATCACAAACCATTGGTGCAAATAAACTATTGCCCATGCATGCCTTCAAGTGATGGGTTTTCTTCCCATATGCGTGGGTTCTCTCATGGGCCCGATCCCCTTGGCTTGGGTACAGAAATAGAGAGAAAAATGCGCGTCTATGTTTGAGTCATGCCTGTGCCAGCTTGCCCTTCTCATTCCCCCATTACCTCATCTCGAGTGGACTTCATCAGGCTCTTGCCTACAAATCACCTACACAAGTTGACCTATGAGGTTACTAATGTATCTCTCTATGCACATTCATGTAGTTTTCTTATGTTAAGAGGGTACCTCTCATGACTTGTTTGTGATGTAACTAACATTATATTTTTAGTACAAATGGATCAATTAGATGGTTGAGACTTGGGACTCAATAGAACTCACACTATTGGAAAGGAGGGCCCACATACTTGGAAAGAGAAGCCCACACATATGGGAAGGGTGGCATACCAAGGATCAATACCTTTACAACTAGATGAGATGCGTGGTTGCCATCCAAATGAAAGGCAACAAACATTAACTATATAGAACTGGTGGATCTATTAGATTTTGAGACTTTATTTTTTATAAATATATTTTTTATCGGTAATGATAAAATATATTAAAGATTTAAGAAAGGTACAATAAAAAAGATGAAAAGAAGTAAACCTATATAGCTATTAGAGCTAAATACCAACATAAAACAATAAAGAGGATTTTACTGGAAAAATCCTCTTAGACTTGTTAAAGGCCAAAAACACCATCAATGTGTTATATAGACCATAATAGTCTCAAAGGCCCTGTTTGATATTTTTTTTCTCTGAGCAGGGATATCCCTGCTCCTTTTACCTTAAAAAGATTTCAAACCCAAAACCCTTTTCTCCATTTTCGTTCTTTTGCCCATTTTATCTGAGCAGAGACTCATCTTCTCTGAGCAGGGATTCATTGAAGAAGAAAGAAAGCTGCAGGACTTTGCAAATCCCCTGATTGAAAAGGACAAACCGATGAGAAGAAAAGTGCTTCACCGACGCTTGTATTAGAGAGATGGTGATTATATTAGAGAGAGAGAAAGAAGTGGATAATGGAAGGGAGAAGGGATAAGTTGTAACTATGATGGTCGCATTCTCCTTTTGATTTGGTCTTTTGATGTTTTTTTTTCTTTGAAAGATCCCAACTTTAAAGCAGTAGAAGGGAGAAGAGGATGGGAGAAGAACGAAAATGGGAAAAAAGGGTTTTGTAACCCCATTCTTCGTGTGGGCAGGGATATCCCCGCCTCCCTGAGTATTGTCTCTCATAGTGGTATCAGGTGAGACGGTGATGTCCCCACCCAAATTAGTGCTGTGAACGGGGATATCCCTGCTTATGTTAGTGCTGTGAGCGGGGATATCCCCGCCCACACGAAGACTGTGGGTGTATTCTCTCATAATAGTATATATCATTGAGGAATTATGACCAAATGTCCATTCCTTATTGAGCTAATGCACATGTGTATGTAACTGATAAAATCCCAAAATTATTTTCAAAGTTTAATCATTTCTATGTTAGTCAACGACCATTCCCATCCCCATATCCAACCATTTCTATGTAAACAAAAGCTGATACCCAATTCTATCATCTTCTATTACGGCCAAACCTTCCTAATTAAAAGAGTAATACAAAGGGGCATTAGCTTTGGCCGTAATATATAGAAGATGATAGAATTGGGTATCAGCTTTTGTTTACATAGAAATGGTTAGATACGTCTCAGAATGGTCATTGACTAACATAGAAATGGTTAAACTTTGAAAATAGTTTTGGGATACTATCAGTTACATACACATGTGCATTAGCTCAATAAGGAATGGACATTTGGTCATAATTCCTCAAATGAGAGATACAATTCTGAGAGACATATATCACCCACAATACTCTAGTGGGCGGGGATATCCCCGCTCACAGCACTAACACAAGCAGGGATATCCCCGTTCACAGTACTAATTTGGGCGGGGATATCCCCGGCTCCCTGTGTGTTGTCTCTCAAAGTGGTATCAGTTGAGATGGGGATATCCCCGCCCACACGAAGAATGGAGTTACAAAACCCTTTTTCCCTTTTCGTTCTTCTCCCAACTTCTTCTCCCTTCCGCTACATTGAAGCTAGGATCCTTCAAAGAAAAAGAACACCAAAAGACCATATCAAAATGAGAATGCGATTATTGCAGTTACAACTTATCCCTTCTCCCATCCATTACCCACTTCTCTCTCTCTTTAATATAATCACCATCATCTATTTCTATTGTACATATACATTGCAGAGAAGAAAGAAGAAAAATGGTGGGGGAGGTGTACAAATTGACCCCCTCTATGGAGTACAAATTACTGACTGGTGCACTTGGATGATGGATCTGGACCATCTTCTTAGTTGATAACTCTGTTTTAGTGCCTAGGTTTGCTTAGGAAGAAGTTCGCCGCCTTTTCCAAATGAAGCTAGAGAAATTCCCGTCTCTTCTTCTTCATTAGTGTTGGTAATGGCAGAAGAAGGATTAGGGTCTGGATCTAAGGGGTGGTTGAGCTTGATCATTGTGAAAGAGAGAAGAAGATGAAGAAGAACGAAAAGGGGAAAAAGGGTTTTGGGACTTTTTAAAGTAAAAGGAGGGATATCCCTGCTCAGAGGGAAAATAAAAAAAAAATTACCAAACAGAGCTCCTGTGATCACTATAGTCTTTATAAGATATTGATGGCGTTTTTTTGGCTTTGACAAGTCTAAGGGGATTTTTCTGGTTAAATCCTCAACAATAAATTACAAATATAATTTTCCTCAAAAAGAGAGTTCTCTCTTATGGCTTGCGTGGAAGGCATGGATTGAAATAGCGGCCGCCACGTAGCGTGGCGGCCGATATATCGGCCGTGGCGGGGGATACCGCCACGCCACGGCCGAAATATCGGCCGTCGCATCCGTGGCGGCCCGTAGCGGCCGCTACAAAGTGTGGCGGCCGCTACAGCTCGACCCCCGCAAGGGAATCCCCCGAACCCCCTCTGCGAAGCGCATGTTTTTGAAAAAGTGGCAATCAAGAAGATAAAAGGATCATACTTGACCATGATAGCTAAGACTCTTTTGCTGGTTGTCTTTCCCTTTTTGTGCTTGGATGTCTATTATTATCATAACTTGCTAGATAAGATATTAAACCTGTTTAATTATGTTTGAAATTGTATATTAGTAAAGATATAGTTACCTATTACTACTAGATTTCAAACTGGTCTTAATTAAATTATTTTATAAAGAACCCTCATTGTGCTGGTGACTAAGGTATTCCTATTTCCTTCACTAACTCTCTACTCTGTCATTTCGAAATTGGTGTTGAATGGTGATTATTGATCACTTCATAGTTCATTCACTTGATTGAGTTTAAACCTAGAATGTTGAAGTATTGATATTTAATTGTTCAATGTTCATTAATGAGTAATGACCTAACTCTTAAGTCTTATGCCTTTATTTTATGTTCTAGTTTTTTTTTTTTTTTTTTTTTTTTATGAGCTTTCCATTACTTTCTAAGTTAGTATGACTAAGAAACATGAATACATGTGAAAAAACTAATAATTGCTACTATTTTCTATTTATTCAGCGATACAGGACTTCATATATTGAGGGCACCGCTACACTCACTTTTCTTACTTACTTTTGCAAAAGAACCACATATTCTTTCATTTTACAATTTTCTGGATTTTCTGGAATTTTTTTAGATTTTTTGGGCGATTATTTCAAATCGCACCGCTACGCCGCTACGTATCCCCGCTACGCTACGTATCCCCCGCTTCGTAGCGTTTTGGCGGCAGGCCGCTACGCCCGCCGCAACCGCTATTTTCATCCTTGGTGGAAGGTAACAAATATTATATATCCAGAACAGATAGATCTATTAGATTTTAAGAGTTAATTATGCATTTAATTAATTGATGATCAATACAAGAATAACATTTCCTACATGTTTGATCACTCCCTTACAAGAGAGGGTAGTGCTCGGGAGCAGTTCGAAATAAAGAAAGTGGGCCCACTCACTGATCGTATCACAGAGGTGCTGCATTGAAGTCAGGTCCTTGACACCATGGTTCGGATAAAAAGTCAGTATCCCTAAGACCTGTTTGTTTAATGCAATTAAGTTGTAAGACTTACTTCTAAAAATAAATGTGAATTTTTAAAAATGACTATCGAATTATCTTCATTTTAAATGAAAAATTAATCAAGGGGAGGTGTGGAATGAGCAAAAAGAAAAAAGAAAGAAAGAAAAAAAATGAATACCTAGCCACAACTCTAGTAATTTAAATCTTAGGAAAGTGACGTTTATGTCTACCTCATAATCTTATATCATACACCCTTCACCTCTTTAAAATCCTTCTGTCCTACACCCCTCATCTCTTTCTTTTCTTTTCTTTTTTTCGATAACCCAGCCAAGGGGGCTGGGATCTAATTGAGAGCCCGACAGCCCACTTGAAGTGGGAAAGGAGTCCGCACACATGAGAAGAGGTGACGTACTTAAGGTTCAAACCCTCACCTCTTTAAAATCCCTATGGGGAGCTCATTTTACCTTGAATTTGAGTAATTGATTCCCATGTATACTAAGCATACAAATAGGCCCTCAATGTTTATTCCCATGTATACTAAGCATACAAATAGGCCCTCAATGTTTATTAAATGGACGCTCCTAACAATGTCATTGATGACCATCAGACATATCATTCAAAGAAAATACCAATTATTCCAATTCAACACACAAGATCGATTGCTCAACACTATCACTTTTGCACTGTCGCTAATCAGCATTCATGGCATGGTCAGACTGGATCCACATAACACTGTAATTAGTGTAGTGATGAGCCTTTTTTTTTTTTTTTTGAACTTCATTCAAAGGGATAAAAAAGAGAGCAAAAGAACAGCACAGAGAAACAAGATCAAATCAGCAGAGTGAGGCAGGTAAAGAGTCAAAGAATTCTTGTCAAGAATTCTAGTGGTTGGGGCTTTTGAGATATGATGTTACATCATGTCCTCTTTGCATTTTCAAATCCCTTGTTTCTTAACAAGAATTTATTAATTCCATTATATGATAAGTCTCAATTGGCGTTTAGAAATTCAGAAATTTCACTTTCTTTGCATTTTGATGGAATTCCTAAATGTTTAAGTTCGAAGGAGGATTTCTGAATTCCACCTCTAAGAATTCAAGAATAAAAATTCCTAAAATTATAGTAAATGAACAGCTGCGGAGTATTGAGTTGCAGCAAACTCACACTGCAGTTTATCTCTTCCCTGTAGCTCAGGCAACTTACATGTAGGAATGCAGGATATGGACAATATCCAAATAGGCAAATATTGGAGCTCATTTGCTTAATGGAGCAACACAATAATGGGAATGCAGAGCTTGTCTCACCGTCACCGTATGGCTCTTTAATGTTATCACCGTAGGACGAGTTAGATAGAAAATCTTTAAAGAAATACATTTTTTTTGAGGCCCTTATCTTCGTTTGATGATATTCCAGATTTCCAGTGGCATCAACTTTTGGGTTTTTGTTAAAAGCAATCTTTTCTAAAATATTAAGAATTAATAAACTTTTGAATGAATGCATTTAATTAATAAGCTAATGCACAAATAGCACATAGATTAGTCACTCTGGCGGAAAAGAATTATAGTATTTGGATAATAGTTGAGGATAGAAAATAGAGGTTTTTTTTTTTTTTTAATCAGCCAAGGTGGGTTGATGCTTTGAGAGATCTGACTGGCGAGAAGTGAACCCCAGTACATGTTGGGAAGACTACCGCCTGCACACAGAGTGAGGACTGCTTGAACAAGCAAGGAAGAGGACCTAGGGATCGAACTCTGTATAGTTGGGTGAAAATGGAACACCCAACCACTGGTCAGATAGAAAAATACAGTCTGATGAGTCAAGCCCAATCCGGATCGCGATAATGAGTCAGGTTCAAGTAACCCGGTCTGTCTAGGATCGTGGGTCAGGCCAGGACAGCCCCGTTGAGATCCGGGTTTCGTTAAACGAAGCCTCGTCACCGCAGGCTCCAAGTCATCGCGACGAAGTCATCCCCTAACCTGCATTTACCAAGTCTCGCGGAGAGGATCTCACCTGCCTTCCACCTGGCTCGATCCTCAAGGACACGTCTGACGCTCCAAAGAGACGTTGAACCGATTGCATCCCCACCTGGTGGGAAAGAGTTATGAATAGAGCCCTCTCATCACTTGAGAGGGGATGGTTTTTTCTCTACTTTCTCATATTTGTAACCCTCGACATTAATCAAAGATTACCATCTTGAAGTGGACGTAGGTCACGCTTGACCGAACCACTATAAATCTCTCACCTCTCTTCATTTATTGCATAACATTAATTATCTGACCGGTGGTGTCCGGAAACCTATTTTTGGCGCCATCAGTTTGGCGCCGTCTGTGGGAACGTATTAAAATTCTCATCCGTCTTCTCAAGTTATGGTGATCACGACGAGATCAACTAGGCGAGCAGAGGGCGAGGATGATCTCCACCGACTAATCCTCCCCCAAATGCTCCCACTCCTCAACAAATGTTGGAGACCATATAACAGCCTACAACTCCTGCTCGCAGGGCAATGAGGAACACAGCTCGGATGAGTACTGCCTGAAGTACCGCATCTAGGATATTCAACTGCTCCACGTCGGGAGCACCTCACCTAAGCGCCCAACCCTATGGCGCAGAAACCCCGGGCGCCCAGAAGAGATCCAAGCACCCGCCATCTGTCCTCTCTGCAGACAGGAAAGTGAGCCTACCAAGTTGCCCTACGCAGAGGGGGTCCGGGGGTGTCCCCCGGCGGGGGTCGAGCTGGATCAGACTCCCCCGGGCGCCCAAGTCCCTCGGCGCCCAAAGCATCCCTCGGGCGCCCCGGACTCCCCTGGGCGGCCAAGTCCTTCTCTCCTCGCCCAAGGGGGGATCTCGCCCAACCTGGCCTCACTGCGTGGGCTGCTCGCCCAAGGGGGCATCACCGCGCCTCCCTCGCCGCTGCTGCTCGCCCAGGGGGGCCCCTCGTCCTCGCCCAGCGCTGCCAGCGTGCCACCCGCGGGGCCAGCTCCTCCCTCTCCCGCGCCTCTCTCTGCCGCGACGCCCGCGGGCTGGGCGCCCCTTGCAGCGCCCAGCGCCGCCGCTGCTGCCTCTGCCGCGACGCCCAGGGGCTGGGCGCCTCCCTCTGCCGCGACGCCCTCGGGCTGGGCGCCCCTTGCAGCGCCCAGCGCCGGCCGCTGCTGCCTCTGCCGCGACGCCCAGGGGCTGGGCGCCTCCCTCTGCCGCGACGCCCGCGGGCTGGGCGCCCCTTGCAGCGCCCAGCGCCGCCGCTGCTGCCTTTGCTGCGACGCCCAGGGGCTGGGCGCCTCCCTCTGCCGCGACGCCCGCGGGCTGGGCGCCCCTTGCAGCGCCCAGCGCCGCCGCTGCTGCCTCTGCCGCGACGCCCAGGGGCTGGGCGCCTCCCTCTGCCGCGACGCCCGCTGGCTGGGCGCCCCTTGCGGCGCCCAGCGCCGCCGCTGCTGCCTCTGCCGCGACGCCCAGGGGCTGGGCGCCTCCCTCCGCCACGACGCCCACGGGCTGGAAGCCCGGGCTCCGCCCGCCAGCGCCATCAGCCACGCCATCCTCTCCTTCAACCTCGCCTAGTGCCCCTTGCGCGATTGCTGCAGTCCGCTCAACAGCGGTCTCCGTCTGTTTTTTCTCTACTGCACCCATCATTACAGCTACTTGCATTTTCTTGGGATGATTTTCTCTCTCTTGGACGTTCCATTTGGATGAATCATCTTGCGGATCGCCCTCGTGGTGACCTGCCTCTGCACTGTTTTTAAACAGGCAGCCTATATTGAGTTTTGATTCTAACTATATATATATATATATAAAAACCATTAACCTATAAGTGATAATATCTGATTTTCTGACATTTTAAATTTTAAATTTTAATTAGTTATTGACTGTGATGATGCCAAAAATAGGGATTCGGACACCACCGGTCAGATAATTAATGCTATGCAATAAATGAAAAGAGGTGAGAGATTTATAGTGGTTCGGTCAAGCGTGACCTACGTCCACTTTAAGATGGTAATCTTTGATTAATGTCGAGGGTTACAAATATGAGAAAGTAGAGAAAAAAACCATCCTTTCTCAAGTGATGAGAGGGCTCTATTTATAACTCTTTCCCACCAGGTGGGGATGCAATCGGTTCAACGTCTCTTTGGAGCGTCAGACGTGTCCTTGAGGATCGAGCCAGGTGGAAGGCAGGTGAGATCCTCTCCGCGAGACTTGGTAAATGCAGGTTAGGGGATGACTTCGTCGCGATGACTTGGAGCCTGCGGTGACGAGGCTTCGTTTAACGAAACCCGGATCTCAACGGGGCTGTCCTGGCCTGACCCACGATCCTAGACGGACCGGGTTACTTGAACCTGACTCATTATCGCGATCCGGATTGGGCTTGACTCATCATTTGCCCCCTCAATGCCCCGTGCCCAAATAATTTTTTGAAAGGGGGGCATTGATAGATTCAGGTCTCTTCTCCCTCCAAAATCTTTTTCCTCTTCTCCGGTTTTAATCCTAATATGGGCGAGCTTTGGAACCGGCCAGGGGAGAAGGCCTGGGCGCCCGGGGGACAAGTTCCTGGGCGTAGGCGCGAGTGGCTCCATCCTGGACACTCGCCAGTCGGCGGTCGGACGTGATCTGCGCTGGGCGTCCGTCAGGCCGCGGGCGTCCCTGCGGCGACGTTGGCGTTTCCGGCGATCCCTCAATAGGTGAGGAGGAGGTGATGGGCACCGCGGACGTTGCGCTGGCTGCCTCGGGCGAGGGAGGCGCAGGCAGCGTTGTGGGCCCCCCTTGGGCGAGCAGCCACGACGAGGGAAGCACGGTCACCGCGGGCGAGGGGGGAGAGGCTCCCATGGGCGGCGAGCCTCTGGCTGCGCTGGGCGAGGGCAGCACAGCAGGCGCGGGCGAGGGCGGCGAGCCCTTGGCTGCGCTGGGCGAGGGCAGCACAGCAGAGGCGGTCGAGGTCCCCCCTTGGGCGAGGAGCAAGGGCGAGGCTGCCATGGGCGCGGGCGAGGTCCCCCCTAGGGCGAGGCTGCCATGGGCGCAGGCGAGGTCCCCCCTTGGGCGAGGAGCCGAGGGCGAGGCTGCCATGGGCGCGGGCGAGGTCCCCCCTAGGGCGAGGAGCAAGGGCGAGGCTGCCATGGGCGCAGGCGAGGTCCCCCCTTGGGCGAGGAGCCGAGGTGAGTTCCCCCCTTGGGCGAGCAGCCGAGGTGAGGTCCTCCCTTGGGCGAGCAGCCGAGGTGAGGTCCCCCCTTGGGCGAGCAGCCGAGGTGAGGTCCCCCCTTGGGCGAGCAGAGAAGGACTTGGGCGCCCGGGGGAGTCCGGGGCGCCCGAGGGATGCTTTGGGCGCCGAGGGACTTGGGCGCCCGGGGAGTCTGATCCCGTGGCGGACGTGTATTCCTTTTTTTTTGGGGGGCGCTGCCCCAGATCCCCCTGGGGGGCGCTGCCCCCTGGGCCCCCGCGAGCTGACCGGTCAGCTCGACCCCCGCCGGGGGACACCCCCGGACCCCCTCTGCGTAGCGCATGATATATCCCTTAGCACATGTAAATTCCAAGACTCTGCCCCTCGGTAACTTCTGATGGGTCATCCCAAAAAAAGAAATGAGAGAGCTTCTCAGGCTGAGGAGAGGGCTGCGCCAGCTAGGAGAGGGCTGTGCCAGCTGGAAGAGCTTCCGAGGCTGATCTTTCCGCGGCCCGCGAGAGGGCGACCAGGCTTGAGACCGAATTCTTAGTAGCTTAAGAGAGGGCAGCCAGGGCAGAGGCTGAGCTTGTGAAGGACCTTGAGAGGGCTTCGCTCAGTGAGGCTGAGCTTCTGAAGACCCTTGAGAGGGCTCACTGAGCTTCTGAAGACCCTTGAGAGGGCTCACTGAGCTTCTGAAGACCCTTGAGAGGGCTTCGCTCGGTGAGGTGAGCTTCTGAAGACCCTTGAGAGGGCTTCGCTCGGTGAGGTGAGCTTCTGAAGACCCTTGAGAGGGCTCACTGAGCTTCTGAAGACCCTTGAGAGGGCTTCGCTCGGTGAGGTGAGCTTCTGAAGACCCTTGAGAGGGCTCACTGAGCTTCTGAAGACCCTTGCGAGGGCTTCGCTCGGTGAGGTGAGCTTCTGAAGACCCTTGAGAGGGCTCACTGAGCTTCTGAAGACCCTTGCGAGGGCTTCGCTCGGTGAGGTGAGCTTCTGAAGACCCTTGAGAGGGCTCACTGAGCTTCTGAAGACCCTTGCGAGGGCTTCGCTCGGTGAGGTGAGCTTCTGAAGACCCTTGAGAGGCTCACTGAGCTTCTGAAGACCCTTGAGAGGGCTTCGCTCGGTGAGGTGAGCTTCTGAAGACCCGCGAGAGGGCTTCGCTCAATGAGGCTGAGCTTCCGAAGACCCGCGAGAGGGCTTCGCTCAGTGAGGTGAGCTTCTGAAGACCCGCGAGAGGGCTTCGCTCAGTGAGGTGAGCTTCTGAAGACCCGCGAGAGGGCTTCGCTCAATGAGGCTGAGCTTGTACAGACCCGTGAGAGGGTGATGCTCAGAGAGACCGTTGTGGAGACAATGACTGGGGCGGTACATGAGAGAACTGCTTTCCCAGATATTGTCCTCATAGGCTTCGTGCTGACTGAGGGGCTTGATGATTGTAGTGGCAGCTCTTATATATGATGTCGATGGTGATGTGATCCTCGACCTTGGGCGCGCCATGATGATGGGCGCCCAAGTGAGGTGCTCCTCTACCCTGGGCGCCATGGTGATGGGCGCCCGGTGAGGTGCTTCTCGCCATGGAGCATGCCTCGGCCAAACTGATGATGTCTATGGTGATGACTCATAGGATGGCCTTGCTGATGCTTTTATTGCTGCGGGGTCATCTTGTATCTGGAGCAGAAATGTGCCCAACAACGGCATTGAGAGGATGGGCGCCCTGGGGAACTCCCTGGGCGCCGCCATGAGGATGGGCGCCCAGATGGGGAGCTCCCTGGCTTGGAGAGCTTGATGGGGAGCTCCCTGGCGCGCCCAGCTGAGGATGGGCGCCCAGATGGGGAGGTCCCTGGCGTGGAGAGCTTGATGGGGAGCTCCCTGGCGCGCCCAGCTGAGGATGGGCGCCCAGATGGGGAGGTCCCTGGCGTGGAGCGCTTGATGGGGAGCTCCCTGGCGCGCCCAGCTGAGGATGGGAACCCAGATGGGGAGGTCCCAAGCGTGGAGAGCTTGATGGGGAGCTTCCTGGCGCGCCCAGCTGAGGATGGGTGCCCAGATGGGGAGCTCCCAGGCGTGAAGCTCTGGGAAGTCCCTGGCGTGATGCTCCCTGTGGTACTCCTCCAAATTGTGCTCCACCTTGCCTTGCCAGCACGAGTTGTAATATCTGCTGGTTTTGGGCGGCTACCAGCTGTTGCATGGTCTCCAACATCTGCTGAGGAGTGGGAAGCAGGAGCATTCGGGGTAGGAGTGAGGTTACCCTCGCCCTCTGCTCGTCTTGTCGATCTAGTGGTGATCACCATAATTTTGAAAAAGGATGAGAACTTTTGTTCGGTGCTCGCCCAAGGGAGGACCTCACCTCGGCTGCTCGCCCAAGGGGGGAACTCACCTCGGCTCCTCGCCCAAGGGGGGGACCTCGCCTTGCGCCCATGGCAGCCTCGCCCTTGATCCTCGCCCTAGGGGGACCTCGCCTGCGCCCATGGCAGCCTCGCCCTCGGCTCCTCGCCCAAGGGGGGCCCTCGCCTGAGCCCATGGCAGCCTCGCCCTTGCTCCTCGCCCTAGTGGGGACCTCGCCCCAGCCGCGCCCATGGCAGGCCTCGCCCTGCTCCTTCGCCCAAGGGGGACCTCGACCGCCTCTGCTGTGCTGCCCTCGCCCAGCGCAGCCAATGGCTCGCCGCCCTCGCCCGCGCCTGCTGTGCTGCCCTCGCCCAGCGCAGCCAGAGGCTTCGCCGACCATGGGAGCCTCTCCCCCCTCGCCCCGCGGTGACCTGGCTTCCCTCGTCGTGGCTGCTTCGCCCAAGGGGGGCCCACAACGCTGCCTGCGCCTCCCTCGCCCGAGGGCAGCCAGCGGCAACGTCCGCGGTGCCCATCACCTCCTCCCTCACTATGAGGGATCGCCGGAAACGCCAACGTCGCCGCTAGGGACGCCCGCGGCCTGACGGACGCCCAGCGCAGATCACGTCCGACCGCCGACTGGCGAGTGTCCAGGATGGAGCCACTCGCGCCTACGCCCAGGAACTTGTCCCCCGGGCGCCCCAGGCCTTCTCCCCTGGCCGGTTCCAAAGCTCGCCCATATTAGGATTAAAAAGGGAGAAGAGGAACAAGATTTGGGAGGGAGAAGAGACCTGAAATCTACAATGCCCCCCTTTCAAAAATTATTTGGGCACGGGGCATTGAGGGGGCAAATGATGAGTCAAGCCCAATCGGATCGCGATAATGAGTCAGGTTCAAGTAACCCGGTCCGTCTAGGATCGTGGGTCAGGCCAGGACAGCCCCCGTTGAGATTCCGGGGTTTCGTTAAACGAAGCCTCGTCACCGCAGGCTCCAAGTCATCGCGACGAAGTCATCCCCTAACCTGCATTTACCAAGTCTCGCGGAGAGGATCTCACCTGCCCTTCCACCTGGCTCGATCCTCAAGGACACGTCTGGACGCTCCAAAGAGACGTTTGAACCGATTGCATCCCCACCTGGTGGGAAAGAGTTATGAATAGAGCCCTCTCATCACTTGAGAGGGGATGGTTTTTTCTCCTACTTTCTCATATTTGTAACCCTCGACATTAATCAAAGATACCATCTTGAAGTGGACGTAGGTCACGCTTGACCGAACCACTATAAATCTCTCACCTCTCTTCATTTATTGCATAGCATTAATTATCTGACCGGTGGTGTCCGAATCCCTGTTTTTGGCATCATCACAGTCAATAACTAATTAAAATTTAAAATTTAAAATGTCAGAAATCAGATATTATCACTTATAGGTTAATGGTTTTTATATATATATATATATATAGTTAGAATCAAAACTCAATATATATTTGTTTGCATGCATGCATGCATTGATTTTTTTTCTTTTCTTTTTTCTGAATAGTATTCTATATTGTTTCTATATAGTGAAGATTATATGTTTGCAGTTGAGTTTGATTCTTGAATTCTGGTTTATGAAAAGTATTATATATATTATTATTTTTTTAAATTGTTAAATGAAGCATGCATATTAAATATAATTTAAACAAGATTCTTCTTGAGTTCTAAAAGGAAGTTATAGTGCATTCTTATTATTTTTGTACATATATATATATATATATGTATAATTCATGTACAGTACAATTTTATAAAAAAAATATATACATATCATCACTATAAGCAACCGTGCTACAGAGCCCAATATCAATGGCCTATTGTTTATTAGCTTGGCGTGGTTTTTATTATTATTATTTATTTAAAATGTGGACTACATCAAGAACTCACCAATAACCCCTTTAGGGGATGCACTAACAGGATTGTATCAGCTCTTCAAAGGGGAATTTTAACCTCATTGTCATATACAATTTTGATCAAGGCTTTCCTTTTCTTGATCAAATCCACCCAAAATTCATGCCCCTAATCGCTTCATCCTTGGCCCACAAGTTTAATGGCTTCATATTCAAAAAAATATTCAACCCTCAATCTTACGGTTCAGTCCATTCAAATGTTGTGCCAATCCGTGGGATTGGTGGACTATCAGGGGGTTCCCTATTGATTGCTAGGTTTGGATGGGTTGCTAGTTGGATCCCATAAAAAAATTCTTATATAATAGGTGTAGGGATGCAAATGGTCCCCGATTTTTCGATTATCCGGAGGTTCCGACCAGTTAAAAATCGGGTCTGGGTCCTTATTAGGGGTGTACAAAATCCGTACCCAACCCGACCCAACCCATCAAAAACCGACCCCAACCCACAGCACAACGGGTCAGGTACACTCCAAATGTGTAGCCCATTTTATAAACAGATCGGTTATACATGTAGTACATATCCGACCCATATGTACCCGACCCAACCCTACATAATACAAACGGTAACGTTTTATATTTTAGAGGAATTTACCTGGTAGAGCCCTGTAGGATCCTATACCACTTCAGAGGTGTTGTATTTACCATGAACACGGATAAGGCTCTACATGTCCCTTTTTTTTTTTTTTTCGTTTAGCGAATGGTCGATATCGACCACTTTTTGGTCGATATCGACCATTCTGCGGGAACTCAAATAAAAATTGGGTTTTTCACCATTCAGGATGGAGAAGAGAGGAGGAGGAGGAGGAGGAGGAGGAGGAAGAGGGAGGAGAGGGGAAGGAAGAGGAAGGATCACTCCAAGTAGATTATTTATGTGAACTTCCACAATCCACACTTCTGCTGTATTTGTGCTACACATCTTCTTCAATTATAGCCATCGAATGGTAGGTCCTCAACCCAAAATCAGGTTGATTGCAGAAAGTACAGGTGTTGGATCTCTCAATAATGGACATCTTTGCAAATATGCATCTAGAATAGAAGATCTCTACCAGGAGTGGGCCACACACTGTTCATATGCATTCAAGAACTTGGTTTCATAGAATTCAATGATTGTTGGCTACTCTCACAATGATCGAGTTAAAGATGCTGCTGAGCTGTTTGATAAAATGCCCCAAAGAGATGTCTTTTCGTGGACTTTGATGATGACCTGCTATACCCGTAATGTATTGTTGGAAAAGGCAATGGGCCTCTTTGATCAGCTTCCTGAGAGGAATGACCCCTGTTTGATAGAGTTCCCTTGTAAACAATGCCATAGCCCCCTTGACCAATAATTTTGTTTATACTGTAATTATCTGTCGCATTTTCTAACTCTTCTGTGGTGAAGATCTTGAATGCCCCAACTCTGTATGAGATCTTTTTTTGCAGCATCAGACCTCTATTTTGTTGGAAAAATTTCTCCTTGAATTATATGATCTTCCTTTTCTTGAATATCCAGTGTGTCCAAGTACTTCCAATTAGGAGAAACAAGAGGCTTAAGCCTATGCCTGTGCAATAACTCAATAGTAAGAAACAGAGAGACTAGTTTGAATAGCATGCATCTATACTTAATCTAGCAAGAAAAAAAAATTAAATCGCTTAATGAACCTAATATCAACTGATGACCATAAGTAGAACAATAGATTTGGTGCCATTATTTTACCCCCATGATAGAAACCGCACTCTGCCCCACTACACGCTCATGATAGCAGCTCTCTCACAAATCTATTTCTTGATATTGTTTTAATGAAACATATAAATTATGTAACGAATGCACTTGTTTACATGTTATCCATCCAATAGTTAATGTTATAGTTTTTGAAAGCATGTTTATTCAAGTGCATAGATTTACCAATTAAAGAAAAGGTACATTACATAGGGTTGTTGAATGAATTGAGAAAGGTTGACTTAATTACATTTTCACGATTTAGTGATCCGGTGCAGTGCTGGATGATTGCACTGGGACACACTTGTAACAATCCTTGGGAGTGAATGGGTTATATAAGAGACCACATGGATATAGGTGGATGAAGTCTTTGTTGGGTTTAGTAGGTCCAGACCAATTGGGTTCATGGACATGGGTATTTTGGTAATTGTACCAGGACTTTCTTATTGACTAAGATAGGGTTTCTTAGGGAATAAGAAAGAGAACATTATATATATGATGTAATGTGTGACCCATGAGAGACAGACAGACAGAGAAGAGTGAACCTAAAGGAGAGTCGAGTTTTCTTTCCCGTCGACGTAGGCAAGATTGCCGAACCACGTAATTCTCTTGTGTGTGATTGTTTGTCTTGTGTGGTTTAATTGTTCGTTCGATCGCTGATTCACGTTTCCGCATATACGCGCACAACAATTGGTATCAGAGCCTTGGGTTTACTAGGGTTGGATTGTGCCGCGTTGCGATCGACGAATCGGATCAAGGGTATCGGATTTCTGCACGTCGTTCTTCGTTGCAGGAAATCACAGAGATCGGTTCAGATCTCTGGTGGGCCACACCGATCGGATTCTCACAGAGATCCGAAGTTGCAGTAACAGGGAGTCTCAGTTCGCCGCAGAATACCTGGGCGGCCGGACTTACTGCGCATCCCCTGTTCGCCGTCCGTGCATCGCCGGTTTCGCCCGCCGCTCTTCGCTGGAGAAGAACCCCAGCCACCGCCGCTGCGCAATCCTCGCTGCCGGAATCAGTACAGTGGAACTGGACGCCGTGCGTCGCCTGCTCTTCGCCGCTGTCCGCCGCCGTCCACTGCACCATCGCCGGTCCGCCGCTGCTTCCGTGCCGTTGCCGGAGTCCGCTGCCGTGCCGTTGCCGACGCACCATCGCCGGAGCAGCACAGGCTCCATCGTTTTCGTTTTACAAAAACAGAACATGGTTCTGTTTGGTTCTGTTTGGAGAAGAAGATCAGCCCCAGGTCGGGTTGGGCTCGGGTCAGGTTGACCTGACCCGTCTGCAGGAAGCCCAGTGGTTTTAAAGCCCACAGACAAGACCAGGTCCAGGTCAGGTTCTTGGTCAGTTTCGCCTGACCCGTGAACAGGAAGCCCACTCCAGGAGTCTGCTGACGTCATCCCACGTCAGCGCAAGGTTCTGGTCAACCAGGGTTTGACCAGATTGACGGCTGAGAATTGTTTCGTCAATAACTTGATCATCCGGTGTCAGATCGGAGATCCGTTGCGCCTACAGATTCGTTGCGAGCAGATCTACGTAACTGTGGAAGAAGATTGGCAGTTTGACGGTCAAACAAGAAAGTTTGACCAATCGGAGCGCAGAAAACTTATTTTTGCGATATCGGAGCCATCCAGAGTCGGATTTCAGATCCGTTTCTTCCAGCGTACTCGTGGTGACGAGATCTACAGATTGGTGTAGAAATTGAGGTTAGTGACAGTTGTTTATATTTTCTTGATTATTAATTAAGATGGAGAACAACACTGTGAACACTACCATGATCAAACTCAACCATACCAATTGGTTGATTTGGAAACCTAAGATGGAGGATATACTCTATTGCAAAGACCTCAATGATCCCATTGAGGGGGATAGTGCCCGACCAAAAGATATGTCTGATCCAGATTGGAAAAAGATGCATAGAAAGACCATTGGTCACATCAGACAGTGGGTGGATAACAGCATATTTCATCACGTGTCTAATGAAACCAATGCGAGAACCCTTTGGATGAAGTTAGAAGAAAGATATGAGAAGAAAACCGCCGTAAACAAAACTTTTCTGATTAGAAAGCTTGTGAACATGAAATTCAAGGAGGGTGGTAAAATTGACGATCACATAAATGATTTTCAATGCATTGTGAATGAACTGGCTACAATGAAGATGATCCTTGATGATGAGATGCAAGCTTTATTTCTTCTAAGTTCTTTACCAGATACATGGGAGACATTAGTTGTTTCCGTGAGCAACTCTACTCCAGATGGTGTGTTATCAATGAGTCAGGTTACTAGCAGCTTGTTAAATGAAGAAACAAGAAGGAAAACTGCAGGGACAGATAATGCACAGGCCTTTGTTACTGAGAATAGAGGGAGGAGTAAGAGTAGGGGACCAAAGGGGGGTCGTGGCAAGTCCAGAGGTGGCAAGGAATCACAGACTAAGAAAAAGTCTGGAAAATGCTTTCATTGTGGCAAGGAGGGTCACATTAGAAAGAATTGCTTTGCCTTGAAGGAAAAGAAATAAACCAACAACGAGCAGAAGAATGACACGAACACTACTGCTACTTTGGATAATGAAGTAGTGATTCTTACCAGTGAAGTTGAAGAGTGTTTGAGTGTTGCAGATAATCAGGTTGAGTGGGTTGTTGACACAGCAGCATCCTACCATGCTACTCCTTGTAAGGAGATGTTCACGACGTACAAAGCAGTGGACTTTGGCACTGTGAAGATGGGCAACACAAGTCATTCAAATATTGTTGGGATCGGTGATGTCTGCATTCAAACCGATATTGGTTGCACAATGACGCTGAAAGATGTGCGACATATTCCTGATCTGCGGTTAAATCTGATTTCCGGGACTTCATTGGACCGTGCAGGTTATGAAAGTTACTTCGGAAATGGCAGGTGGAAGCTCACTAAAGGGTCTCTTATTTTTGCGAGAGGGAAGGCGTGTAACACGCTGTACAAAACACATGTGAAGCTATGCAAAGGTGTGTTGAATACTGTTGAAGACAGATCCTCTCCAAATCTGTGGCACAAGAGACTTGGACATATGAGTGAGAAAGGACTGCAGTTATTGGCAAAGAAAGATTTGATTCAATACTCCAAAGGTACATCTCTTGACCCTTGTGATTATTGTTTATTTGGTAAACAGCATAGGGTTTCTTTTTCTAAAACATCAACGATAAAATCTAATGTGTTGGATTTGGTATATTCTGATGTTTGTGGTCCCATGGAGGTGGAGTCATTGGGTGGCAATAAGCTTTTTGTCACATTTATTGATGATGCATCCAGGAAAGTCTGGGTTTATGCGTTGAAATCGAAGGATCAGGTGTTCCAGATATTTCAGCAGTTTCATGTCATGGTTGAAAGAGAAACAGGAAAGCTCTTGAAGTGTCTCCGCACAGATAATGGTGGTGAGTACACATCCAACCAGTTTAAAGGCTATTGCTCAAAGCATGGTATTCGACATGAAAGAACAGTTCCTGGTACTCCACAGCACAATGGTGTAGCCGAAAGAATGAATCGTACTATTCTTGAAAAGATGAGATGCATGATTAGAGTGGCACAGCTACCCAAACCATTTTGGGGTGAAGCTATTCTGACTGCCGTTTACCTGATTAACAGGTCTCCCTCAGTTTCTTTGGATTTTGATCTTCCGGAGAGAGTATGGACAGGTAAAAATGTTTCTTATTCTCATTTGAAGGTATTTGGGTGCAAGGCTTTTGCACATGTACCAAAGGAAGCAGCGTTCAAAGCTGGATGATAAGGCAGTTGTGTTGCATTTTTCTTGGCTATGGTGGAGCCGAGTTTGGCTACAGGTTATGAAACCCAGAGAAAAGAAAAATTATCAGAAGTAGGGATGTGGTGTTTCATGAAGACCAATTCTTTGGAGATATTGAAAAGACTGAAAAGTCTAAAGAAGTTGTTGATGGAATGGTTGATCTCACACCGACTCCTTCTCCAGTGCAGACTACAGGTGGAGAAGGTGGACAAAACGATTTAGATCGTGATGAGGCGCAGGAGTTGCCAGATGAACAGGGTGTTGAGCAGGGGGAGTAGTCTCCTCAGTCAGAAACCACGGAACCTCAGGTTAGGAGGTCTACTCGAGAGCGTCAACCATCAATAAGATATCCTGCATCAGATTATATTTTGCTTACTGATGAGGGGGAGCCAGAGAGCTACCCAGAAGCAAAAACTCATGAAGATAAAGATGAGTGGATGAAGGCTATGCAGGATGAGATGAGTAAGAACAATACTTATGAGCTGGTGGAACTCCCAAAAGGCAAGAAGGTTCTGAAGAACAAATGGGTGTTCAAGGTGAAGAGAGATGACAGTGGAAAACTGATAAAGCACAAAGCACGGCTAGTGGTTAAAGGCTTTGCGCAGACGAAGGGTCTTGACTTCGATGAAATCTTCTCTCCAGTTGTGAAGATGACTTCTATCAGAGTTATCTTGGGTCTAGTTGCCAGCATGGACCTTGAACTTGAACAGATAGATGTGAAGACTGCTTTTCTTCACGGTGATCTGAAAGAAGAGATCGACATGACTCAGCCGGAGGGGTTTGAGGTAGAAGGAAAAGAACAACTGGTTTGCAGGTTGAAAAAGAGTCTCTACGGGCTGAAACAAGCGCCGAGACAGTGGTACAAGAAGTTTGATTCATTCATGGTGAGTCATGGGTACCGGAGGACAGCTGCAGATCACTGCGTTTATGTTCGTAAATTTGGTAATGGAAAATTTATCATCCTTCTTTTATATGTAGATGATATGTTGATAGTTGGACAAGATAGTGAAATGATTGGCAGATTGAAAAGGGACATGTCAAAAACTTTTGACATGAAAGACTTGGGTCCCGCACGACAAATTTTGGGAATGCAAATTCGTCGTGACAGGAATGCCAAGAAGCTGTGGTTGTCACAGGAGAAATATGTTGAACGGGTGCTAGCGAGATTCAACATGATAGATGCTAAGCCAGTTAGCATGCCTTAGCCAGTCACTTCAAGCTCAGTAAAAGATCATGTCCTACTACAGATGCAGAAAAGGAACGGATGATGTCTGTTCCATACTCCTCAGCAGTTGGGAGTCTTATGTATGCCATGGTGTGTACACGGCCAGACATTGCTCATGCAGTGGGTGTAGTAAGTAGATTTCTTTCTAACCCTGGGAAAGAGCATTGGGAAGCAGTGAAGTGGATCTTCAGATATTTGAGAGGTACATCAGATTTCTGCTTGTGTTTCGGAGGCTTAAAACCAGTACTTGAAGGCTTTACAGATGCTAATTTTGCAGGCGATCTCGATCGTCGGTTGTCTACTTCTGGGTACTTATTTACTTTTGCAGGGGGAGCTATTTCCTGGCAGTCTAAGTTGCAGAAGTGTACAGCATTGTCTACAACCGAAGCAGAATACATAGCTGCTAATGAAGCAGGGAAGGAGATGATTTGGTTGAGGAATTTCTTTAAAGAACTGGATTTGAAGCAAGGAGAGTATGTAGTCTACTGTGATAGTCAAAGTGCTATGGATCTTAGCAAGAACGCTACATACCATGCCCGCACAAAGCACGTTGATGTGAGATATCATTGGATTCGTGAGGTCATCGAAAAGAACCTCATGAAGCTGGAAAAGATTCACACTGACAAGAATCCCTCTGACATGATGACTAAGGTCGTGTCTAAGGGAAAGCTGGAGCTGTGTTCAGAGTTGGCAGGACTGGACTCCTCGTAAGGGGTTCAGAGACGTCTTCCCCATGGTCTGGAGGGGGAGATTGTTGGGTTTAGTAGGTCCAGACCAATTGGGTTCATGGACATGGGTATTTTGGTAATTGTACCGGGACTTTCTTATTGACTAAGATAGGGTTTCTTAGGGAATAAGAAAGAGAACATTATATATATGATGTAATGTGTAACCCATGAGAGACAGACAGACAGAGAAGAGTGAACCTAAAGGAGAGTCGAGTTTTCTTTCCCGTGGACGTAGGCAAGATTGCCGAACCACGTAATTCTCTTGTGTGTGATTGTTTGTCTTGTGTGGTTTAATTGTTCGTTCGATCGCTGATTCACGTTTCCGCATATACGCGCACAACAGTCTTACCCTTATCAAATCATTTTAAAGCACTATGGTTGGGGCATTTAAAATTGACCTCTATGAAGCCCTTTGATCTTTTACATGTACTGTATCAAAGTCCTCGGGTGATTGAATGAGGGCGCACTTCATCAATCATGTGGCCTCCTAAAAACCGCACTCATCTTTATAAATGGTTGTTCTCTTAGATTCACCCAGAATATCATGTGAAGAGACAATTGAGTTTCCGGTGGGATTCAAATGTTGCCTGGGATGTTCTTTCTACTCTTCTTATTTGCCTTGAAATTTGATAAATTAAAAGCAACTATGGATGATGTGATAAGCTAGAGTATAGTAAGGGGCCTCTTTGATCAGCTAAATGATGGTGGAGATAAATTTCTCACAATTAAGTATAGTAAGCACAAAAGTGGTCGATATCGACTATAATAGTTATCAATATCGACCATATAACTGAAAGGCATAATTTACAGTCATTGCCAGTGTCGACCACTTTTATTGTCGATATCGACCACATAACTGAAACATTAATTTACAGTCATTGTCAGTGTCGACCACTTTTATTGTCGATATCGACCATATAATTGAAACATAAATTTACAGTCATTGTCAGTGTCAATGTCGACCACTTTTATTGTCGATATCGACCATAATAAAATAGAAGAAAAAAAATGATGACTGTCCATAGCAGTGCTCCGTTTGGAGATACAAAACCTGTAAATTAACCGCTCCGTAACAACAGAAATAACTCTTCACTATTATAAGGAGTGTTTAAGTCTCAAACATATTGCAATTTGTATATTTATCATCGCTCATTCGCAGCTACATCTTAATCCAAACTTAACAATTACAACAAAAAACAAGAATAACATAAGAAAGTAGAAAATGATTTCGGTCTTCAACTGCCATGTTCTGAATGATTGATGATGCCTTTTGTGATCATAAATTATTTACCAGTGTTGCAACGGTCAATGTCTTCTTCCATTTGTCAGCATCATGTAACTGAGAAAGAGGAGTATTGACAATGAATATAAGACAACCATCATATTCTGATCATTGCATCTTCATGAAGGATTTTAGTGTATGCTAAATTCTTTAGGGGATCATGATTTGAGGCAGAATGAGAACAAGATATAGTCCACCTTCCTACCCAAGAACAGTCATCACAAAAATATTGTTGTCGCATTTCGCATACATGTCCATAAGTGCAGTAGAAACATTCTCTCACTTCTATAAGTAATTTCCAGCCCAACCCTCAACCCTGCAATCGCAAATATCATCATTCAATTCAACCAACAACGGCTAACAAAGTAACAATTCCATTCCACCCTGGTGCATCCCTCCAGATGGAGCTCCCACTGTACCCAGTAGGACCAGGCGCACCATACTGCAAAGAACCATAGGAACCACCACCCAACCCCGCACCACCACCCAAACCAGGACCATACCCACCAGCACTATCGCCCAAACTGGCACCAAAACCACCAGCATTGCCACCTCCCAATGATGATGGTGCCTAGTTCCCCACAGAGGACAGCCCCTGCCCACCAATTGAAGATTGCAAAGGTGTGTTCAGATTGTAATGGCTAAGCCCTAACACCTGGTTACTGCTAGAGAACCACCCAATCCCCCATATGAAGAGAGCCCGCCCGGCGCGCCATATTCTTGATTGGCTGGGGCACCCGACAGCTCCTGAATTCCTCCACCCAGCTTCCCTTTCTTCCCATCAATTGCTATCTTGCAGACCAGCTGTTGCCCGTCCATATTCTTGATTGGCTCGACCAGAGCCGCCCAAAGTTTTCTTGAATAGTCATCAATGAAGGTCTTCCATCTTACCCTTCCAAACATGATAATTTCTTCCATTTAAACTAACTATTCTGTTCAAACTTTGTTCCATTGTTCACACAAGAATTTTATCAAACACCTTGAAGGCAAACCTTGCGCTTTGATACCACTATGTCAGTGACAGCCCTGCATTCTCATGACGTGCTGGAGAATCGGTAAATTGCCTGACATCACCATCTTCCCTGCTGGCCTGATGCTCATGCTTGGGCTTCAACGTTGTGGCAGCTGCTGCAGATGGCACCTCTGGATCAGCTATGGTTCTAAATGGAGGAGCATGAACTGGGGGTACATCATCAGAAAATGCATCGGGGTTGTCTTGAGAATCATTAGCCCGAGAATCTAAGCAGGCATGTCAGAAATAACCATTGGGGAACTAAGCCTACAAGAGAATGTGATGAGAATTAGCAGTAATACCTTTTGATAAAAAAATGTGAATGTTGAGCTTGTATCCTCAACCAACAGTCTTACAGATATGGAAAGCTCAAACCAATCACCTCATGCCCCATCAACGCCTGTGTAGGGGAATGTTTGGAATTTGGATCCCAGCAACACTGGATCCATAACTCTCGCGTTCATTCATTTGGAAATTTCAAGTATTTTGATATTTTGTTTGGACCAAAGGCTATGTAATCTTTGAGAGTCCTCACTTTGCACAGATGTACCTATTGATGACTTCTATCTTTTTCATAGATCTTCCAAATATCTTCCATTGCTGTTCTCTGTTTCACTGAATCACTTGAAATGGGTTTCTCATGGGCCATTGTAGAAGATGAGCAGACCCTCTCGTCATCTATTCCATCCACCGGGACATCCATTTGAAGAAGAAATGTATTGAAAAATGTTAAAAAGTTGTGATATCGTGACTTAAGGGACATCCACTTGAAGATGAGCAGACCCTCTCGTCATCTCTTCCTCCTCCCTCCTCCTCCTCCTCCTCCTCCCATCTTCTCCATCCTGAAAAACACAATTTTTATTTGGGTTCCCGCAGAATGGTCGATATCGACCATTCGCTAAACGACAAAAAAAGGACATGTAGAGCCTTATCCGTGTCCATGGTAAATACAACACCTCCCAAGTAAAGTGGTCGATATCGACCATTCGCTAAAAAAAAAAAAAAAAAAAAAAAAAAAAAAAAAAAAAAAAAAAAAAAAAAAAAAAAAAAAAAACGGACATGTAGAGCCTTATCCATGTCCATGGTAAATACAATACCTCACAAGTAAAGTGGTCGATATCGACCATTCGCTAAACGACAAAAAAAAAAAAAAAAAAAAAAAAAAAAAAAAAAAAAAAAAAAAAAAAACCGGACATGTAGAGCCTTATCCGTGTCCATGGTAAATACAACACCTCCCAAGTGGTATACGATCTTAGAGGGCTCTACCAGGTAAATTCCTCTATATTTTATTTAATATGTTTGATTCTTGCCTCTTTGGAAATATATATAGTACATATCCGACCCACTTGTGCACTTGTGTTGGACTGTTGGTAATAAGCCTGGTATTGTAATGTATGAAATATGAATTATGAAATTATGAATCTATGCAGGGGGCTATGGACTAACGTGGAGTATGGAATATGAATCATTTAGTTACACTTACAATATTGATTCTTATACAGGTACAACCCATTTAAACCCAACCCTACCCGACAACTCGAGTAACCCGACCCAACACAAACTAGTATAGGTTCAGTTACGGGTTATAAATGTTTAACCCATACTAGTTTGGGTCGGATGAGGTATTTAGCCAAATCCGACCCAATCCGACTCATGTACACCCTAGTCCTTATTTAGGCCCCGATAAGTAAATGGATTCGGGTCCGGTCCCACCTTGGTTTAGACCCGTGGACCCGAGACCCGACATATTACCTCAATTTTTTGAAATCTCTTCTAAAAATCATATTTTTCTAATATCATTCTCTACCTAGACCCGGATCCAGATCCGCCCCATATATTAATCTGGTTACGGTTCTGGAGCCAAGAAATCAGTTCCGGTTCCGAAGTTAAGAAATCGGTTCTGAAACGTTCTGGATCTGGTTTCACCTTCTCCTTAAGGGTTCCGGTGGTGGACCCGGACTGGAACCGACCCGTTTACAACCCTATATATATCACATAGACCCCTCTTTATAGGAATTGAAAACTTAACCATCTACATATTTCACACATGAACAATTAAACGGTGCATATCACTCTAACGTAAGGAAATTGGTGTCATCGTCTATACACAGGTATACACCCCACACTAGCAAATTGGATTGTTGAAGGTGGGCCCATTCAGGTTAAACCAAGTTTTAGGCATCCCATAAGATCATTTGCTCTAATTTAAACTAAAAATTTCTTGAATTCATGCAGGAACTAAAAAAGATAAGAACATTATGGAGGCATAAAACCAACTCACACCAACTCTTAACTGGCCTTGATTGCAAAATTTAGGGGTATGAAGAGTCTGATGGATTCAATGAATCCTTTAAATTGGATGGCATATTTGAGAACTTGACAGGTTTCAAATAGTGGGGAGATCATATTCTATTACCCTTATATAAAAGCCAAGAAGAAGTGACATGCTTGTGAAATTCTCTACACACCCCCTGCTGGAGGGCCCACTTTGCCAGATGGAAGCCCACATTCTCTGACATATGGAAGGAAGATTACAGTAAGACCACATCTCTAGACCTGTGGCTGATGCATGTTTGCCAAATAGATGTTGTAGGCCTAACTTCCACCAAGTCCATCTTTATTGGTTTTATCTCAAACCTCAAATAAAAATGCCAATCTTTCTTCTTCTACCAAAAAAAAAAAAAAAAAAAAAATTGTTGTCTGCAAAATACTTTCTCTACGCCTCTCCTCGTCTGTCCTTCCTCAGTATTCAAGGCCCTTCACCTTCTCTTGGATTATCATATCAGGTCCCTATTTTTTCAGTCATTTTTTGTTTTCTTCCTAATTCTTCTATGGCTAAGTCAATTGATTATTTTATGTAATTATATCCTGTAGAAGGAAATTGGGTTTTTCAATTCTCCTCTTAAAATGTGTCAAATTTATCTTTAGTTTTGTAACTTTGGTTTACTTCACTGTGAATGGCTGCATTTTCAGGTATCATTTTGTTTTAATATATTTAATGCCACACATTGTCTGTAATTGCAAGTGGGTGCTTGTTTTCATCTTGTGGGTAATTATTGGACTGGAGACGTATACTTTGTCTGCAGCTCTATTCTGATTTGTTCTTACTTTTAACTTTTTTTTGTTGGTTTATGCATGTGTATGATCTGTAGTTACAAGTGATGATCGATTGGTTATATGGTGAGTGAAATTCTTGGAAACTATATTGGAGATATTTACTTTAGTAGCCTTATTATGTTCTGTTCTAACTTCTAACTTTTTTTTCTGTTTGATTTGTTGGTTTATTTATGTGCACAATTTGTAGTTACAAGTAAGAATCAATTGGGCACATGGTGACTAAAATTCTTGGAAATTTGATTGGAGATTTCTACTTTATTGGCCTCTATTCTATTATGTTCTGACTTTTAACATGGTTTATTCATGTACACAACCTGTAATTACAAGTGAGGGTCGATTGGGCACAGGCTGAGTGAAATTCTTGAAAATTTGGGCAGTTCAGCCCTGGAAGCCTTGATCTGTAATTGCAAGTGGGTTTAATTTAATTATGGGGGCATTGATTGATTTGGCAATTCAAGCATCTTCTTCTCTTTTAGTATGAGGTAAAAGATATGTGGGCATTGATGTATTTTGGTAATTCCAGCATTGATAGATTGATTTAGTTATTTTGGTAATTCTTCATTTACTTTATCATCTATTCACTAGCCACTGCAATGTCCAACTCTCATATTTTCTACATGTCCAATGATAAAATATCTTATTATTTTTATTCCACTTGTTTTCAACCTAGGAGGAGGGAATGGTAAGTATGTTTTTAGTTTTTTTCTTGATTTCACTACTCTTTTTGTTGCTCAGGGAGTGAAACTTTCAAGATTCCATGGACCACTGCCAACTATTTTCTGATATTCAATGTGAAATGTGCGACATAATACATCACTCTTGCAGAGAGTACTCTAAAAAATAGGGTAAATTAGGGAGAGATCCCTCATTATTGGGCTATAAAGTCTCTACGACATAGCATTACGGTTTAAGGCATAGAGTCCCTTGCGCATGGAATTAATTCAGGCGGTGGTCCCTAAGCATGTGACATCATATTTTTATGACATATTTGCCCTTCTAACCATTTCAATGGGTGTGTGGTCCCTAAGCATGTGACATCAGATTTTTTATGATTTATTTGCCCTTCTAACCATTTAAATGGGTGTGTGGTCCCTAAGCATCTGACATCAATGTCTTTCCCGAATTATTTTTTAAGGTCCTTACCATCTGTAACGGGTGGGGTCTTGGACCATGGCAAGTGAACTACTTCATAATCTTCATGGCCAGTCCTATAACAGCCTTGAGGAAAGTCTTTCTTTCTCGATATTGGAAGAGCACCTTGATGGAAGACACTGTTTCAACAGAAATGAAGAGCTAAAGAAGAAAACCTAAGAGATTACTTGAATGACTGATTGCCAAAGTCAGATGGGGTAGGTTGCTAGATTCAGATAAATTTTTATCAAAGCTAGATAAATTTAAACTAAAAGTCAAACCAAACCAAATCTAGTAAGATAATCTCACATCGAAGTGACATAACTTGTTTTCAAATTGGTTGTGATTTCAAACACAGATAAATTCATATAAACCCAAATAAACTCATGCTAAAGTCAAATAAGTTCAAATCAAAGTTAGATAAATTCGCAGGAAACTCAGATAAATTCACTTAATTCGTATCAAACTCGGATAAATTCAAAGCAAACACAAATAAATTCATATCAAACTTAGATAAATTCGTACAAAACACTATTAAAAAACTGCCAAAGTCATATAACAGATACAAAACTTAGATAAATTCACAGCAAACTCAAAAAAATTCATTTAACAACTCAGAAAAACTCATGCCAAAGTCAAATAAGTTCACATCAAAGTTAGATAAATTCACAGCAAACTCAGATAAATTCACTTTAATTCATATCAAACTCAGATTAATTCAAAATAAACACAAATAAATTCATATCAAACTTAGATAAATTCGTACCAAACACAGATAACATCATGCCAAAGTCATATAACACATACAAAACTTAGATAAATTCACAGCAAAATAAAAAAAATCTATGCCAAAGTCAAATAAGTTCACATCAAAGTTAGATAAACTCACAGAAAACTCAGATAAACTCACTTAATTCGTAACAAACTCAGATTCATTAAAAGCAAATATAAATAAATTCAAATCAAACTTAGATAAATTCATACCAAACACAGATAACATCATGCCAAAGTCAAATAACATTATACCAAAGTCAGATAACACATACAAAACTCAGATAACACATACATCAAAGTTAGATAAATTCACAGCAAACTCAGATAAATTCACTTAATTCGTATCAAACTCATATTAATTCAAAGCAAACACAAATAAATTCATATCAAACTTAGATAAACTCATACCAAACACAGATAACATCATGCCAAAGTCAAATAACATTATGCCAAAGTCAGATAACACATACAAAACTCAAAAAACACATATATCAAAGTTAGATAAATTCACAGCAGACTCAGATAAATTCACTTAATTCGTATCAAACTCATATTAATTCAAAGCAAACACAAATAAATTCATATCAAACTTAGATAAATTCATACCAAACACAGATAACATCATGCCAAAGTCAAATAACATTATGCCAAAGTCAGATAACACATACAGAACTTAGATCAATTCACAGCAAACTAAAATTTTTTTTAAAAGTTGAATACATTTTAAAGTCAAATAAACTCTTGTGGAATTCAGTTAATTTCATACTAAACTCATTATTTCATAAGAAACTCAGATAAACTTAATAAAAATTCAGAGAAAATCGTTTCAAAGTCACATAAATTCATTTGAAACCTTGTTTAATTAATAGCAAACAAAGTTAAATTGAAATCAAACTCAGAAAAATAATATAATATACAGATAAATTCATTTAAAGTCCTATTTAATTGATCATAGACTAAGATAACTTTATATAAAGCTTAGATAAATACATGTCACAGTCAAATAATTTCATATCAAGCTCAGATAAATTCAAACCAAAACTTAGATAAACTTATGTCAAACTCAATTAAGTTTAAGTCAAGATGATTCGATTGCTTGAGGTCACTGATGAGTTGATTTTGCTTCTTTGTGCAGTTTCCTTCATCTTTGATTTCAGAATCTTTATTTTGCTTAAATTTCGGAGTGTATGACGGAATATTTTAAAGCAATGCATGTTTGGTGACGTATAAAGTATATAAAGAGAGGGCATTTTTATCTTTTTGACGCATTAAATGTTAAAAGGGGACCGCTGCCTTTATGAGAAAATGACCTGGACCACAGATTATAAAACGTACCGTTGAGGGACCTTTCACCAAATGGGCCAAAAGTTTTTTACATAATTACATTAGGTTCTTTTCAACCATAGGGGATCAAAAGTTGTAACAGTTTTTGTTCAAACGTCAATTATTGTTATCTTAGAGATATATGACTTATGTAAGTAACCTATCTAAAGCGACCAGGGCATTGCTCAAATCTTATCTACTAATGTCCTGATGTACATCTATTGTGTTTCAAAATCCAATTGAACTCTCTACTTTGATAATTTATAGATAGAGAAAGATGTGTATATTGCAAATTCACTAAAGATGGAGACTTTGTAAGACTTCCTCTTTTTCTTCTTGAAAATCCAAATTATCCTTTGATCATGTATTTTCAATCTATGATGCAATTAGCCTTACTTTGACATATATTTTTATGCTTCTTTCTTTTCAAATATGAGTAAGTATTTATAATAATCATTTCTTCTAATTTCTTCTAATAAAGAAAGCTTCATGTCACCCATTTATTTTTTACATGTATCTTGTTTAATGAAAATGCTTAAAAGTATTTTAATCTAGCAATGCAAATTGCTTATCTTGAATACAATAAATAACCGTGTTAGCTGTAATTATATATATATATATATATATATTTGCTTGGACACGTTCCCGGCTTCACTAGTGTTAATTTAAAGCTTAGGTCTAAGGAGGACTTCAGAAGAGAACCTTGTTTTATACTCAGTTCATCAGATCTGCTACCTTACAATTGAATGAATATGAAAAGGCAAATGAGAATACTAAAAGGCAATTTGCTTAGAGCAATGTGAAGGGGAAACGTGCATGGTGAGATTTTCAACTCTTGAGTGCATTGGATTCCCTCAAAAACAACATTGTCAACGTTACTTTAGACTTTCAAATCTTGGGTTGCTGTTGAACTAGATCAAAAGGAAGCAAGTGCAGCAGAAACCTCTCTCCTGCCTTTTTATATGATAATCCCTCAAATGGTGATATTAATGACATTCCGCGAGTGAACCCCATGTAAGAATTTGGTGGCGGACTCAATATTTTCGTTTTAAGGGTCGGATTCAAACAAACAATTGGATTTTAGGAACAAAATCAAGATTTTCATATGGATCGTGGGGGCAGATACTGGATTTTTATGCGAATTTTTAAAGCCAAGTCGGGATTTAGAAGAGGACCCCCCCCCCAACGGATGCACTGGGTTCGCCCCCGATGGGAATGGAACAAGGCTTTGAAAATGATGATAAATGATGAATGGTATATAAAAGTCATAATATAAGAGAGGGCATGTTTGGAAACTTGCCTTATTTGAAATAGATTAGTTTCAACCCTTTACAAAAGGACAACTTTTCTTATATAACTTTCACAGCACGAAAAGTTTGGACAAACAAAATAATATACTTATAGGGGTCAGCTCATCTAAACTCAAGCTTAGGATAAGGTAAGCTCAAGTATGTGGCGGGGCCCACCTGAGGACCCACATAGGGATGGGGGAATTTCAAGGACTCCTTAGGATCATCATCTCTGCAAAAAATCAGCCCCAACCATGATTTCTATCATCTCCATATGGGCCTAAAAGTTTAATGGTCAATAGTCTATTCGGATCGATATATAGTCGATCCAACGGTCCAGTAAATTCGGATTTGACCTAAAGTTGGTGGACATGTGCAATTTAGGGGGATCATGTGTTTCGTCTATTTCGATTGACCAAAGGTGGGCTCCACAAGCACGAGCTTATGAAATTTTATCATAAGCTCGAGCTTAGGAGAGCCTTGCTCATACTTATAAGGTCTAATTATATAGATCTACCTAAATTAGATCAACTTTAAATAGATAAGATTTACCGAACAAGTTATTTATATCCTGCTATGCTTTGGATTGGGCCCACATTCTTAAGCCTACCGTTTTTACCTTTATATATGGTTTTGACTTTTAAACGAGTTGGATTAGAGTTAATGTGTTGTGTTAGGTTCAACCCACATATCTAAACCCATTTGCTCGATTTACTCCTTTAATATTTTGGTGTTGGTTCCACCCAAATATCTAAACCCATTTGCACAATTTACTCCTTTAATACTTTGGTACTTAAAATAAGTGTTTTCATATAGAATGAGCCAAGCTTGTGCTTGGATTTGGGCTAATATTTAATAGGTTGGATTGGGTAAATAGGTTCACCCCTATTGAATATAGGTTATGAAGGGTCAAGTTGAGTTGACCCACATTAGGTGCAGGTTGAAGTTACTTGATTCATTCATGGTGTCCCCACAAGATGAGTAGTCCAAGACTCATTCATTGCAAATTACTAATTTGAAAGCTCCTCATACAATTAAGTGGGGCATGGGACTGAGATATTTTGACTAGTCCAACAGCTTTTTTTAATCCATGGACGGAGGAACATGGGCCTTCATGAAATGCCCATACAAGAATGAGATATCTATGTCGGGTATATGAGGGTGTTGGGCCCACAAGGTTTCGTATGGTTCTAACATCAGGTATGGCCCCTTTCACAATCCACCATTTTTCTTTTAGCAGTGTCACTAAATAATACCTGACTTTGGGGCCCACTATTGGTCCATCTTAATGGACCAAGAAAGGGCCCCCCTAAATTACACGGGTCCCATGGGTTTTTACACCCATGCGAATAGAATGGGCTGAAAAATCGACTGCACACCCATGCGAATGAATTGTGAATCAATTAAATTTTTGGGTCTTGGATGATGATGATGGGATGATCACGCATAGCTCCAGTGCAGCATTGTGCGTTGGATGACTACTCTATGAAGGGAAGTTCTCATACGAGAAACATGAGTTCAAGTTTGAGATCTAGGGACCATTTGTCATCGTCTCTGTGTGGGGATATTTTCACTAAGCCGAGGCCAAAGCTAGTCCTGGTCTTAAGAGCTTAAAATCTCGCCCCCCACTCGGCCGAGATGGATCGCGGCTAAAGGGCAACGGCATTCGCCGAGGTGAAGCACTCCCGAGGTCAAGGGGTACGGGGCATTGTACGACCGACCTCGGCGCGGCAGATTTGACAGGCACTGAAGGACTGTCGACGGATTGGAGGCACGTACTAAGGCGTGCCCTGCGATCCATCATTACTGACAAAACGGCGTATACAGAGCACGTGCGCCCCCAAAGCATGGCTCCGGGCCAGGTTCGATGGGACCTGGCCCAAAAGTCAAACCGCCGCCTGACCCGATAAGATCGGCATTTAATGAGGCATGGCTAGGTAAAGCGAGCATTTAATGAATTGTGGGCTGAGTGGACAGGGCCACTCGAGTGGTCGGGCCCATCCTGGAACTCGCCCACGCGAGTCGTCTTCATCTCCTATAAATAGCATCTCCATCTCCATTCTAAGGTACGCAACCCATAATACGCAGACTCACTTTGCTATTTCATCTCCATCTCCCTTATTTAGTCTCTGAACTAACTTAAGCATCGGAGAGCCTTGTGCTGCCTATAGTCAGGGTCCTCTGACGTGTCTTCTCCTCTTTTCAGGATCGACCGGAGCCACGATCATCTTCATCTAAACCACCCAAGACAGGGATTCTAATCCCTGATCCCAAGCCCGTAATTTTTAGGCACTTACAATTGGCGCCGTCTGTGGGGAAGTATTAACCCATACCCGAAAACCTTTCCCAGAACCTTTCTCAGAACTTTTCCAATCACCATGGCTCCGAGAAAAAAAAGAGGCGGAGAGCACCTGAAGTCCCTCCCGCCAGGGCCACTGGTTCTCCCTGGACCATTGCCCTACGTGTCCCATCCGGAGGAGCGCAACGCGAGAGGGGAGGCCGCAGAGGTGGACAGTTACCACACTGAATCTGCCTCGTCCCCGTTAGAGATGGGGAGTCCACCGCGGCTGAGTGCTCCCCTCCAAGAGCGTTTCTCGAAGGGTAAAGCCCCGGCAGCGGCGGGATCACACCGATCCGAGCGCCGCTCGAACCATGAAGATAACAGAGCCGACCCCGCTCAAGCAGCGATCAGGGCTCAGAACCTCGCCCTCCAGGAGAAAGATGATCTTATCCGCTAGCTCAGGCAGCAGCTCCGGGAAAAAGAGGCAGCCCCCGGGGGCGGTGATCTCATAGGCAGAAAGGATCCCGTCACCGGCAAGGACTTAAGGGAGCATCTGAACGACAAGAGCCGCGAACGGAGCCACGCTGGGAGTTCTTGCCATAACCACATTGACAGGGGGTCAATGCCGAGATCAAAGGCGGGAGATCAGAAGGCTCTGATTGACCGCCTGGTCAAACAGGCCATCCAGAACACCCTGAAGGAGGCAGGGCTCGCTCAGAACCAGCCAGACGTCCCCGACTTCGCAGGCCTCGACTCGTCTCCCTTCTCAAAAGAGATTATCGACTACCCCCTCCCAAAAAAGTTCAGCGTCCCGAGGTTCGTCCTCTATGACGGAACCTCGGACCCCGCAGCACATCTCCGGCATTTCACCCAGAAACTATCCGTCTGGGGTGACGTCGGGCACCTCAACTGCAGAGTCTTCTCCTCCAGCCTGGGGGATCTTCCCCTCAAATGGTTCTGCGCGCTCCCGGAAGGATCAATCACGAACTGGTCCCAGTTACGAGACTCCTTCCTGGGGAAATTCCAGGCGCACAGAGTCATTCCAAAGACTGACAGCGACATCATGGCCCTCAGAATGAGGTGGAGTGAAAGCGTCACTCAATTCGCCAAGAGATTTTGGACGGTTTATAGCCAAATCGACAACTCCTCTGAAGATGTCGCGATCAGGTCCTTCCAGCACGCCCTCCTGCCAGGGTGCAAACTTCGGAAAGAGCTCGTCTGAAACCCTGTCCTCTTTGTAACAGCCCTCATGGCGAGGGTGAACAAATACATCGAGCAAGAAGAGGACGAGGCGCGGGCCAATGAGAGCTTTGGCGTTTCCAAGAGCCGGTCTCGGAACGAGAACCAGTCTCGGCAGGAGGACCGACCGCGACAGGAGGATCGGTCCCGGCAGGAAGATGGAACCTCTGGGAGGGAAAAGAGAACCTTCCACAGAGAAGAGACGAGCCGAGACCACCACTCGGGTGGCCAGTCGTCGGCCCCGACTCGCACTCCAGGAGGGGGCAAGAGACACAGACCGTCCTACTCCTTCCGCGAAAGGGTCAATGCGGTCTTCAAAGAGCCGATTCACCAGATACTGGACAAGATCCAGGGAAAGCCGTACTTCAAATGGCCACAACCCATGAAGAGCGACCCCTCCACGAGGGATCAGACAAAGTTCTGCGCTTACCACAAGCAGAGCGGGCATAACACTGAGGATTGTTACTCCCTCAAGGACCATCTCGGGATGCTTGTCAAGGACGGGCACCTGAAGGAGTACTGCAAGGGAGCAGACAGCAGAAGCAATGAGCGACCTCGACGCCGAGCCGAGGAAGGTCATGACAGCGACGGGTCGGAGAGGATCATAAGCGTCATCCACCTGGCCCCTGCTAAGCAGAACAGCAGCCAGGCCCGTGCCGAGGCCAGGAGGGCCTCCCATGGAAAACAGGTCATGTCGGCCGAGCTCGGACCAGCCTCCAAAAAGGCTAGGAAAGAGAGGCCAAAGAGAGGACCTGGAAGGAGTCCAACTCCCTCATAATGACCCGCTGATTATGACCCTGAAGTTGGGGAGCTGCAAGGTGCAGAGGATCCTCGTCGACCCCGGCAGTTCGTCCGAGATCCTCTACTTCGATTGCTTTACCAAGATGGGGCTCACCGAAGAAGATCTCCAAGAAGCGCGGACCCCCATGATAGGGTTCAGCGCGAAGCCTGTGTACCCAAAGGGAAGAGTCTCCCTCAAAGTCCAAGTTGGAGGCACGGCGGTAGTGGCTGACTTCCTCGTCGTAGATACGCCTTCCCCCTACAATGCCATCGTTGGGAGAAGCTGGCTGCACCAGATAGAGGCTGTCCCCTCATCCTACAATCAGAAACTTAAGTTCCCTTTGGAAAGGAACGACAGAATCGAGGTGGTCACGATTGACGGAGACCAGCAAATGGCCAAGCGTTGTATGATGGCTGTCGTGTTCGGCGAGGAAGAGCCAAAGCGAGTGCATATGGCGGAGCTGGAGGCAGAGCTGGACAGAGTTGGCCGCGACCCAGAAAAAAAAGAGCACCGAAGATCTCACCGAGGTCAGACTTGACCCTAGTGATCCCGAGAGGTACTTCCTGCTTGGGGGTCAGCTCACCGAGCTGGAGAGGTCTGAGCTGCTTAACTTCCTGCTGTAGAACAGAGAGGTTTTCGCTTGGACCCCGCAGGAAATGCCTGGCGTGGACCCCGAGGTCGCGAGCCACAGGCTGAACGTGGACCCTCAAGCCAAGCCTGTGGTCCAAAAGGCCAGAAGGTCCGGAGTCGAGCAAACTGCTAGAGGCAAACGCCATCAGAGAAACTGCTAGAGGCAAACGCCATCAGAGAGGTCCAGTACCCGAAATGGCTGGCGAACACCGTGGTAGTAAAAAAGAAGACTGGGAAGTGGCGGGTCTGCGTCGACTTCACTGACCTTAACAAGGCATGTCCCAAAGACTGCTTTCCGCTCCCGAAAATTGACCAAATGATCAACGCCACTGCCGATCATGAAAGGATGAGTTTTCTTGACGCCTACCGTGGCTATCACCAGATACCCATGTACGGACCAGATGAAGAAAAAACGGCGTTCATCACTCCTAGGGGGACCTACTGCTATAAAGTGATGCCGTTCGGACTCAAGAATGCAGGGGCGACCTACCAGAGGTTGGTCACCAAGATGTTCCGAGACCAGCTCGGCAGAACAGTCGAGGTGTACATTGACGACATGGTCGTCAAGTCCGTCTAGTCTCAGGACCATTTGGCGGACCTCGGCCAGTTATTTGACGTTCTCCGGAGGTTCGGATTAAAACTGAACGCCTCCAAATGCGCCTTCGGAGTCGGCTCTGGTAAATTCTTAGGGAGTCTCGTCACGAGACGAGGTATTGAAGCAAACCCAGACCAAATCTCCGCAATCCTAGGAATTCAGAGCCCGGCAACAACGAAGCAGGTCCAGCGGCCCACTGGCATGGCCGCCGCACTCAACCGCTTTATCAGCAGGTCTTCCGACAAGTGCCGCCCTTTCTTCCAGCTGCTGAAGAAAAACCTGAGGTTCGAGTGGACCCCGGAATGTGACTCGGCTCTCCAAGAGCTCAAAGCTTTCCTGGCCTCGCCTCCGCTGCTGTCGACCCCGAAGAAAGGCGAAGCGTTGTATTTGTACTTGGCAGTCTCCGATCATGCCGTGAGCTCAGTACTGGTCAGGGAAGATGAAGGGCAGCAGAAGCCCATTTATTACACAAGCAAGACCCTCCTCGACGCGGAAACTAGATACTTGCAGATGGAGAAGCTCGCGCTGGCCCTCATCGGCGCCTCTCGAAAGCTCTCACACTATTTCCAGGCCCACACGATAGTGGTGGTCACTGAGCATCAGCTCAAGTCTGTCTTCCGGAAGGTCGACTTCTCCGGATGCGTTTTAAGATGGGCCGTGGGGCTGGGACAGTACGACATCCAGTACCAGCCCCGGACAGCGATCAAAGCGCAAGTTTTGGCAGATTTCGTCGTCGAGTTTACTTCACCGAATTCGACGCCGAGCCCACTCGACCCCGAACTAGGGGGCAAGGGGCATGACGACTTAGTCTCGGGGACTGATTGCGAGCAATCCTGGGATACGTCCCGGGATTCGGCTTGGAAGGTCTTCGTTGACGGGTCCTCTACCTCTAGGAGGGCCGGCATCGGCGTAGTTCTCCAGTCTCCAGAAGGGCTAGTTATTGAGCAGGCCCTGACCCTCGACTTTCGAGCATCAAACAATGAGGCAGAATACGAGGCATTGCTGGCAGGGCTGAATAGTGCCAAGATTCTCGGAGCTCGACAGCTGGTAGTCTTCAGTGACTCACAGTTGGTGACGAACCAGCTTACTGGAGATTACCAGGCTCGCGACGATAGAATGGCGGCCTACCTGACCCTCGCCAAGAAGCTTTTATCCCAATTCCCGGAAGTAGAAGTCAGACAGATTGGCAGAGACTCTAACTCACACGCTGACGCGCTCGCCAACCTAGCTTTCGCCGTCGAGGCTGGAAAGAAGAGGATTGTGGAAGTAGGCTCGCTGACATCGCCAAGTATAGAGCTCCGCCCACCACGGCAAATTTTGTGCATCGACCTCGGACCCAGTTGGATGGATCCCATCATTGCGTACCTCAAAGACGACCAACTTCCCGAAGACAGGGCACAAGCTCATAAAATCAGGCTCAGGGCAGCCCGGTTCTGGCTCTCTCCAGAAGGAAAACTGTACAGAAAATCCTTCACAGGTCTTTATCTACAGTGCGTCCACCCGAGCCGAGTTGAAGACTTCCTCTACGAAATACATGAAGGCATCTGCGGAAGTCACATCGGAGGAAGGTCACTAGCTTACCGGGCTATAAGCCAAGGATACTGGTGGCCATACATGCAGAAGGACGCACAAATGTACGCTATGAAATGCGAGAAGTGCCAGAAATTCTCGCACAACCTCCATCAACCAGCACAGGATCTGAGCCCGCTCTCCAGCCCGTGGCCCTTTGCTCAGTGGGGGCTGGACATCGTGAGACCTCTCTATCGAGCTCCGGGGAATAAAAGGTGGCTGATAGTGGCCACTGACTATTTCACCAAGTGGATAGAGGCAGAAGCGTTGTCTTTCATCACCAAATGGGACTCCAAGAACTTCGTATGGAAGAACATCATCATGAGGTTCGGCATCCCTCGAATCTTGGTCTCGGACAACGGGACCCAGTTTGACTCCAGCCTCTTCAAAAATTTCTATAAGGAGCTCGGCATTAGGAATCATTACTCGACTCCAGCCTATCCCCAGAGCAATGGCCAGGCCGAGATCTCAAACAAAGTGGTCCTTGATGGACTCAAAAAGAGACTCGACGGGGCCAAAGGGAGATGGGTGGAAGAGTTGCCCAGTGTGCTGTGGGCATACAGGACCACCCCGAGGCGCTCCACCTCAGAAACTCCTTTCTCCTTGGCATACGGAATGGAAGCCGTGATCCCGCTTGAGATCGGCCTTCCAACGCTCAGGTCCGAACTTTTTGACCAAACTCAAAACGAGAAGAGCCTGACCCTGGGATTGGATCTGGCCGAAGAGCGCAGGGAAGCGGCATCTATCCGATTGGCAGCCTATCAGCAACGGCTCGCAAAAGATTACAATCAAAGAGTTCGGGAAAGAAAGTTCTCCATTGGAGAACTGGTCCTGAAAAAAGCACTGCCTGTGGACAAGGACCCGAACCAAGGCAAGTTGGCTCCAAACTGGCGCGGCCCATTCAAGGTGGTATCGACTGCTGGCCGGTCCGCATACAAACTCGAGGATATGGATGGAAAGTTACTGCCACGGCCATGGAACGCCTCGCACCTCAAGAAATTTTACTTTTGAAATGTATTCTGTTTATGCAAATCAATGAAGAACATTTCCTTTCAAAAGCTCCTCTTATTGTTCTGAGTCAAGATTATTCTAAGTTAAGAAACCACGGTAATAGCGCAACTCTCCAGCTCGGTAGAGGCTTCTCCATTCGTGCGCATCTCGGCGCTCGCGCCAGATAGCCAGCGCGGCCCCTGGTGACGAGCCAGGGGGACTTCTCCATCCGTGCGCATCTCGGCCCTCGCGCCAGATAGCCAGCGCGGCCCCTGGTGACGAGCCATGGGGACTTCTCCATTCGTGTGCATCTCGGCCTTCGCGCCAGATAGCCAGTGCGTCCCCGGGTGACGAGCCAGGGGGACTTCTCCATCCGTGCGCATCTCGGCCCTCGCGCCAGATAGCCAACGCGGCCCCTGGTGACGAGCCAGGGGGACTTCTCCATTCGTGCGATAAGCCCATCTCGGCCCTCGCGCCAGATAGCCAGCGCGGCCCCTGACGACGAGCCGAAAAGATACCCTGACTTACACATCTTGCCGCTGGGCAACTATCCTAAACATTTTGATCGCGATGTGCCGAGCTCACATACTTGTACAAAATTTTTCTTTCTACTATCCAAAAATTGCACTCACTCGCCATCGCGACACTCAACTCCCTGGGGACCCTACATCGCATTCCGAAGGCTACGACTATTAAGCACGGCTAATCGATTGTGGGCTTCCAAGATGTGGGAATTCGGCCATATACCCGAAATGAAACACTTGACACGTTCAGACCAAACAAAAGTGCAAAGAAATCAGAATGCAGAATGGACACAAAAGTAGCTCTTCATTTAAGGAACGAGAATTGTGTTACATTAAAAAGGTGAAAAAATTACATCCAAAAGATAAAAAGAAGGGGAGAGCTTCAGACAGAAGGCACGACGCCATCCGCAGCTGGATTCGCGGCGGCAGGGGGAGCTTCAGAGATGGAAGCCGAAGCCGGAGTCGCAGCCTCAGCAGGCGCCTCAGATGCTGGTGGAGGAGGGAGCAGTTCCGGCTCGATAGCGCGGCCCCCCTCTGCTTCATCCACAATGTCTGAGCACGGATATTCATCTGGGCTCGTGTATGCAGGATGATCGCGGGGGACGCCCATCTTGTCCAAAGCCGCCTTCCACCCCATCTCCCAAGAGGAGATGCGTATGTCATTGACCTGCGCTGCGTACTCGTCGCCCGCCACGTCAATGCCATCTTGGAAGGCAGCTTTGACCTCGTTTTGAAGGTTGAACTCCAGCTCCGCCTTCTGCCTCTCCAGCTCCCAGATTCTCCTCTCCAGCTTGGCCTCCCTCCTCTTGACCAAGTCAATCGCCGACTTTACGTTGTCAAGCTCGGCGAAGAGGGATCGGTGCGTGTCTTCATACTCCGCCACCTTCGCTTGAGCCTCCTCCAAGGCTTTCTTGTGCTGTTCACAGATCGCCTGGCCCCTCTTCAACTCGGCATGGCATTTCTGGACCCGCGACACCGAAACCTGGGCCATCTGCACGATCTGCAAGAAAATCAAAACCACCAGTGAGCAGAAGCTACCGCAAAAGAAGGAAGGCGTTAAAGAAAGTTGAACTTACGCTCTGGCTCGCCTTCATCTGTGAGGCCAGTAGGGAGATGTCATCCATCTCGTCATATTTCTCCATGTCCCGCGGCAAGGCGCAGGCGCTCCCCAAGCAGGCAATTACAAGCGGCCCCCCGGAGAGACGGTCGTCTACCGTCAACGGCCTCCCGGGCTGGAGCATGAAGCTCGGTCTCCAGGGGGCAGGAGGAGCCTGCGTGGCCAGGCCGGATGCCGAGGACTCCCCCGCCGAGCCCTCGACCCTGGCTTTTTCCTGATCTGGTCATCCCCCTGCGAGGCCGGGGTGGAGATGACCGCGGGAGAGCCGGTCCTGGTCGCGGCAAGCGGCGTAGGAGTCCGAGCAGGGGGAGCCGCGGTAGAAGACGAGGGCGCACTTGATGACGAGGGCGCACGGGAGGAAGATGCCGCGTCCCGACCTCTGCCACCCGCGGGCAGGGCCTTAAGGTTCCTCAGAACTGGTTTCGGACGGGTCCTGTCCATCGCCTCCTCCGAGTCAGTCTCTGACAGAACGATCCTCCCGATCATCTCCGCGTTGTCCTTGGATCCCGAGGTGGACATCTCCGAGTCGGATGAGGAACGATCCCCTGAGTTTGCCGCGGTCCGCTCCTCGTCCACTCTGGTCTCCTCCTCTACCTCCGCCGCGGCTTGCGTGCGGTGAGCGAGATGCTTCTTGTCCTTATAGCCGCGATATCTGGGCTCGTACCCCAGCAGCTTCCACGCCGACCTATCCTTGTGGCCGTGGTAGCTCTCCAAAGCCCGGATCCAAGCCTTGTTCAGTTTCCAGCCGTCTCGGGAAGCAGCCGCTCCCCTCTGGCGAACGCCTACAGAGCAAACGGAAAACATAAGCCTGGCAATACGAAGGAATAGAAGAAGTAAAAAGGCGTACCGAGACTGAAATTACTTGGGGGTGCCGAAGTGGCGGGGGATCTTGAAAAATCTTTCCGCAATGGCCTCGTCATCGCTAAACTCCCAGTTGCCCGAGACCATCAGACGGTCGTCCCCGGCATATTTATTGGAATCCTCCAGGGCTTGCACAAATGGCCTCTGACTCGGCTTGATGCGGAGGTAGCACATATCCTTCCCGGACTTACAAATATCATAGGCGTCCTCGATATCGTGGATGCCGAGACCGATACCCAAGATTGTATTAAGCGCATCCGTGCCCATTACAATCTTGAAACTATTGGGCATCAGTTGGCAGGGGCAAAGGTTCCATGCCCTGAGGCACTCCCTAAGCAGAGGGCGGAGGGGAAACCTAACCCCGCCATCAATTACGGCCACTAAAGGAAACGGCATCTAGCCGTTGTAAAAGTCACCTAGGATGCAGGCAGCAGGAGGGGCCGCCATGACTTGGACCCCATCCGGTATGCTGTACTTAGCCTGAGGTCGGCTAGTCCCCTCTCAGACTCTATCCAATGACTAAAAATGCCCATCCCTCAAATGAAAAAGCTAGAAGAAAGGAAGAATGTGCTGGAAGCGAAAGAAAGTCCTAGACAGAACCCTAGAAAGCAGAATGAAACAGGGAAGAAAGGGAAGAGATTTACGGAAAAGTCAAACGGCAGGGCAAAACCCTGACAGCACCCGTCTCCGGCAAAGAGTCTGGAAAAACTCTGCAGCAATCTCTCCCGGTAGGAGAGGCGAAGGCAGGGAAGGAAGAAGAGAGCTCTGGGAGCGAAAGTGAAAAGGAAGAAAAGAGTTTTGCAGGCGAAAGTAAAAACAGAGAAACAGAGTCTTGAGAAATAAAGATAAGGAAGAAAGAATAAGGGAAAGGGGCGACCCCCTACTTATAGCTGAAAGTAGGGCGCCTAATCATGGCGCCTTTTCGAATTTCGAAGAAGGCGCGTCTTTTCGCTGCGCACGCCGCCATGAAAAGACGGGCCAGCCAAACCAGAAGAGACACGTGGAAGCGCCAGCCTGTTTTTCGTGCACCATTTAATGCCTCGGACACCGAAGCGACAGCGGGCGTAGATAAGTACATAGGGGATGCGCGACATTAAATGAGATTTCAAAGCGACAAGCCGTTCGGACTTCCTCCAAGCTGGAACGTATGGGCATCGCGGCATCTCGGCATTCCCTCTGCGAGTCCTCATCAGCTTCTGACCTCAAAGAGTTGGGATGCTCTAAGAGCTCAAAAGCTGGGGGGCAATTGTGTGGGGATATTTTCACTAAGCCGATGCCAAAGCTAGTCCTGGTCTTAAGAGCTTAAAATCTCGCCCCCCACTCGGCCGAGATGGATCGCGGCTTAAGGGCAACGGCATTCGCCGAGGTGAAGTACTCCCGGGGTCAAGGGGTACGGGGCATTGTACGACCGACCTCGGCGCGGCAGATTTGACAGGCACTGAAGGACTGTCGACGGATTGGAGGCACGTACTAAGGCGTGCCCTGCGATCCATCATTACTGACAAAACGACGTATGCAGAGCACGTGCGCCCCCAAAGCATGGCTCCGGGCCAGGTTCGATGGGACCTGGCCCAAAAGTCAAACCGCCACGTGACCCGATAAGATCGGCATTTAATGAGGCATGGCTAGGTAAAGCGAGCATTTAATGAATTGTGGGTTGAGTGGACAGGGCCACTCGAGTGGTCGGGCCCATCCTGGAACTCGCCCACGCGAGTCGTCTTCATATCCTATAAATAGCATCTCCATCTCCATTCTAAGGTACGCAACCCATAATACGCAGACTCACTTTGCTATTTCATCTCCATCTCCCTTATTTAGTCTCTAAACTAACTTAAGAATCGGAGAGCCTTGTGCTGCCTACAGCCAGGGTCCTCTGACGTGTCTTCTCCTCTTTTCAGGATCGACCGGAGCCATGATCATCTTCATCTAAACCACCCAAGACAGGGATTCTAATCCCTGATCCCAAGCCCGTAATTTTTAGGCACTTACAGTTCCTATGTTGTTCTCGATGAGATAGGGTAGTGTTGAGAATAATATACGCATGTATAACACATGCGGCCATCAATGATATACATATCCTATTCTCTCTTCTATGCATTTTCTTACAAAAGGTGGATCTCTTATAAATTCTTTTAAAATACTAACAAATCATTGGCTATATTAGATTAGAGGCAGAACCTCCCTTTCTGAGATAAGAGAGTTTTTGAGAATATATATATATATATATATCCATATGGAAAATATTCATGTTCGTCCATCCATCATCATGTTATGGTGAGAGACAACATAATTGGGCCGACTTTATGTTACATCCGAAATATTAATACACGTGGAACCCACTTAAGAACACTAGACCCATTGACTTCTCATCTATCCAAATGGATTGGACCGTTGGATCGAATGTCAGATTTTTTCTTTTATTATAAGTCGTTAAATTTGTGGACCATGGACGAAGGGGTTTGAGACATGTGACTGACCCAAAATTTGATATATGGGCTCATTCAAGATGTCTCTTTCCATCCCCCACGAGTCCCATAATCAGTGGGTCCCTAGGTATGCCCCATTATGTTTGTCCATCACTATATGACGAGGAAATTATGCACAAGAATATTCAGGTGAGCTCAGCCAATCTGAATACCAAATTAGAGTATGCAAAAAAAGCTTAAATATGTATATTTTAAGAATTTTAAGGTGAGCACAACCAATCCGAATGGGACTTACGCAATCACTCATCCTGAATGTCATTGATCTTTTTTTTTTTTTTTTCTTTCAGTAATTCAAATGAGACTAACATTAGATTGAAAAAAAAAAAAACACAATCTAATTAGATCATTAAATTTGAGGGCTACGGATCAAATGTTAAGATGCTCTAATGGCCGGATTTTAAATTTTGCACATAGGCAGGCCTCTCAAGAATTGTCATGGCCTTAAGTAAGCTCCACAAGTTCAAGCATAGATTACTTAAATATACCTCGTGTGCACCTGATTAGTCCGATCTGATATTTTATGCTAAGTTCACAACAAATTATCATGAACTTCCCAATCACAAATCTAAATGCTACTTTGTAATGTTTCAATAATATTATAATATGAAGTTAACCATTTCTTTGCAAAAATGCCTTGATGTTTTCAAAATATCACCCATATCTGTGACGCTCCTAGTGAGACAATGGACTGATATCTGGAATTGACAAAGACAACAGAATTGTAGGTAGAGAATTCTATTGTCATATGTATTTTTCTGTTGAGCTGTTTTCTACTAGATAGTGTAGGGGACCCTTTAGGTCCAATAAATGAAATAGGTCTTCTATTTATAGAAATGGGCCATTTAACACCTTGGCATTTACTGGTTCTCTAATGTGGACCCTTGCAATTAGTGCAGCCTTCCAGAATTTGGGACCAATGATCCACTTCCAGCAGTGGGGCTCAACTTAATTGGATGCATGCATTGCCAGCTAAGGAATTCAGGTTAGAAACAAGTTAAACTTCACCCCAATTGACCCCAAAATTGATCGATAACCAAATTCTTTGGGTCGGATCCATCAGTTAATTGTGTGAATAGAGTGCCATTTGCAGGCTTTGTTATAGCCATTGAATCAATTTCAGGTAAAAGTGAACAGTTTTGATTCTTTTTCTAACCATCTGTTTTCAATGACCTTAATTAGATTCACCTATGAAGGTGACATTTCACTGACGGCTAATCCATGTCACCTTCAAATTCTCTAGAGTTATTATTAAATATGATGATTCTGTTTTTCCACCTCTCATTTATTTTCTCTCTCACAACGAAACATACATTGAGAGGATCCATACATCCAGTGGGCCATACACTGTACACTCCTCTTGGCAGTGCTATGCCAAATGCCAAGTGTCAATTAGCAATAGAATACTCCCCGCCAAGTGCCACACTACGGTTTGAGGGCAAAAAGTGGAGTCTACAACTTGCACACACTACTTTGGAGTATTCTCTTGATTATTGGAGAGAGATGAATTCCCATTCTCAGTTTCTAGCTATGGAAGGAAAATGTTAGAATGCTTGCTACTCTTTGACAAGATTCTTGATGTCTCAACCGTCCGTATAGTTTGGCTGGGACTCAGATGGGCTACTATGCAAAAGGAAACCATTGATTAGAAGTTTCCACCATCCATAGTTTTATAATAAAGAATGGTCATTAGATTCATAGTTTTATAAAAAAGAAGGGTGATTAGGTGGACATTCATTATTAGCATGACTACTCTAATATTCGAGTTCAAATCAGGTGAGGTAAAACTTCATGGTGATCACTGTAGGGCAGCCTGTCATGCATGCGGGCAACTGCCCGTGTCTACGATCGGGCTGCCCCACGGTGACGTGGCGGCTCGTAGTTGGTCCACCCACGGTCATCGTGCGTATACCCACTTAGAGGATCACGATTCCTAATATTGGTTTGATCTTGTTTGTTTCCATTAACAATTACGAGCTATTCAGTTAGATGGAACTCTTGCATGTCACCCGGCTACTGAGGGATTGATCCTTGGATATGCCATTCTTCATCCTTATATGAGCTATCCTTCTCCTTTAACGGATTCAGGCCTTGACAACTAGGGGTTGTTCAGTTGGTTGGAACCCTTGCATGTCACTTGACTATCAAGGGATAGATTTTTTTGGTGTGCTACTCATTCCACTTGTGTGCGCTATCCTTCCTACTTTGTGTGCTTCATCTTCCCACTTATTTGGGTTCTCTTGGATTCTAGCTCTCTAGGCTGTGGTATTCACAATAAAATAAAATAGATTAAATAGGTTTGGGCCTTAATCAAATTTATTTTTTCTTGTTGAGGGAGTTTTGTGAGAAAGAAGAAATGCCCAATACCCAACATTTCTTAGGATGAGATTGAGCTTTCTATATGGTTTTAGATAAACCCACCTGAATTTGGCCTGTTAAAGGCCCATGCCGACATTAGCCTTGTTTCACGTCCATAGTTCACATATGACATACCTTTTGTTGAAGATGACATGTGGGTGTGTGCCATGTGGGGATGTGATCAAATACAATGTGTGATGTGACATGTTCTTAGTTCTTAATCCCCTAATTTGTTAGCCTATAGCAATCTGCAAGAAATGGAGCCTTCAAATGTCCTTTTTGCTTCCTATTTCCTGCAACAAGAGGCTTCTTATGATTTGGACAGTGGCCTTCTCTTTGAAGTGATTGGAAGCATCAATGTCTGTCACATTAAGGAAATTACAACAGCTTGGCAAATCCACCGACAGACTTGGTGAAATTTTGTTATTGAAATAAGGGTTAATAGCATATTAATGATCGTGTTAGCACCCTGTTATATGCACATGACCCTGTCATTGAATTTCATGTCAATATGTCAAGATGGGTCTTGAGATTAATGGGTGTAGTTCAGATCATCTAGTGGTCTATTTCATGTGGGTCCATCACAGATGGGTAAGAGATAGACCTTTAAATGTGATTAAGATAAAGCATCATCATTAAATTTAGGATAATATCTGATTTGTCATTTTCCAATATAGGCTTTTTGCGACAACATAATTAAATAAACAGTTGTTGGTCAAATGGATATCCATTGGAATTTGGAACCTAGTCAAGATCCTTCAGTCTTTGACTCTCTCTCTCTCTCTCTCTCTCTCTCTCTCTCAAAGGACTAGGTTTTTTCTTTGGGTCTTACTACTTGGACCGGATTACAGCTGACCTAGAAATGGTAATAAATATGAAATATTAGAATATAATATATAATGAGGAGCACTAAAAACCGCGTAGAAAGTTTTTTTTTTACAAAAAAATGTCCCTACTAATGGGGCCCATTATGGTGTATGACAATCATGGAATATCTCTTGATGGAGTAATTTAGATGACATCTACCCGTGTGAAAAATGTCCGCTCCATTAGATCATCCTAATCCCTTGATTTTTGACCCCAAAGTTTACTAATCCTAGAGACATCATTTTTTTGTGATTTCAATTTAACGGTGACTAAAAGTTTAGTGAGTGTCATATTTGAGTTTGGTGCTAATTCATGGGGGGTGTGACATGTATGAAATGATTAGATTGGTTTAGGATGGGTTCCACACCCTAAAAACATAAGAAATAAAGAAAAGATTTTAAAATGGTGAGATTTTGAGAATTTTTGATATATAATATCATATAATAAGGCCTGAGGGGCAACCTATTGAGTGATTGTGGAGCCATCCAGGGGCATGTCAAATCATTGGGAACAAGAATGGAAAGCTCCATACTTGGCTTGAGGTGTGTTCTAAAGTTGCCCCAATTAGCCATAACATATGGTTAAGGTCCCACACAATCAACAGTGTAAAAGCAATAAAGAATTTTTTGAATATACATGGGTCCCATATAGGCTCACATGAGTATTTATGAATATAATAATATTAATATAATTGTATAGTCATTGCATGTATATATATATATATATATATATATATTAATGTACACACTCTGGGAAGCCTGTTGTTCTCTGAATCAAATAGTATTCATTTGTGGTTTAGCTTTGCTTGGCCCACATGGAAGCATAACAATATCAAGGTGGAGCTGGGGTAGGCAGGCCACCTCATGTTCCAACAAATTTAAAATTACATAATCTTTTTAGATCCAATCTACACTTAAGTATGAGAACCCGTATATACAAAGAGTAAAAACTTACACATGTGAGGAGAGTGAGAGGAGACCAGGCTCAATCCCTAATCATCATGGTGGGATTGCCAACCAAATGAGCAATCCCCTGTTTTCAAGGGTGACCTTTTTTTGGTACTCCCATTGTAGGAGGCTGGGATCCCCTCTGGGGTGCGTGTAGTAGACCTGGGATGAGGTGATGGGGCTCTCTGACGAGAAAAGGTGGAATGCTTAGGGTTCGAACTGCCACCTAGATAAGAGGCCATTCTCACGAGTGGCTTTGTTAATATAGATTCTTGTCATATTCCAAATAGGTTTAAGAGTGGCTACTGTCTAGCTAAATATGGTTTTGCTTAGGGAGCCAATTTTAGTGGTTTGTGTGGGTTGTTGGCTGATTGATTGAGTGATTTTTTTTTCTTTTTTGCTTAGGGAGCTAATTTTAGTGGTTTTGCTTTCTAAATTATTTTTTTAGAAGAAATGAAGAACTAATTTATTCTTAAAAAAAAAAATCCTTGTGTCAAATCAGTTGGGAATAGGAATATACTCATCAAAAGGTGACCTTACACAAACGTTAAGTGTACTTTTGGTGAATATTAATGTTGCATAGGTGTGTAATAAAAACAATGTACTTGCACCCAATCTGTGGGACCTTTCGGCAACCTACTTGCATGGTCGGTTGGATAAGAAGGGTTATTTATAGACTGTATAGATAAAAGAAATCAGCAATAATTTCATGGTTACAACCATCTCAATAGGACCTCCACAATAAAATGCTAGAACAATTCAGTGTTCATTGTATTATGTTTTGAATGAAAAATTAATGTCGACAATACAAGTTAAGACTTAGGACATAGATAATTATATTGTATCATTTCTATCCAATCATTCAGTAGTTTCATATGGCCCCCCAAAGTAGGGATGGACTTTTGGTTTCTAAGAATCATATCTTGCCAACTTGAATGGTTGAGCCAAGTTGGCTTGGTTCAGCAATGTGCAATTCAAGTAATTCACAAGACTCTCCTCATGTAAACGGGTCAGCCCACCCCCAAGGGGGCCTTTTTGGCTTTGCTCATTTGGTATGTCTTGGAGAGATTTCAGAGATTTCTTTAAGCAGGTTTGTTTGGGCTAAGAAAAAAAATCAAGCCCGTTTAATAGTGTCAAGTTAATCCTTTCATTTTTTAAAGTACATAAGCTTAATCAAACCCTGAAGCATGGCCCTGTCATGCCCATTTAAGCCCGCTAAGCTCTTCTCCGAGGCTGGGCCTGGGCCCAGGCTTAACGTTTATGGCAAGGCTGTAATCAGGCCTGACATTGCGGCTCAGGACCGGTTCAGGTATACGTAACAATGATACTAGGACAAGTAGGCCTTGACAACTCAAGCTCTCATGCCACAGCCCACATGAGTAATCCAGTTCAGGATATGCTGGTTCATGTTGGGGCTTGATTCAAACATGGACTCGAACCGAAGTGGAATTCAGGCCAGCTCAGGATGGGCCTCAACACCCAAATTGTGCCCAGGTGCCTGATTACACATATATGGTGCTAATTTACATATGTATTAAATAGAATATATATAGATACAATCACCCAAACACACTTCTATAGCCCAATACACAAACCCAGCCCAACAGAGTTGCACCCCTAGATGATATCTCCAAGTGTTGAGAATTTTTATCAGTGCAAATGTTAGTGAAGAAATAGAATTCGTGTAGCCATCCCAACATAGTTGGGACAAGGCTTTGATGATGATGGTGGTGATGAAAAATGTTAGTTAAGGCCCTTCTAACTTTGCTAGGGAGACCTAGATGTTCAGTGTTTGAACCCTGGATATGCCTCCTTTCCCGCATGAGTGGGCTTCCGATCCCGCATGTACAGGCTCTTGCATGGGACCCAGTCCCCCTTGGCCATGGTTTAAAATTGTTTTTGTTAGGCATGCTTGGTTATATAGCTTAGATGCTTTATTATAAATATCTGAAGCCCTTTTTTTTCATCTTATATTTGACCATCTAAGCTACCAATGAGCACCATTAGTCTGATGAGCTACAATGTAAACGAATGAATACCGTAGTCTGTGCAACGGAATGATAGTCCATTTTCAAGGTAAACAAGACTAGCTAGTATGTATTGTTTTTTGTTTGCTTGATGACTAGTATGTATTGTTATAATACCATAAAGAGAATGAAAAATGGCATTGAAAACCAACAATCAGCTATAATAATTGGAAGGAAGAAAACATTGACAAATCACAGATTGAGTTCTAGTTTGAGAACAGTAGCACTCAGCAAACTTAGGTAGATGTCTTTTGGCCATTTCCCATTTACTTTGTTCAGAGGTGGATATATTTTTTTATGATCTCTATATAACTTATTTCATTTATAATTTGCAAAGTTCATTGATAACTTATTTTTAGGGATACTTAAAAGGGATCTTTGATTGCAAGAATTTATGTCAAGGGTTGAGCATTTGAGAAACTCAAAGAAAGAATCTACTGAGAGCATTTACACCATCCAGAGTTCTGAAAGAAAAAAAAAAATTCATATACATGTTAAATGAGTCACCAGAATAAAGTCTAGCCCAAGTCAAGTGTCTTCATCAGATCATTAACTTGCACATTCTCAATCATACACACCACAAGCAAAAAACTTTCCCACCACCCACATGTATAATCTTCAAAAAAAAAAAAAAAACTGCAAATACACATGATTGAGACCCTTTATTATCTAAAGATCTATATAAAAGAATAGGATGGCACCATAACTAATGATGGATGCTAATATCAATCACAATAGTCGCGATTCTCCTGTATATCCCCTCCCCTCAACTTGAATCTTCTAGCATGATTTTAGATATATAAATTTTGTCTATGCAGGCGCAACTCCATCTATTGATACTGCTTGAGGTTCCTCTTTCCAACTTAAGCACTTCATATGCAACTTGTAGGATGTATTTAAAAGACCCAGATCTCAGGCAGTTTGGCCATCTTGGCAGAATGAATGGAAAGCAATCATTCTGCCAAAATTATCAAACTGTAGGTTAGGGCACATCCGAACACAGTTACAGTAAATGAATCTTATTATATCTTTACGAGCCAAAATAAATTGCAAGCACAACCCAAATTAGGAGACCTTTCAAAGGGTGGGATAGGTTAAACCTCCAATCCACCCTCACTTGGGCCTCTTAAGTTGCAACTGGTTCATCCCAGACTCCAACTTGTCTAGACCCTCTACATTGTTTCCATCATTTAGCTTAGCACTTCTGCTCTTCAGCCAAGGGTGCTGCGAACATTGTGCTGCTGTTGGCCGCTTCTCTGGTGCAAAATCAAGAATGGGTAAAAGAAACTCCGAAAATTCACGTGCATCAGTTTCAGAAAATTTGTATTTCTCAACCAAAAGCCGATCTAGTGGCCAGTATTTTAGCCTTCTGATCCTCTTCAGGTCACCATGTCTGTCAAATAAGTCCTTGGATCGAGATCCCCCAATTGCAATCTGTGCTCACAGGCAAGAGGAATTCAGTAATAGATAATTACAAGCATGGTTCAAAATAACTGCAGGCATTGAGGTAACATAAAGATGTTCTTTACCTTTCGAGGTATCTTTCCAAGGAGTTCCATCATCAAAGCCAGGTGATCCTGAAACCATGATCTATCTGTCAAATGGTATATAGAGACGAAAAAGAACATGCATCCATATATGCACGAAAAGGATGGGTGTGGATGCATAACAAAAATATGTGAAAAAACCATATGCGCTGTAGCTAAGCTGGTTAAGGGACATGGATGCATGAGTTTGAGTTTAGCCACACATACACACGCCAAAAAAAAATTGTGAAAGAACCAAGTTAGCACACACAAGTACAGGTGATTTTTAGATCAGCTGTTCATAAAATATTCAAAATCATGATCCAATAGAAGTCCAAAGATATGGGTTGCATTTTTCCTGTTCCAAAAAATAAATAGTACTTTTGGCTTCTTGGATAGCAAAATGAACAAAAGCTAAAAATTCCAGGATACCTATGATTTCTCAGACATCATTTTCTATTAGATTAAAAAAGGAAAATAGAGAGTACAAGCCAATGAAAAAAAATTAAAACAGAGAACCAAAAAAGAAAAAAAAAAGGTTTCCATAGGACCACTCGTACTACAGAAAATTTAATAATCAAGTCATGAAGAACAAAGGTAATGGACATCCAAATGCTCCACAAAGCAATCGTGGTTGCACTGTTCAAGCCCCGGTAGGGGAAGGGAGGCACTGTTCTGTGGCACCTTTAGAGAAAATAGGTAAGAGAGAAGCTTGAGAGGGTAGATTAGCATTACCAAAATGGCAAAAAAAGTTCAAGAATCTTTTGGGAGCCATTTCAGATGTTAAACATCAATATGTCAGAATGAGACAGACAAAGCAGAGTTCTACGGAACGATTATCATATCCAAATGTCTTAAACTTGATACTTATCATGGGATCTTTTTCATTAATATTTTTTGAAATAAGTTTTTTCTCCGTCCTTCATCACCATCATCCTATGAAGGAAATAACTCGTCAGTATGAAGGAAATAACTTGTCAATCATCACAGTAACATTTTTCAACAATCATAGACACATGAATTTACAACTATATAGAGCACTTTGTTTCAGAATTTTGAGAGAAAAATTGGTTTCAGTGGAAGCGTTCTACCATCTTTGCATCAAAGATAATGGTTCATGGGTGTTCATTAATCATCATGATCATCTGAGCTTATCCCAACTATCTAGGTATGGAACCATCAATCAAAGTTCCTATTGCAGCATCCATGGGGTTTCTCTCATGTACTCATTTCTAATTCTATCTTTCTAGTAACTCCAGACATCTCTCTTGGCATTCGTAATTTAGCCACATATATTTCAGCTTCTTCTTGTAATTCATTACCCAACATCCAACTTCACATGACAAATTAAGCTTTAACCATCTTCTTATTAAAATGTCCTGTTAATCAAAGTGGCACTCAACTGTCACATAACACTCAGAAGTCTGTCTCCACCTTCTGCATCCCGCATTGCTCCTGTTTGCTATACCCAACTCAAACCCTCCATCTTGTACTACAAATGCATTGCAGATATCAAAATCCATCACATTGTATTAGAGTTGTTTTCAATTTTAATTTTTAACCATCTCCACTTTTCTGCTTTACAATCCACTAAACCTGCACTCCATAAATTATGTATTTAAACTGATAAAAGGAAATATATATTGTCTCTTTAAATATATGGATGTTTCACTACCGAACTGTTCATTAACTTATCTGTTGTTATGACCTGATTTCCTACTTCAACTTTCTTGGATAACTTATCATTTTCTTTGATGGACTAGTTTAATGATGATGATGATCTAATGTACCCGGACACGTAAAAAAGCCCACCGTATCTGTGTTGACTGCTACAACACTCGCATTGACACCCAATACTGCATCTATACTTCTAGTGTACAAGTTTAGCATATCCTAATTACCAAGTCCATTATTTCAAATAGTTTTCTTTTTATTTAATTTTCCTACTTCTCAACATTAAAAACATTAGATAGGTAATGTAAACAGTGATCATTTCATCAAATCAAATGTGATATAGAGAAGAAATTAGGACACATGTAGAGATTTATGGAGTACTCTAGAAGCTTGTCGATAAGTGTAGGATCAGGGTAGATTAGTGTGGAAGTTTCTAGAGTGTAGAAGGCTCCTCATCTGTTGGATGAGTGATAAGTAGCATAATCCTAGTCATTCATTGTATAGGGTAGAACTATAAATAGGGACCTTCAGATTCATTTGTAAGCAAGATTGAGAATTCAATAGAAGAACTCTCATTTCTCTAAGTGTTCTCTCTTCTTGGCATGCAAGTGTGCAAGCCTTGGTGTGAGTATTGGACTGAGGGCCAAACCAACATTGGGGAAGGCCGACTTGCTAGTGCAGGGGACATAAGTCATGTGCAGAGGTGGTTCAGATAAAAAAGTAAATGAAGCAAGTACAGACCGCAGGGCCAAGCATACAATGTCTTGCAATATAGTTAAATTAAATAATATATGAACATTTATCAAGACAGTATTAGAAAAATAATTTATAAACATATAAAAAGATTACACAAAACAATCCAAAAGACCTAGCTGTGTCATTGGAAAATCAAGTCAAAAGTTGAGAGCACCAGATTCTTTGCTTGCTTCAGATAATTGGTGTAACAATGTACAAAACCAATGAATAGGTGATAAACTTTGCCAATGGTCAACACTCAATGTACTTGTGGACGCTCTACATGATAAGAGGTGTGGCATGATCTTTTAGCTAGGTAATCTACAAAGCAGACCCACTTAATTCAAGTCTAGGATGTTCCACATATACATGCGGCCATTGGGAAATGAACATTGTAAGTAGGGGTGGAACCAGGATTTCTGCCTTGGGGGCCACTACGTAAGAAAGAAAAATCTTTGGGGGCCAATGTAAAAAAAATCATAAGAACTTTCTTGATATATAAGGGGGTTATCAAGATTTCAGGGGGAACTATAGCCTATGATACCCGGATACTTGTATAAGCCCAACGTATTCGTATCGTACCGATACGATACTTGTATTGGTAACTGATATTGCACCGATAGTTCTAGGGAAAAAGTTTAATATATCCTACTTATAAAATACTTATTTCATATAGTTCTTTTAATATTTTTACTTCTCACCATAAAAAATGCTAGAAAGGGATGAAAACAATGATAATTTCATTTATTCAAAAGCGATCTAAAGAAAAAAAACTAGGACACTTGTATCCATATCCTAGATTTTCAAAAGTGAGGAGTCGTATCCCCGATCCCCGTATCAGTGTCCGTATCCATATCCGTATCTAGGCATCATAGACCATAGCCCCCCTTGCCCCCACCTAATTCCGCTCACGATTGTAAGACTTGTGTCAGATGGCAAACCTCAGTTCTTCAATATCTTGGGGATAGGGCATGCTTACTAGTTCTGTTTTTCTATAGGTATCAAATCCTCAACCTTCTTGTTGTGACTGAGAGGATCTTATGAGTACAATTTTTAGGATAACTGACTCCCAAAAACCAGATAAGTAGTTGATGATAATATTATTTCAAAGTTGAGAATAGGTTCTGGTTCATAAATAGGGAACTAGTGTATGTATCTGAAAAGGTTTTTATAGTACCAACTTGGCCATTCAAAAGTGGCATTACAACAAGGGAGTTTCCATCTAAAATTAACAACATCATTTTATATTCCCGTTTGTTTTTTACATTTTTCTAGTGGGTTTTTTCAATAGAACTTTTCATAAACTTAAAAAAAAATAAACATCACTTTTTCAAACATATTATTTTTCAAGAAAAGCTAACATAGGGTCTGTTGAGATAAGGAGAAAAGGAAGAGAAAATGGAGTGAAGATTAGTTTCCACAGTTCAAATTTGAATTGTGGACATTTTCGTCGATCAGCTTTCTTCACATCCAAACGACACGACCCCATACACTATAGCAAAACAATAGTCCTACCTCATCCTCATCAAATGCTTTGCCAGGTTTAGGAACAAATAGCATGTCACCAGTAGCAAGCTCAAAAGCAATACAACCAAAGGACCACATATCAGCAGAGAAAGAGTAGCCAGCTCCAATAATAACCTCAGGCGCTCTATACTGTCTTGTCTGAATATCATCCATAAATTGCTTGTCAACCCAACAAGCATTTCCAAAATCTACAATCTTGCACCTCAGATCAATCCCTTCTAAGGTCCTTCGCCGTTGCGAAACCCCCTCCATTGATTCTTGCTTCTCTGAGATCTTTGCCACTGCGCTTTTTGCCTTTCTCCACAGATTCTTCTCACCAATGTTAGCCACAGCTCCCACATTCAGGTTGCCCTCAGGCCTCTCAAGGATAGGCGAAAATCCTGATCGTATAGGGTCTTTTGCAGGATCAATGGTGGATACAAGAAGAACATTTTCTGGTTTTAAATCTGTGTGAATTATATGAAGTTCTTTGTGCAGATAATCGAGAGCCATCAATATCCATCCACAAATCTCCCTAACTTTACTCAGCTCAATGCCTTTGTACCGATTATACTTGATTAAGCGGAGTAAGCTGTCACCAAGGAATTCAAACACCAGGCAGATATGCTGGCCATTGGGGCCAGCATGCTTAAAGTGGTCGAATAATCTAATGATACACTTGGAATTTGATGGGTCACCTTTAGCAACTGCAGTAAGAAACTCAATCTCATGGAGGGCAGCTTCAGCAAATTCAGCAGAACTTTTCTGGATTTTAAGCGCAACAAATCTCTGCAAAAGAAATATATATATATATATATATATATATAAGTAAAGAAAGAGGCTTAGACAAGAAGACTGATATGATTGTGCAGAAAAATAAAAATGAGGAAATTTGCAAAGTGTTGTGAAGAAAATGAAGCGCCAAAACTATGGATATATAGAAAAGAAAAGTACATTAGAAAACGAATCAAGGAAAGGAAGATTTTATTTAAGACGGGACTTGGAGGACTTTTGCTAGGAGAATGAAATCCTGCAAACAAGAGAGTGAATTTCAGACAAATCTCAGGAGAAACCTTAAAATTCGAGATAGAGAGTGATCTAAAGATCAGAAAGCTAAGGAAATATGAAAAATTCAAGAGTTCAAAAATTCAACAAAATTTAGAGCTCAATCCAGACAAAGGAGTCATCCAAATAACATGAAAATGAGATTTTAGTTTTACACACATAGGGAAAAAAAAATTCCAACTCAATGTTGGCCACTTCCACAAGGGGACCCAAAATTCAGAATTCTCTTAGCATGAGAAAGAAATTCCAGAAGAGAAGGGTTCCAGAAAGCACATCAACAAAAAAGAATTTTCACACACTGAAGCAAGATGTCAGGAAGTCTATAAAAGAAAATCCACAAGGTGAGAAGTTTTAGAATCAGAGAACAGTAAGCAGGAAAAACATGAGACCAGTCACGCATTGGAAATCAATATCAGTTCATCGAAGGCACTGGACATTGAGGCAAAACTACAGGCATAAATCAGGACTATTTGTTACAAGAAGAAAATAAATCAAAGAAGGAAAACCAGAAGCCATAGGGATATCACAAACATGATAGTAACAAAATATTGTGGTTTTAGCTTCATTACTCAGCACAGTGAAATAAATGAACATCAGGCAGGGAGGTCATGAAATTCAGGCAAATCATAAAGAAAGAAAATAAAATTTAAAAACATAGGATGGGTTAAAATGTAATCAGCAAAGATATCATCTTCAATATAGATGGAAGAATGAAAACTATCAATATGAAGAAAATTCCTTGCATTCATAGGCAAGAATAAATATTGCTTATCCCCGCGGATAAAAACAAACCAGAAACCAATACCGAAAACAGTGGTAGAAAATCATCAAAGATGAGATTCTTCGCATGCCTAGTGAAAAATCATAACGGATCTTGTTCATATAACAACCCATATGCAGAAACATTCAAACTACGCAAATCAAAGTAAAAGATCATGTCTTTACTAGAAAACAGCAATAACCACACGAATTTCTAAAATAAAACAAAAAATCCAGATGAGAAACCGAGCGAAAGATGCCGAGAATGAAGGAAAGATAGCATCTTTCAACAAGTACAGACAGAATTATCATAATCTCATCAAGGAGGTAAAATGGGGAGAAGAGCTATGAACACAAAGGATTCTTCGCATGGCAAACAGAAGCTGTAACCACTCAATTCCATGAACAAACAACTCATAAGAAAAAACAATTCAAATGATGCAAATCAAAGAAAAAACATCAGATCTTTATCAGAAAACATCAATAACCACACTCATTTCTGCGAGATGGAAAACCCAGATGAGAAACATCACGAAAGATACCGAAGATGAACGAAAAATGACACCTTTCGACAAGTACAGGTAAAATTATCGAAAACCCAGATAAAAAACAGAGCGAAAGGTACCAAAGATGAAAGAAAGAAGCCATCTTTGAACAAGTACATGTAAAATTATCGAAAACCCAGGGGAGAAACAGAGCGAAAGATGCCATCTTTCAACAAGTACACGCAAAATCATCGAAAACCCAGATGAGAAACATAAAGAAATCTACCAAAGATGAAGGAAAGATGCCACCTTTCAACACGTAAAGGTAGGATTCTCGAAAACCCATCAAAGGAGGAGGCCATAAAAGGAAGAAGAGTCATGATTACGAAACATACAGATGATCTGGTATCGAATGCGAGCCAGACGGTGGAGTAGTGTCCCCATCCGAGCTTCCTCTGCGCAATGTACCGTCCTCCTGCGAAGGGATCGCCCGGTCTGACTGCGTGGTATCCGCCTTTCCTGTAAGCGTCGACGCCTTCGTCTTCTTCATCTGACGACGAATAAGACATTTCTTTCGTTGGTTCGGTGTTTGTTGGGATGTGGGATGATTGATGATGGTTTTGTTTGATATTGTATAAATTCTCCCACCTGAGATGAAGACACTCTCTTTTATGGTTTTGTTTAATCTCTTTTCTTTTGTTTGAATTGTTTATGGGGAATTGGGATCTTTTGATCTTGATGGTTGTTTGTTTGGGAAATTGGGATTTGGGAGAGTGGTTGTAGGGACCTTTTCAGGGTGAGCACGGACCTCGCCATCATGGGGCCGTCTTGCTAACTTGCGCTGAGTGGGTGGGCTGATTGGAATGAACGTTAAATCTTTGACTGCTCTGAGTCAACGCAGTGCCAATCAGTACCACCATGGATTATGTTTTTGGGTTGTAACTTGTAAAGCGATCAAGGCTTAATTGAGTCTAAACGGAATTGTCCCTTTAGAATGCCTTCTAATCTAATCGGATCCACTTGAATACATGACAATAAAAAAAAAGTGAAAAAAATAAATACATTCAGATGTTAATGATGGAGGGTACCTGAAATATCATATTACGTTGAGTATGGATAGATGTGGAGAAGTGGGTGGTCGACACACAAATGGTGGCGGCACCTTAGTTTCACTCAAAGCCCCATGGATCGATTCCAGTGGTGGACCCAGGAATTGTACCTTAGAGGGGCCACTGTGTAAAAAAAAAAAAAAAATCTTCGAAGGGCACATATAAAAAATGCATATAGTTTTTAAAATACATAACAACATTTCTGAAAATTTGGGCTCGTTCCGTCAGTGATTGGGTCATCGAGCTAAAGAATCACTCTTGTACCTATACACAACATAGTTAAGAGAGAGAGAGAGAAGTGCAACCTATCTTAAGATTTAGCTCAATGTACATCAAATCAAAATGGAAAAACAATAACATGTAGTTTACGCCAATATAGTTGATATAAAGCTTTGATGATGATGACGACGACGACATTAAAAATTAGACTAAATAAATAATCATAGGCCTTAGTTTTCAATCTTCATATTGTAGTCGTTATATATTGTACAAGATTACTATAATAAAAATCCAACAATGAATCGCCCGTCTTAGTGTTAAATAAGAATCCATAATAATTTAAGAGAAGTGGGTGTATGTAGAAGGATAGAATTGACTGCTGCTGGCCTCCACGAATGAAAATGGATAAAAGAGCACTAGAAAAGAGGCATTATGGATAATTTGCCGTTCATTTGTGCTTAATATTTGTATATCTAAGTGCTCATATCAAATGTCAATGAATGTATTGTGTCTATAATAATTTGTACTTCAATCTAAATAAAATTTGCAACTTACCCAAAACTCTTTTTTTTTTCCCAAAGTGGAATCAAGATATGTTTATTTTTAATGTTTCGTAATCTAAGATCAAGTTTTCGTATCATCAGCCGAGATGGAAAAGGAAAGACTTTCTACTTTCCCGCAAGAAAGCCCCACCTTCCCTATACTACCACTGGAAAAGCTTTTCCACGGATTCGTAAGAAATCAAGACAAAAATGACACTTTACTTCATAGAAAACTGTCACCAAATGAAAAATAGTAAAACTATGTGCAAATCAGCATTTTATATATAAATGCAAGATCTTGGGCTTACCATAAATCAAATCAAGCTCTTGCACTCAAATTAGGCATATCCAAACCGGGCCTTGGATTCTCCAAAAGCAAAAACCAGAGGATTATGTATGCAAATAACTCCAGTTACTTGCACTTGAATTATGTAGCTATACAATGAGGTCTGCAAAGAGGCCCATTTCCAGTCTTCTGTGCTGGTTAAGGTTTCTTCTTCTTCTGCCTTTCCCGTTTGCTTTCTTTCCTCCTTTTCTTTTCTCCCCGTGTGTCTCTTTGGTTCTGTTAAGGTTTTTTGTTCCTAAGGTTTCCTGGGTTCCGGCTGGTCCTGCTTTAATGGCTGATGAGATCTCTGCTCTCTGTGGAGAACTCTCTTTGACACATGCTGAAAGGATTCCAAGTGTGTTTCGAGGGAATGGTGATTCAAACTTGAAGTAGAAAGGTGGGTCTGGGTTGATTGGCAAGGTGTATACTAATCGGAAGATTAATGGGGAAGCTTTCAAATCTACATTTTTGAAGATCTGGTCGTCTACCAAGGGATTGACTATTACCATACTGGGTGAGAATTTGTTTCTGTTTGTGTTTGGACATCCGTCGGAACGTCATCGAATCTTGAGGCAAGGTCCCTGGTCTTTTGATGGCCATCTTCTCATTTTACAGGAATATGATGGTTCCACTCAACCCTCTAGATTGGAGTTTCTTTTTATGGATATATGGATTCATATACTGGATCTTCCTCTAGACCAGATGACGCTATCCAGGGCTAAGGAGTTTGGAGATCAGATGGGTTTAACTTTGGAAATTGCTGGGGATGCGGATGAAGTTTTATGGGGCTCTTCACTGCGAATTCGGGTTCGTTTGCGGGTTACAGATCCTCTGCGTCGAGTATTTCTTCTTTCTGATGATCCGGCAATCAAACAGTGGGCTCCAGTGAGGTATGAAAGACTTCCTTTCTTCTGTTATTTTTGTGGTTGTCTGGGACACACAGATAAGGATTGCCCACAGTTGGTTGACAGCACTTTACGACGACCAAAGCATATGCCTTATGGCCCATGGATGAGATTTGATTACAAGCAAAAGTTGGGTGGAGATAAGTTCCTGTCAAGCACACTGGATAGAGGGGTGCCGTCTCGTCATCTTTCTGGGCCTGGAGTGGGGTTTGAAGATGTTGGTGCAGAGATTATGGTGGATAAGAGAAGCTCGGTGATGATTTCTATTGGGCTGGAATGCTCCTTGACAGATGCTCTGATGGCGAAGAGGGCTGTCCGAACAACTCAGTCTGGACCTGCTGTCAATGAGGCCGTTCCCGTGGAGGCTGATCGGCAAGCTGTGAATGGTGATGCTGTCAACGAGCATTTTTCTGTGGAGGCAGATCAGTCCGCGGGGATTCTGTTTCAAACCCAGGCAGGTGTGGATCGTTCTGATGTGTTGCATGTTAGTGATGTTCGCCGGACGGAGGTGGCTAGCTCGTCGGAGATGATAGTGGATTCCTCTGTTGCTAACCGGAATCAACGGCTTCGGGTGACAAATCAGGAGTCAGTTTCGGATTCTTTGGTTGATGTCTCGCTGGAATGGATTTCTAATAGCCAAATTCAAGCTATTACTAAATCTAAGAATCCAGTTGGAGTTTCCCATCTAAATGGTGATGACTTAAGGAGGTCTCCCAATAATGTGGCTGATGGCTGTTTTCAATCCTTCATAGATGGTGATGGTCTTAGCAATGTTCCCATACACGTGGCTGATGGAGTCTCCATCATGGTTGGTGATGAATTTAAGAGGGCACCCATACACGTGTCTGTTGGATTTCCTAATTCCATCATAAGTAGTAATGGTTTAAGAACGGCTCATATACAAGTGGCTGATGGAGTTTCCATCAATGATGGTGATGGATTAAAGAGGGGAACCATACATTTGAATGATGGATTTTCTGATTCCATCATAGATGGTGACGGATTAAGGAAGGAAACTCTACGCGTGGCTGACGGATCTCCCCTAGACTCGTCTGGGGTAGTTGTGGCTGGGGCTATGCAGGAGGATATGTCCACTGATTCGGATTCGCAGGATTCAGATTCATTGGGTACGCTCTCTACCAAACAAGGTCAGCATGTTACTGGTGGGTTCTTACGTAAGTGGAGGCGGATAAATCGTCCAGCTATGGTCAGGATAACGAAGGTTGTTGATACTGAGGTTTCCCATAAGCGGATGTTGTCGCCTGGGTTTGCTTTACAAGGAGGCCCAAATGGTAAGAAAAATAAATTGGTCGAGGCTGCAGGGGTGCAGCCCGACCAAGACAAATGAGTTGTCTTAGTTGGAATTGCCGTGGGCTTGGGAACCCACGTGCAGTTCGTGGACTGCATCTTATGGTGCAAAAACAAGATCCTGTCTTTTTGTTTCTGTGTGAAACAAAGCTGAATACTGCCCGTATGGAAGGTATAAAAAGAAAGCTGGGTTTTTCGAATTTATTTACAGTTAATCCAATTGGTAGGAGTGGTGGCTTGGCTCTTTTGTGGAAGGATGGTTTGGATGTCTCTCTGTCTTCTTTCTCGAAATATCATATTGATGTCCAAAGTATATCTGAGGCTCTGGGTTCTTTTCGTCTTACTGGTGTTTATGGTGCCCCAAATGTTGCTAATAGAGCGTCGGTGTGGGAGCTCTTTAAATCTCTAGTGGGTCCTCCTCAAGCGTGGCTCATGATTGGGGATTTTAATGAAATTTTACTCCTGGCGGAGAAGCAAGGGGGCAGGGTTCGAGATGCTTGGCAGATGGAGGCTTTTCAGAATTTTCTTTCATGTGCTAATTTGAAGGACTTAGTTTTTGAGGGGGATGGCTTTACTTGGACTAATATGCAGTATGGTCAGGACTTGATTCGAGCTCGGCTGGATAGAGCAGTCCTACAGTGGATTGGGTTGCTATGTTTCCATCCTACAGAGTTACGCATATTGTCTCCCATTGCTCGGATCATAATGCGGTTTGTGTGAATTCTCACTCTCTGCATGCTAAACCTAAGAAATGATTTTTCCGTTTTGAAAATATGTGGGCTCGGGAGGATCAGTGTGGTGATATTATTAATAACGCTTGGAATTCAATCTCTTCACGAGATGCTCTTTTCAATATGACATCCAAAATTGAGGCAACAAAAAATATGCTGCGTGGTTGGAATCAAAGGACTGTGGGAAGTGTGCGAAGGAATAAGGACAAGTTAGTGGCGGATATCGCTACCCTCAAAGCGGGCAGTCCAGATATTACTGCTAAGGAGCATCTCCTTGCTATTCAAAATCAGTTAGATGAAATTCTTAGTCGAGAAGAGACTAAATGGAAACAGCGGGGGACGGTAGCGTGGCTGAAAGATGGGGATAAAAATACTGCTTACTTTCATCGTAAAGCTTCGAGTCGGCATCGTAAGAACAGGATTATTAAGCTGAAAAATAAGCATGGTATTTGGATTGATGGGGAGGATAAGGTTGCAAAAGTGGCTGTTGATTACTTTGAGGAGATTTTTTAGTCCCAGGGGGTCGTGGATGTTGAGCAATGCCTAGTTGATATGACACCTCGTGTGGATTCTTCTATGAATCAGCTATTAACAGGACCGGTGTCAGATGATGAGGTCAAGGAAGCAGTCTTTAGTATCGGTCCTTTTAAATCTCCAGGCCCGGATGGTATAAATTCTTTCTTTTTCCAGGAATACTGGCATATAGTGGGTGTAGATTTATGTCGTGCTTGTAAATCTTATTTCGAAAATGGGTTTGGCCTTGATACTATTAATTTTACCTTAATCTGTCTTATTCCTAAGATCAAATATCCTACCGATATGACCCATCTTCGCCCGATTAGCTTGTGTAATGTTGTTTATAAAACTATAGCAAAGATTCTGTCTAATCGGTTGAAGATTATCTTACCCTTGATTATATCCGAAAATCAGAGTGCCTTTTTGAAGGGTAGACATATAGTGGACAATTTTATGGTCACATGGGAGATTACCCACCATTTGAAGACTTCCAAAGCTAAAGGTAATCAACATTTGGCCTTGAAGCTCGATATGAGTAAAGCTTATGACCGTGTGGAATGGCTTTTTCTGGAAAAAGTTATGACTAAGCTTGGTTTTGATAGGAAGTGGATTAGCTGGATCATGGGGTGTGTTTCTTCAGTCTCCTATTCTGTTCAGCTTAATGGAGAGAGACATGGCTTTATTAAGCCCTCTAGGGGGCTTCGTCAGGGAGATCCTCTTTCGCCCTATTTCTTCATTTTGTGTAGTGAAGGACTCTTGAATCTCTTGTATCAAGCTGAACGATCAGCTAGCTCCTTTGGTATCTCCATTAGCCCTCAGGGTCCGAGGATTTCTCATTTATTATTTGCTGATGATTGTATGTTTTTCTGTAAAGCTTCTGAAGGTAGTTGTGACGTAGTTAAACATATTCTTGAAGTTTATGAGAGAGCTTTGGGACAGAAAGTAAATCCTTCTAAATCCTCGGTGTTTTTTAGTTCTTGCATTCCATGGGATAGGCAAGTCATGCTGGCAAATCGTTTGGGCTTTAATGTTAAGACGACTATGGATCGTTATTTGGGACTGCCCATCTGGCATGGTCGCCACAGAAAGGCTGGCTTTAGTTTCTTGAAGAAAAGAGTTGTGCAGAAAATGAATGATTGGAAGGGCCGGTCTTTGTCCAATGCTGGAAAGGAGATTCTGATTAAAGCAGTGGTACAAGCCCTTCCTTCCTACTTTATGCAGGTTTTCAAACTTCCGAAAGGTATCTGTACGGAGCTTCAACAGATAACAGCTAAATTCTGGTGGGGCCATGATGATCATAGTACGGGTATTCACTGGTGTACGTGGAATGAATTGAGCAAAAGCAAGAAAGACGGGGGTCTAGGGTTTCGTAATTTGGAATTCTTTAATTTATCTCTTTTGGCAAAGCAAGCTTGGAGATTGTGTATGAAACCTGATTCCTTGGTGGCTAGGTTCTTTTTCTCAAAATATTGTGAGGCAAATGATTTCTTGCATGGGTCTTTTAAGACTTTAAAGAAAAATAGTTCTTTTCTCTGGCAGAGTCTTTGCAAAGGGAGGGAATTTCTTTCCAATGGTGTCAGGTGGGGAATCGGGGAAGGTCAAAATATTGATATTCGGGAAGATGCTTGGGTGGCTCATCCTTCGTACTTCAGGATCATTACTCCTAAGCCTATGGGGTGTATGGTTAGGAAGGTAGCTGATCTTATTGATTCTAACCTGGGTATTTGGAGCCGTGATCTTATACAGTCCCTCTTTTGGGTAGATGAAGCGAAGCTTATCTTGTCGATTCCTCTGAGCATTCAAAGACGACAAGACAGGCTCCTTTGGCATTTTTCTAAAGATGGTCAGTATTCTATTAAGTCCGGGTACCATGTGGGTCGTACTCTTGCAGATAGGGGGTTTCTGGTGGGTACGTCAAATGCACTAGGTGAACAGTTTTGGTCTGCCCTTTAGAAGCTTCCAGTTCCGCCTAAGGTTCGTCTGTTTGATTGGAGGGCGTTGCAGATTTTATCCCTTCTAGTGAGGCGTTGAGTCGAAGACGTCTCCCCATTGATGTGAGTTGTCGGCGATGTGGTCTGCCGGAGTCGTCTACTCATGTCTTGAGGGATTGTGTGTTTGCTCAAGCAGTCTGGTTTGGTTCCTGCCTTAGCCTTCGTACAACTGTGTATCAGCATTTACAATTAATGACTTGGGGTTTGGAAATGTTCAATGTTTTTAATGAGGGTGGAGGTGGGGTAGAGGCGAAAAATTCCTTTGTCCTTTTCTTGTGGGGTTTGTGGATAGCTCGAAATGATTTGGTCTTTAATGGGAAGGAGTGGTTAGTTAAGGATGTGTTGATTTTCTCTACTAATTTGGGTAACATTTATAAGGCTGCAAATTCAGTTGATTCCTATCATCCTCCTGTTGTTTTATCGCCTATAAATCCAGGTGTTTGGGTTCCTCCTTCGATTTTGGGTTTCAAAGTTAATTTTGATGCTGCGTATAGGCCAGATTCAGGAGTGGTAGGTGGAGGAGTCATAATCAGAGATGACAAAGGGACTTTCGTCGGCGGGCATACTACTCTTATATCTCTTGGGGTGTGTGACGTTAGCCTAGCTGAAGCTTTGGCTGCGAGGGATGCGGTGCTTTTTGCTAAAGAGTTGAATATTCTGCACTTTACTCTTGAGGGAGATAATCAAGCCCTTATAAAGGATCTCAATGCTGGTTCAGTTGACATTTCAGATCGAGGAATAGTGTTGGAAGATATTCTTGCTGTAGTTTTGTCATGTATTTCTATATCCTTTTCCTGGGTGGGTAGAGAAGGAAATAGATGTGCTCATGTGTTAGCCACGAGGGCTACTGATTTTAATTCTGGGACTTGGTGGCGTGATGAGTATCCTTGTATTTTGTTTGACCCGCTTTCCGTAGATATTGCATGTATTCCTTTTAGATCTCTTGCTGATGGCTTTGCCGAAGGTGATAGACTTTAACGTTTCCTTTTGAATAGATATTTGGTTCCTTTTCAAAAAAAAAAAAAAGAGGCCCAAAGGATTTCTCCCTTCTCCACCGGGCCATATAGCAAAAGGGGACCTGGCCTCTAAACTAATTGGGCCGAATCTATTCCAAAAATAGGTTGACGGCCCTTTTACGGAACTGCAGAGTGCAGAATAAGGCTACAATCAAATGGCCGCCCTGCCAGAGTCATATTAAAGATGACTAATACACAGATTGGCTGGGTTTGGCTATTTCCATTTTCTTAGGAATGTACATCACTTTCAGGTTATAGAATTAAAACTATAACTTAGCTGGTTAGGACTCAGCTAGTTAGGGACTCCAACGCATTAGTAGGGCTAGAGACTACGTGAGTTTGAGTTCTCTCAAGCAAAATAAAAGGAACGAAAAAAGGAAAAACAATGGTGTTGTTTGGATGCCCATTTCCATCTCAAAGTAAATTTCCTCTCGTCCACGTTCTATTATATGTTACTACTTGTTTAGGGTACTGAAGTTCTTTATAACAATGCAGTTGTTGTCCCGTGCGAATTCTTAGTTCTTTATTTAAATGGTGAGAATTCACAAAATCAACCTAGTGAAATGTCACTTTTGTCATACAATATTCTTAGATATCATGGTTTTAGAAAGTTTTTTTTTTTTAGAAAGTTAGATGGAACTAATTAAACATTTGGAATTCCACTTAGAGGATAGCATTTAAAAAATTATAAATTCTAACAAATAAGAATTCTTGCAAACAAATTGATACTTGAAAGCCAACACATGAGTATAAGAAAATGTACATTTTTCTTCGTATGTATATTCACCTTAATTTTTACTTTTGTTGGTCATTCGTTTGCTTTACTTAAATCACACATCCTCATTTTCTGTAAGATGTGCTTAACCAACTGAGCTATAGCTAAGAACATATATACACTTTAATTACAAATAATAAAAATGATACATTTCCATGATGCAAGCATCCAAACTCACTTGTTATCATCATTCCTATTATTATCATCATGAGCACCATGATCAAAGTCTTATGTCATTTATTTGGGTCGGCTTTGCGAATTATTCTTTTCCATTAATTCTATTGGATAGGCATGAATTTATCGTTTGCAGAATCCACATATTTTTGCAAGAATTTATATCTGGCGTCTAAAAATATCCCAGATCCAATAAATAGGTCTGTACATAAAACCCAAACCAAAAACCCAACCCTATTATCAGATGACCAACAACTTGACACCAAATCAGACATTGCCAACCCTTTTTCTTTTCTTTTTTTGCTCAAAAGGAAATCATACATTGCCACTTGGTTCATGTTAGGTTAGGTAGTTCGAGCCAGGTGGGGTGGGCTGGTCGGGTCAACTTGTGAGAGGAGGTTACATCTCTATCTCACTCAAAATAGGAATGTGTCCAAATCAGTTGCCTATTTTTAGTGGAATCATAAGTCAGCATTGTACTTCTCCAAGTTTCTAGGCTTCTAGATATTATGCATTGAAGAAGAACAAAACAAAAGAGAAAACTCATCTTGATTACTTTCACATGTCATAGTAATGTGACTAGTACTCATCTTGATTACTTTCACATGTCATAGTAATGTGACTAGTACTCTTCCTCATATTTGAATAAAACATTGGTCAATTACACCTGATATGAGAATGATGTTGCTGTTACATGTTAATTGTGAGGCCCCACCGTTGGTGGGCCCTCAATTTGAATTTGAATACTATATATTAGCCTACGTATTTTAATTATACTAATTATGGAGTTTAGTTAAGGGTAATTATGTATTTTCCTAGGATTAGTCTAGTTGTATAATTAGTAGAGTTAATAGGGTGTCTTTTGTTAATTTTAAAGTTAGTTAATTTGTTAAAGGCCCTAGCTAGAATTTGTGTTTACTATAGGGGATTTGCACCAAAAAATCTTCTAGAAGCCCCACCTAAAGACCTAAGTACCCTCTACCCTAACCCTAATCATATTCTAACCCCAAGGGCATTTTTGTCCCTAGCTCAAAAACCCAACCTATTTAAACTAAAATCTCCCTGCCCAAGCAATCATTGTTCATCCCCTCTCTCAATTCCTATTTCTTTTCTCTCTTCTTCTTCCCCACTTCTCTCCAACGAGCCCTCATCTTCCCCTCCAATTCCTATCTCTCTCCCTCTCTCTCTTTCTCTTCCCAGAATTTCCAATAGAATGCCAACCCCAGCTAAAACCCCAAGGCTGATCAACAACAGAGGAGCCCCACGGCTGGATTTTCCCTATTATAGCTTGGTTCTCTTTTATTCCTTCTTCCTTCTTTAGATCAGGCAAGTGCTCCATGCTGCTAACTTAGAATGCATGACTTATCTTCCTCTTGATTTTGCAAACTTCAATTCTGTTTATATATATTTAGATCGATCGTTGAGTTTGTCTGTTGGTTTTCTTTGGCCATTGATGGATGGGGTTACCTCATTTGGATGATCAATGGTCCGGTTGATGATGGATGGATGATATGGAAATGATTTTGTTCTTTGATTATGCTTCTGTGATGGTCTGAGGAGAAACCCGGGGGAATTGGGTCACTGTATTAAGTTCCCGGGAATGGAATTGTGAAAACCCATCTTGCTGCGTCGAGACCGGGATCCAGGTGGTACCACCTTTGGAAAATCAGGACCCCACATCTGATTGAGGGGCCCTGGGCGACCCTAGGGGAAAAATCTGATCTGGATTTAATCTAGGAGGGGGCCACCATCTTTACCCTGTAGAGAAACTGGGCGTTGTGCATGTTCTGTAACAGAACATGGGTTCTGTTACAGAACTCGTTTTGAATTAAAGGTAGGGTATGAGTGGGTTATGGCGGTCTGAGGGAGCATGAGAAACTATGGTCTAGTGGATTTGTGGGGCCCAAGTAGGTCCCTGATTTCAGATCTGATCCAATATAGGATCATGAAATTCTCCTCAAACCCAGAGCTCAGCGATGGCCGAGCTCAGCGTTGGTAGAGCTCAGCGATGGCCGAGCTCAGCACTGGCCGAGCTCAGCGATGGCTGGATTCAACACTAGCCGAGCTCAGTGTTCTGCCGAGCATAATGCTCAGGTCGAGATCCGCATTTAGGCCGAGCTCAGTGTTTAGGCTGAGCTCAGTGTCTTGGCCGAGCTCAGTGTTTTACCGAGCTCAGTGCCAGACCGGGCTCCGTGCTTAACCGAGCTCAGCGCTTGACCGAGCTAAGAGCCTGACCGACCTCAATACCTGACCGAGCTCAATGCTTTACCGAACTCAGCTGGGTGACCGAACTGAGCTAGGTGCTTTGCCGAGCTGAGCTAGGTGACCGAGCTGAGTGTTCAATTGAGCTCAAGTGCTTAGCCGAACTCCGAGCTGGATTCCGAAAAGGCCGGATTCCAACAAAGGAGACTAGAACCTGGGACATTCCCTTTAGCCAGAGTTCTTAGTGTGCATGGCCAACTACCGGAAGTTCTTAGTGTGCATGGCCAGGGGGTTAGCCGAACTCACAGGAAGTTCTGGACATTCAGGCATTGCCTGTAAGGTGTTGCTTCTCTGATCCTAGTGTGCCGAGCTGACCGCCCAAGCCAAGAGGTCAGCTGAGCACACTTTGTACAGTGATACTTCCCAGATTCTAATTTCTATTGTTGTAATCATATGTGGGGTCCATCGACCATCCAAATAAACTTCCATCACTGTGCCAACCACGAGTCAATGGTGTGGCTCTACCTTGACTCGTGGGGTATACTAATTAAGGTTCAGGTTATGTAATCTAAGATGATTCGACCTTTATACGTTACTAGTGATGCACATAACTTCTGAGTACCAAACACAGTATTCCTTAGCTTCTATGGTTTCACTTAAAGATCGAATTACCTGAGATAGACTTGAATCTGAAGTGGATTATTTACTTAGGTTGGACTGTTGGTATCTCCCATTGATCCTTGTACTTGGAGATTCATCTTCCTCATATTATTACTGTCACTCTATTGTCCTTATTATTGCTTATACCTGTTAATTAAATCGAAAATGGATGACCTGAGCGTAGGACTACTTAGAGGTGACCCGGTAATATGATTGGGTGAGCATCGACCCGTGTCTGTGGCTAGGCGGGCTCTTTTATAGCCTAAATTTAGATGTGGATTACCCTAGACTAGAGAGGTTAGATTGTATGGGCTTGTGACTCATCCTGGGAATAAATGAATCATATGTCATTGAAAATGGACTTGTGTCTTATTTGGACTGTTGTAGACCAGGCCATGTATTTGGTGGGCCTTGGTATGGATCCAATGATTGGACTTGGATTTGTACTATGATCCATAGGTTGTATTGGGTACTTGGACCTCTTAGGGACTTTTGTTAGGACCTTGTTCATGCAAGGCAAAGCCTAGACAGACACAGACCCTTATTGTTTCCTGAGTCGGCATAGACATTCACTCAGTTGATCTAAGCTCAGCCAGTGGACTAATCATCACTGGTAGGAACTATTGAGAGTGTTGTGTGGCTATCATGATGAGCATTGTTGGAGACGGACGGTGCGATACCGAGTCCGGTCTCAGTGTGTGTTGATGGATGATGTTATTTGCGGGGCTAGATAATCCCCAGCACTGTGAGATTTTCCCCGCCGTGACTGTGTTCAGTATGGGAGGGCCGCGGCATAATATCCCGCGGTATCCAGCTTGTGTGAGTGTGCCATTTTGTGTAGGTTTATTATTATGCTTATTCTGATTCTATATTGTTTATATTGCACAACTGCCTAGGATCTGTACCATTGCTATTCTCTTAACTTCATTACTGTCCCTACTCATTTTGATGCATGCATCCTCTATTATCTGCATACTGTGACTTGCCAGATCTGATCCACTCTTGGTGCTTAGGTCTTGACCCCGAGTTCGAGGGCGATGCGTACGCACTCGTAGAGGCGCCCGTAGTAGGTGACTACGGATGGGGACCGGCCGACCCAGAGGTCGAGCCGGAGGGTGGAGAGCCAGTACCAGTGGCAGGGGCTTGAGTGTCTGTTTGTTTGGGATTTTGAGAGATTTTTATGGTGAGCTGGGTAGTTAGTCAAATATGTAATTAAACCTTTTTTTTTATCACTTGACATCTTTAGGCTGGACTTCAGCCCATTCACATTTGATATATGTATGTTGATGCTTCCGTTATCTCTGATATTGCTGCCGCTATATTCCTTATGCTTCCGCAATATTAACTGTTGTTATAACATTGTTCAAAAAGTTTTAAATTGGACCTCACTGCGGACTTACGATCTTGGAAGTTCTCGGATTTTTCGGAAAGTAGCGCTCCAATTTCGGTACTTTGACGGTTTTCTCGGTATCCGAAATTGACGCGTTACATTAATATCATCAACCAACCAAGGTTTTGGTGTGTTACTCTTTTATTTCTCTTCTTCATCTTTGATGATTTTGGTTATTTTAACTATTTTAGAAAGCAAAATAACTAATAAAAACCTTTAGCAACTTCTACTGACCATCCATTTTCTCAAGAGTCCCATCAAATGGCTTTGATTGCATTACAGAAAGCAAGTTCACCAGAAAGTGAGTGTAGCTAGTCATCTATTGGTTTCACACAGGAGAAATCCATGAGCCTCCTGGTGAGGCTTACTATGAAAATCCAAACTGTTTTACAGTAAATTTCCTCATGTTGAGAAAACTTCACGCTAGTATAGGATAGTCCCACCATCGGAATAATAAGGAACTTAATTTCTTTTTCATTTTCATTCATGTGTTTTATAAGTGATTAATATGATGATGAGTGTATCTTATGATTAAAAAAAAATGTTCTCATGCAACAACAAATCATGTGTTTTGAACAATTCAGATTTCTCGTAACTATGAATCGAGCACCTCACGAATTAGCAGTACATTTAGGCCTGTTTGGTTAAAAAGGAATTCTTGATAAGAAATTTGGCTTGTTGAATATTTATGACATAATGTGACATCTTGTCACTTGGGCATTCCAAATGGCTTTATCTAGAAGAAGTCAGAATTCCAAAGTGAACAAAAAATGCACTTTTAACCTTATGACTTTTGAGAATTCCAGCGTTCCAAATTCTAAAAAGGGGGTTGGGCGGTTGGAATTCTACTTTAGGGAGGCAACATTTGGAATTTTCAAAATTCTTCCGAACAAGAATTCTCACAATTCTTCCAAATAAACCGGCCCTTAGAGGATGCGGACTCATATGGGGGAGAAACACACAAGTGAAGCAACATAAGATGCCACCGATAAGAGGACCACATCAATGAAGCTCATATGATCATTTCAACATATTTATTTACAGACATAATGAAGTTCCGTGTGGTCTTTTAAAATAAGTTTTTGTTTTCTTTCTAAAAGCTATTATATTTTTCAATGCCATCTATATTTTGTGTTTTTAATAAAACCTCTCTTGATTATCAGTCACATAGTAGAAAAGGTAAACTATTTTTTTTTTTATTCTCACTCTCCCTTTTCTTTGTTTTAATCGAATTACTAAAAGAAATACTCAAATGAATTATCATTTGAGTTAAAAGATAAAAAGGATAATTTTCTCCATATAAAACCTACAAAAAAGACGAGACTTATTAAAAGCAAAGGATGGGATTCCTGGGAAGATTAGATTGTGATCATTTTTTAGTCATGGCCCCACTCCCTAGAGGGGCTCAAATTGTATGATAACATCGAGCCATCAGTAAAGTGGGCCACTAATGAAGGAAACAATCTTTTGAATCTCAACCTTCTTCCTTGGAAGGTAATGTGCCATACAGAAGTTATATTTCTGTTAACTCATCTATTCCTGGGGTGATATTTAACTCTGTGGATTGAATTTCTTTAACAACCACTCATGGATCTTCTAAGACTTTAATGAAAAACTTAGATTACTTAAAATAAATCTCCCCTTGTAGTTTTGTCAGATTCCATTTGGATAAAACTCAATCTATTCCTCCATTGATCACTAAAAAGAAGATGTAATTGTGCCCAAATCAAGTTGATCAGTAACCCATCCTTTGGTAGGTTCCTCTATTATTGGGGTGACATTTGGCAGAATCATACAATCCATATATTTTTGGGGGCTTTGGCCGGAGGTCCCTCATAACATTACTTTGTTGCAAACAGTCCACAAAAAAAAGTCATACAGCCAAAGGTCCCTCTCACACTTTTTCATACCTGAAAAGACCAATTTACCCTTTCTTTAATAAACCAAAACCGTCCAGCGCTCTCGTGCTGATGCGCGCATGACGTTACTATCTGACACGTCCCATCTTGATATGCGACACGTGTAAAGTTTGAGGATACTTTCTTTGCCCAGATTTCATGTAACATCTTGCCACTTGCAACAAAAGGCAGTAGCCAGTAATGTTCCATGTCCACGTTGCGCATTCACACATCACATGAGTAATGAGTGTATACAAGGTGCACTCACACCAACTATGAGGCCTTTGATACTCATTGTAAATAACTTGCAATACTAATCACAATAAACAATCTCCTGGTCATCGATTTCTGGTTGCAAAAATCAGAATAAATTGGTCATGTTCTGTGTTGCAGACCGGAACAGAACAGGATGAAGAAGAAAGAAGATGTTGGGTTCGGTGTGGGTTGGTTCTGACCTGACCATCCAGGGAAGCACAGCCCATAGCCCAGTCCTAGTATCAAATTTATCTGAGGGCCTAGTTTTCAGGAGGAAGAAGATGAAAAGAGATCTTCCACCTGGTTTTTCCGTTACCACCCATCTCTCTCTGCAACTTCTCCTCTGTCTTCCTTTTCTTATTTTTCTTCTTCTGGTTTTGTGGGGTTGATGAAAACTGGGGGCTTTTTGTAAATTAATTCATCTTCTTCTTCATTGGGTTTTGTTAATTTGTGGTGGTGATGGAGGTGGGATTCATTGGGGTTTTGATTTGCAGCCGCTCCTGCCGCTATTTGTCACCGTTCATTGCCGGACGTTAACTGTTCCTATCGTCGGAGGTTGATTTTTACAAATTTATCTGAGTCTTTGATAATTTTATCTTCATTTTTGGCAAATATATATGAGTTTTTGTAAAATTTATCTGAATTTTCGTCAAATTTATCTGAGTTTTTGTGAAATTTGTCTGAGTTTTCGACAAATTTATCTTAGTTCTGACCAAATCCATCTGAGTTTCTTGCTATTTATCTGAGTTCTAACACAATTTATCTAAGTTTTTGTGAAATTTATCTGAATTTTCGTCAAATTTATCTGAGTTTTTGTGAAATTTATCTGAGTTCTGGCCAAATCTATCTGAGTTTTCGACAAATCTATCTGAGTTTTCAACAAATTTATTTGAGTTTTTGTGAAGTTTATCTGAGTTTTCGATAAATTTATCTGAGTTCTGGCAAATTTATTTGTATTTTCTTAGACCTCGAGTTCTTCCTCTTCTTCGAGTTCTAGTTTCTGTAACCAGAATCGGACAACATCCTGCTACCTTCTCCTTTGGCATCCCCTCCGGCCAAGATGGCGCGGCGGTGGCGGCGACTGCGTGGTGGTTTGGCGACGTTCCTCCGGTCCAATTCCATAGGCGGCCCTCTCTGTTATGCTCGAAACCCAAATTCCCTCTTCTTTCTATCAAATCCTCATCGCTTCCTATGCCAAAAACCAGATTCTGACGCTACTTCCACCCTCTAATCTGTCCAAACACCATGTGCTTCCCGTCCAGCCACTGCATCTTGGCGGTGCAGACGAAGAACTGCGACCCGTTAATCCCCAGCCTGACATTCGCCATCGAAAGGACTCCGGGCCCGGCGTGCTTCTTGATGAAGTTCTCGTCGGCGAACTTGGCACCGTAGATCGACTCGCCGCCGGTGCCATTCCCGGCAGTGAAGTCGTCGCCCTAGCACATGAATCCAGGGATAACGCGGTGGAAGGCGGAGCCCTTGTAATGGAGGGGCTTCCCGCTCTTCCCAGTGCCCTTCTCGCCCGTGCAGAGGGCGTGGAAGCAGAAGTTCTCAGCCGTGTGCGGCGTCGTGTCTGCGAACAGCTCCATCACATACGGCCGACCGGGGCTCTGCCGACATCCATGTTGAAGAAGACTTTAGGGTCTTTCTGTTGTAGCCCACTACTGTGATCAGCACCAAGCGCCCATCTCCTCTCTCATTTCTCCTTTCTCTCTCTCCTTTCTTCCTCTATTTCTTTTATGCCCTAAGCACCGATTCAACATGTCCGGGTTGAAGACCACCTCATTACATCGTGCGTCAGTTACAGGGGCAATTTAGTCTTAAAAAATGCAAACGTGTGGGTTTAGGGACCTAAGGCTGTAAAGAGTCTAGCTGAGTGGACCATATGCCTTAAAAAGTTTTTCCTTGGACTGGAGGTTGGAAACGTTCAACTCCAGAGACCTTTCGCTAATTTTGCCTTTTTTTCTTTGGAGTTCTTATTCTCATTTCCATTTTAAGGACAACGATTCGGCCTTGAGTAGACACAGTTGCAGTTCAAAACAAAAGTATGAATGTATGATCTCTGCATCCGTGATAGAAGGATCAAGCTTTGAAAAACTCCGTTTCTGTGGCACATAAAAAACCGCCTCTCGTAGTCTCACTTTCTTTCTACATCATTCACGGAAACAAAATCAAAATCCAAGCTCTCTCTCCCCTCCTAACCACCCAAAACTCAGAATACAAAATCCAAGTTATCTTCTTCTTTCTCTCTTCAACCCAATTCAAATCCATTTGCAATCACTTTTCTCCAATAACCCAATCGTTCAAATCAAAATCCATACTGTATTTCTACAAAGCCCAAGAAATCTCAATCAAAATCCAACCTTTCTTTCTCTCTCTCTGCAACAACAGCAGCAGCATCATCAACAACAAAAAAAAAAAAATCCCCAGTAGTTATATACAAGATCCAAGCTTTCTCCACGAGAGAAGATTAGAATCCAATTCCAATCAATGGGTTTTGAGAAAGAAGCAAGTTCTTCCTCCCAAGCCCTCTCTCTCCCCAGAGAAGAAGACCCCACCGTCCCTCTCCTACCCAAACACACCTCTGGCTCTTCTCTCGCCAAGTCCTTCGCCAACATCTTCATCGCCATTGTCGGCGCCGGCGTCCTTGGCCTCCCCTACACCTTCAAGAAGACCGGATGGCTTGCCGGCGTCCTCATGATCTTCGCCGTCTCCGCCCTCACCTACCATTGCATGATGCTCCTCATCTACACTCGCCGCCGGCTTGAGGACTCAAACGGCTGCTCAAAGATCGAATCTTTTGGTGATCTCGGCCTCGCCGTCTGCGGCCCCACCGGAAAATCCACTGTTGATGCCATGATCGTCCTCACCCAGGCCGGTTTCTGCATCAGCTATGTCATCTTCATCGCCAACACCCTGGCCATTGTCTTCAGTTCAGTTGAATTGGGTCGGGTTTTGGTGTTTTCGCCCAAGAGCCTCTATATATGGGGCATGTTTCCATTTCAGTTGGGTCTGAATTCGATTCCTACGCTGACCCATCTCGCCCCCTTGAGCATTTTCGCAGATGTCGTCGACATGGGCGCCATGGGTGTTGTTATGGTGGAGGATGTGGTGTTTTTTCTCAGAGATAGACCGGTTTTGCAGGCGTTTGGGGGGTTCTCATTTCTGTTTTATGGGCTTGGAGTGGCTGTTTATGCCTTCGAAGGGGTTGGGATGGTCTTGCCTCTGGAGTCTGAGACAGCTGAAAAGGAGAATTTTGGGAAGATCTTGGGTATTTCAATGGCTTTTATCTCTTTGTTGTATGCTTCATTTGGGGCATTGGGTTATTTTGCCTTTGGGCAAGAGACCAATGATATAATCACTAACAACTTTGGGAAGGGATGGGTTAGCACTTTGGTTCAGTTGGGTTTGTGTATAAACCTGTTCTTCACCTTCCCTTTGATGATGAATCCAGTTCATGAGGTCTTTGAGAGGAGGTTTTGGGGTGGGAGGTTTTGCTTGTGGTTGAGGTGGGCCGCTGTTCTTGGTGTTTGTTTGGTAGCTCTTTTGGTGCCCAATTTTGCTGATTTCTTGTCATTGGTGGGAAGTAGTGTGTGTGTTGTGTTAGGGTTTGTTTTGCCTGCTCTGTTCCATTTGATAGTTTTTAAGGATGACATGGATTGGAAAAGAATTGGTTTAGATGGTGGGATTGTGGCTTTGGGGGTGGCTTTTGGGGTGTCTGGGACCTACACTTCTCTAGTGGAGATTTTATCAGTAAAGGGATAAACTTTTGAGTTGGTGCATGGTAGTTTTGATCAACATGAGGTACTGTGAATATAAAAATCACATCAACACCTCTTGTTTGTTTGTTGTGTTTGGATGGATTTTGAGAGTTGAATCTCATTTTTAATCAATCAAGTTTCTTATGAACTAAAAATAAAATTATCATTATTTTCCACTTTGATTTTTCTTATATTGTTCTTGTCATTGCACCTCTAGCTAACAGAGTGTAGTTTCTTATGGAATGATGATAAAAATACTATCCTGTTTGCAGGTAAGGAGAAAGTATAGTGTTTAAAGTTTTGTTCTTTTATTTGTCTTGGGATTCTTAACATAGTGCCAATAGGATGTTCCTATATTCTCACGAACCAAAAATATATTTGGTTAGTGTAAATTATTGTTCCCAATTTTGGTCTCACGAGAAGGAATCACAAGATCTTAACTCGCCAGCATAAAAAAGTTGGAACAAAAAATCTTTATTTTATTTTATTTTTTTTTAAGAATAAGAAACAACTTTTTGGCGCATAGTTGGTTCTTACTTATCTCTTACATTTTAAATAGGTCATTTAAAAAGATTTCAAATCCTCTCACTTATTCTAATGGTAGGCCCCATGTTCACAATCCCAAAAAAGTTGGCCCCACTTTGTAATTCTTGACGGTGGGTCACATGGCCACAATCACAAAAGTTGGACCCAAATTATAATTCGTATAATGGTGGGACCACATTATTAGGCTTCATGTTCTAATTTCTAGAGGTGGGTACCACTTGTAATTTCTAAATGTGGGTCATGTATTTTCAATCAAAAGATGACCCCACATTATAAATTCTATAAAGGAAGGTCCATATTGTAAATCCTATGAACGTGTCCTCATATTCTCATTTCTAAAGGCGGGCACCACATTGTAATTTCTAAAGGTAGGTCATGTGTCCACAATCACAAAAAATATGTCACCATTTTTGTCATTCTTAAATGTGGGTCACACGATCATGATCACAAAAGGTGGGCCCACATTGTAAATCTTATGAATGTGGGCCCATATTCTAATTTCTATAGGTGTGTACGATGTTGTAATTTCTAAAGGTGGGTCCCATATTTACATTCACAAAAAGGCGGCCCTACGTTATAATTCCTATAAAGTGGGCCCATATCATAAATCCTATAAATATGGGCCCCGTGTTCTAGTTTTTAAAGGTGATACCAAGTTATAATTTTACAGGTGGGTCCCATATACGACAATAATAGGGTGCTGCAAATAATAAAAGGTGGGTCCCACATTATAAATCCTATGATTCTCTTTCTTCCGTTCTTTGGAGCAAAACTTTTATAATGTTACCAAACAAGTTCTGGATAACATATTCTCAATAAAATAATTTAATATAATGTTGCCAAACAAAATATGGAGAGTATAGTCTCGGCACAACCTGATCTCAGCACAAAGATGCCAAACAGACCCTAAAAGATCAATACTTAGAATCCATTTGTTTGTATGAAATAGAATTCTTTTGAATATTTAGAAATGGGTTCCTATCAAACTGGCTAAAATTAAATAAACATAGGTGGAGATTCACAAATGGTTGTCAAATAGTCATTCCTTTGCAAAAAAGAAAAGAAAAGTCTGATCTCATTTATATTTCTTTATTATTTTTTGTTGAAATCCATTTTACCATAAATTCCTAGAATTCAATTCCATGCAAATAAATAAGATTGTATTGTACCAACATCATATTGTGATGGTTGTTTCGGTAAAGCATATTGCAATAAGTTTGATGAGAAATTGTAAGAACCATTTTACCATAAATTGCTAGAATTCAATTCCATGAAAGCAAATGAGATTGTATTGTACCACCATCATATTGCGATAATTGTCTTGGTAAAGCATATTGCAATAAGTTTGATGAGCAAGGTACATATTGCAATAAGCAAATTTATAGGAATCCATGGGAGGCTTTAATGTTCTTTTTTCTATTTTTTTTCCTTTTTCTTTCTATAGCTGAAAAGTAAACATTTTAATAATCTGCATGACAGCATGAGTTGAGTGAGCGCAAATTTTATGTTTTATCTTTGTTTCGTTTTCTCTTTACCCTTTGATGCGTTCATAAAATTGGAACTGAATCTCGTCTGCATTTCACTCATCTCTCATGAATTTTTGGCTACTGCTAGTAGGTGAAGGTATGTCTTATCTACTCATAAGGCTCTTTAAGTGGTTCAGGAACTTGACTACAAAATAATTACAACGAAGGATTCAGAATTCAGCAAGGAAGAAAAATAAGCTATACGGAAGTTTTTTTTTTGAAGGGCCTATGCAGAAGGGATTTCATTCTATGGATTTTTTTTATCTTTTTTTTTCTAAGCATATTCTATGGTTAGATGTGGGGAAAGTTAGGGAATTCCACGTTAGGTGGAGAAATTAAGAGAAACTCATACAGAAAAAAAAAACCTCTGTTTTTTAAATACATTGTTAGCTCAGGCACCTTCCTCTTTACAGAAACAATCCAGGTTTCATCTCTTGTTGGACCATGATTAGAGTGCATCAATCTTACACTAATAAGAAGAAAAAGGGCAAAAAAAAAAACCCGGCCTTTCACTGAAATCACGTTGGTGCCGCATTAGATAAAACTAAAGATAGAGCTAGAACATCTCATGGCTAAAATAATGAGAATAAGCCCATCTTTCTAAAAGGCTAAAAAAAAGAAGCAAAGGATTAAAGGTGAAAATCAACAAGAATTATCAAACAATTTTTCCTTAAACAGGATACCATTAACCATGAATTCCTCTCATCAATTAATCTTAAGAAAGTGATGACCAATTTATTACTCCTCGGAAACTCATTCTAGGAATTCAATATTATCATATACATGAGTTAATTAACCCTTTGGAATTGGTCTCAAGTAAATGTAAAGAAAGAGGGTTATGTTAGATAGGTTGACATTCCGGGTCCTTTGTCACTACTCCAAATATAAATATTGAGAAAAATATTCAATGAGGCTCATGATAGACTAGAATGAAGAAACAAAATTCATATAGCTGACTTCAATATAGTGAAGACAAAGCTTTGACATTGATGATTAGACATGAGTTAACCCTCTCTTCAAAAATGTGCTATCTTAAGAACGGCTTCTTATCCGAATAGTGAGGAGCGTCAGTTTTTACTTGGTTATCTGGGGTTTAAATTTGGATACATCACTTTTGTGCGTTTGTGCTGGCATCCTTCTCATTTGAGTGGGATGTCTTCCTGTGTGTGTGGCTGGGTACCAAACAGAAGAAAAAAAAATGATAATAACAATTTATTGTCTTCAATGAAGCAAAATATTAACAAGATGTCTGGCACCGCCACGCAGCAGCCTTCAGTGAATTACAAACAAATGTGATTACAATGTCTAGATGACAACAAAACAAATGTGATTACGATGTACAGATTCAGTATCACTGACAATATTATAATAAACTTAAGAACGTAAGTAGCATGTGATTCAAATGGCAAGGTTTGATTTGCTCTCAATATAAAATAAACTTAAAAAAGAATGTATGTATTATCTGATTCAAATGGGTAGGTATGATTGGCTAACAGTATAATAAACTTAAAACAAACGTAAGTGATAACTGAGTCAAATGGCAAGTTATGACTGGCCAAGGCATCTAGTAAACATTTTATTTTAATTTTTTCAGCAAAAGGGGGCTGGGTCCCGAGAGACGGAAGTAAGAGGTGAAAAACCTACAAACACTGGAGAAAACTTGTATATGTGAGGAGAGACGAACTCTCACTTACGAGGAGAGGGAAACTAAGGGTTGGCAGGGGTTTGTGTTTCCGGGGGTCAAACCTTGGATATCTCAGTGAGAACTGTCAAGTCATATCAATCGGGTAGTTCTCCGGCAGACATTTGATTAGTAGCTCAGAATCTCTTTATTTTATTTTTTTCTCACTGCTGCATACTAATTAGTAATGACTAACTAGTGACCACTGAGGGCACGTTTGGCAACGGTCTTTGGGTAGGATTCCTCACCCAAAATCCACCATATCGCAGATTTCTATTGTTTAGTTCATCATGGATTTGTTCATCATGGACCGCAGACTTCAGCACTATTGATTATTTGTAGAGTCAGAACCCCCCCCCCCCCCCCCCCCCAATCGGATCCATGGAATCCGCATATCGTCGGATTTGCGGAGCTACAGTGTTCCTGGAAGGTAATATATGGCAGACCTGTTTTTGCACTTTTTTGGTTTTAATGGGCCCCACATCAAGATCTGAACCGATGATTGTGTTAAGAAGGTCCATAACGGCTATGTCCCAAAATTTCAGCCGTTGATTCATCCTAGATCTTGAGATATTTGCAAAACCGTCTGGACAGTGACGATAAGAGACTATGACGGTAAGGTACAGTGACGGTAATATGGCCCTAATAAATTCTTACTTTAGGAATGTACCTTTTAGATTCTCTAATCAAGATCCAAACTGTTAGTCACCTTTAAAAACTCCAAAACGGCTACCTCACCAAATTTCAGCCGTTAATTCCTCTTATATCTCGAGATATGTGCCAAAAGGTCATTAATATTAACAGTAAATATATACCGGGTGCACTCACAGTCTGTTTTTTTCCATTTTTTTAGTTTGTGTGGGGTCCACAATCAAGATCGGAACCGTTCATTATTTCGGGAAGGTCAGACGCGGTAAGCTCACCAAATTTCAGCCGTTGATTCATCTTATATCTCGAGATATGTGTCAAAATGTCATTACTGTTAACAGGATATTTATACCGGGTGCACAGACAGTCCGTTTTTTCCATTTTTTTTGGTTTGTGTGGGGGTCCACAATTACGATGGTAACCGTTCATTATTTCGGGAAGGTCAGATACGGTAAGGTGATCAAATCTCATTCATTGATTCATCTTATATCTCGAGATATGTGCCAAAACTTCATTACTGTTAACAGTAAATACATACCGGGTGCCAAAACAGTTGCCAAACATGGAAATCTTTATCAGGAATTATACTTGATTCTTTCGAGATGGAGAGAATCCTTTAAACAGAGGATTCCTCCTGCTAACATGGACCGTTGCCAAACATGCCCTGAGCTATGGGTAGATTCGAAATTGGCAAGTAAAACATATGAGGTTTCAATTTGAGGATTTTCCTCCTCTGCACTGTATGACGTCAGGGTCCACTGGTTTACTTTGAAGATTGGATCCTCTACTTCTTCAGCATATTACTGCTTATAATATCCTTTCAAAGTAAGGAAAGTTCCTAGGCTTATTGGCCTAGCCAAACAATAATAAAAACAAGGGACTTCATTTATCTTTCAATTTGTCATAAGCAGGTTTTAGGGACGTTGTTAACGGTCTAATCTAAAACAATAAAAATGAAAATGTTCAGCAAGGGAGAAGGTTAGATTTATTAGCTTAGCTATATGTTAAAAAGAATATTTCCACATGGTGGTCATCTTGTGGAAGGCAATTAAAGTGCAATATTAAAGAAAACAGACCATGTCCAAAGGCAAAACCCCCTGAATTTCACGCGTGCCCCTGCCACCTTGACCAACATTCGGTTGGACTGCCCAGAGTAGGAGCATAGGACAGGGGCGGACCTATGCTATATGGACTTGGGGCGACCTGCTCCAGAAAATGCCAAGGTTGGCACATGCCCCCATTCAAGTAAAGTCATCACCCCATCTAGGCCCATACCCCGTTCTAATAAAGTTGTCACCCCACCCAAGTTTGAAAAACCAATAGTTTTTTGCTCTAGGTCTCAAAGATCTTCCGAACGAAAAACCTCCCAACCCTCCGTTGAATCGTTCTCCTTTTTCCACTTCCGACTCAAGCAGTTCGATTCATACGCAATAGCACGGAACAAAGGTCTGCCCTCTCTCTCTCAAACTCCTTTTCTTTTATGAGTATCTCTTCTCTTTCTTCCTCCGCACTTGGATTCACCAACAATATTACTCTCTCTATATACAAATAAGAGATAGTGATGGGATTACTACCTTTGAATAAAATAGATATGGGCAAAATGCATTCGATGAATTGAGTCTCTTTCTTGTATTTTTTCTTTTTGAAAATGTGTGTCACTCTTTCTACACACAAACAAAGTTGTTGTCTTTTACAAACTTAAACGACATGCATTGAAACCATTCACATGTAAGTAGTTTTGGTAGTTTGGCTGCGTTTTAGTTCATTCTTGCTATTGTAGTATTTGGTTTATATAATGTTGGGTAACGGTCCTGTAAGGACCGTCCTCACCTAAATGTATATGGACTCATCCCCATCGTCTAAATTTGGTCCAGATCCAACGATTCTTATGGCTCCCTTATAAAACATGAGAGGGAAATGAAAAGTGGAAAAAAAAAAACCCACGCTGTGTTTTCGCCCAAATCCAAACGAAATGGAGGCTTGAGGAGCACCTGGAAAAATCGCCAGAATCGAATCAGGTAGATCGATCCCTCTCTCCCTTGCGTCTCTGGCCTGGGTTCTTCTCTCGCGGGATCGTCTCACTCTCCCGGAGCCAAATCGAGCCCTAGATCCCGCTTTCGCCCAAATCCAACGGAATGGAGTCTTGAGGGTCACCTGCTCCATCTCTCCCGGAGCCAAATCGCGCCATCGATCCCTGCGTCTCATCTCTCTCCTCTCTCGGCGTCCCATTTCACACTGTTCTCTTTTGCCCAAATCCAACAGAATGGAGGCTTGAGGAGCGACTGTAAACAATTGCCGGAATCGAATCACGGAGATCGATCATGATCTCCCTGCGTCTCCTCTCTCAAACCTCTCCATCTCGGCCTCCCATTTCTCTCTAATCTCTCACGACGTCCCGGCGGCACGAAAAATCCCCCACGCTGTTGCTTTTCCCCAAATCCAACGGAAGGGAGGACTGAGGGTCACCTGCCCCATCTCTCCCGGAGCCTGGTCATATTTCATTTGAAGAACATTGCCTTTTTTTTTTTTTGCCTGTTATTACTGCACCCACTTGGAAAAAGTTTTATCCTGATTGTTTGTATTGGTTCATTCTTCTAATGGGTAGAGCTGTAATGGGTGTTGGGTGTTGCCGATGCTATGAATCGAGAGGAGAAGCCATCTACCCATCTGATTGCACAGCGGGGATATCTGATGTGTACTTGGATCCTTGTTCTGGCTCCTTTCTCTTTGTCTTTACCCACATAAACATTCCCTAGCAGGCTATGACACTAGCACGGTATTGTAGAAAATAATAGAAAGAAAGACCATTAACATGGATGAATCTTTACCAAAGAAGGACTGATCAATACTCAAATGGTCATTTCATTAAGGTAAACATATAGTTTATTGTTCATTTCAGTTTGATTATAATCATAGTGCAAGATCCTAGCTACATAAGCATATATGCTTTACACTTGTTTCACACAAACTAGTCATACCCAAGTTTTGAAAATCTAAGTCATCAGATAATATTCCCAAATGTTTTCTTCTGCAGTTGCAATTGTCAGGTTTGTCTATTTCTTCCCCAGGCTACAAGACCAACAAGAAAGACTAATTAAATGGGGGAGAGAGACAGAGACAGAGACAGAGACAGAGACAGAGACAGAGAGAGAGAAACAATAATATACCAATTAAGTCTTCAATAATCTAGGACACCAACAAGAAAGACTAATCAACTGAGGGTCTTGATTTGCACATATTACTTTTCTTTTATAAAACTGGACATATATACCCTACAATAGTTTATTTATTTTTTGAAGTGACCAAGAGATGAAGTCATGTGCAATGTTTATATTTGATCAACAATTTGGAGCCCTTAAATGAGACACTTGTAAACGAGCACTGAACATGAGATTTTGGGATAAATGCACTTTCATTTAAAGCATCACATTTGATTACTTTCTCATAATCTATGCCCAATGGGTTCCTTTCTTATTTATTGATTACTATTACAGCTCCAACCAGGTCATATATTTGCTATACATGGATGACCCTATCTCTTTCCACCCAGCACTGTTCTCCCAGACGTTACCCGTCGGTAATGAGGTAGAAGAGTTCTCTAGCTCCGATCATAGTGGTGGGTCACCTAACCACCATGGAAACACTCAGGTATTTCTCAAATGAAATATTTTGGGAGTTAATTTATTTTATTTTATCCACATTTTTTTTGTTGAGAATATATCCCTGAAATTTTTTTCCTTCATGTCTATTATGGGTTTGTTGTTCACATTTGGCTATGGATGAGAAGATGGAATCAGCTGCATCTTCCATGAGTAAAATATTCATGCCTGATGTAGATGATGATAAAACCCCACAGGTCAGAATGTATTTTTATGACTTGGAAGAAGCGTACGAATTTTATAATACTTATGCGAGGGCTGCAAGTTTTGGTGTTGGGCGTGGTTCAGATAAAAAAAAAAGGGGTGAAGTATATTGGAAGCAGTTTATGTGTGCCAAACAAGGTCAAAGAATTGAACGGGGCTATGTGGCACAGAAGCGTGTTCCATATACGAGAGAAAAATGTGGAGCAGAGATGATTGTGAAAAAAATCACAGTCGGTCATTGGGTTGTTAACAAATTGGTTGTAGAACACACTCATGTCTTATCTACTCCGCGTAAAACCCATATGTTTCGTTCACATCGAAAGATTACTCCGGCTCATAAAAAATTAATAGATGCTTTTGAAGAGAATAACATACGTCCTGCAAATCAAATGGGACTCTTAAGCACACAAGCTGGTGGTTCAGGAGCAGTTGGTTTCAATGAGCAGGACATGAGAAATCACCATCGGGACAAGCAGAAAGCAAAGAAGGGGCGAGATGGTAGTATGTTGCATGAGTATTTCGAATACATGAAAGAGATGAATCCAGGTTTTAATTATTCTATAGAGACAGATGATAACAATCAAATCAAGCATGTTTTTTGGGCAGATCATCTATGCAGGCTTTCTTACATCGTTTTTGGTGATGTTGTTACTTTTGACACAACATATCAAACCAATAAATATGATCTTATTTTCAGTGCATTTATGGGAGTAAATCACCATGATCAAACAGTCATTTTCGGAAGTGGTTTTTTATCAAATGAGAGTTTTGATTCATTTGTGTGGCTATTTGAACGTTGGTTGGAAGCTATGCCTGCGGGTCCACCAGAAGCAATTGTAACAGACCAAGATCCCGCGATGAGGAAAGCAATTAATCATGTTATGCCTGCCACCCGACATCGATTCTGTGTTTGGCACATTATGCAAAAGTTGCCATCCAAGTTAGGCGGAATTGCAGTTCATGCTGACGGGCTTATGGATGCAATAAATAAAATTGTTTACAATGCTGTCTCAATTGATCATTTTGAGATGGAATGGGCCAGGTTACGAAATCACTATAATTTGAAGGAAGACAGTTGGCTAGAAGACATGTACACGCTTCGTGAGATGTGGGTACCAATCTTTTTAAAGGGTATGTTTTTTGCTGGAATGTCATCATCGCAAAGAAGTGAAAGTTTCAATGCCTTCCTTAAACAATTTGAAACACATAAGTGTGGTTTGCATGACTTTATGATGCGCTTTGAACGTGCCATCACACGTCAAAGGTATAAAGAGTTAAAAACGGAGCATGAAAACTTGCAAACGAAACCAAAGCTCCTCACAGATTTGGGGATGGAGGAACAAATGGCCGGAATTTATTCGAGAAAAATTTTCAATGAGTTTCAGGTACAATTCATGGCAATGGTCTCATCCGTTCCCAAACTTGTAAATGAAGACGCGGCAGAGAGCATTTATGATGTTTGGTCCATGAAAAACAATTGCAAAACTTCCCAAAGGGTCATTTTCAAGAAAGATTCTAAATGTGCAAACTGCTCTTGCAAACTTTTTGAGTTTCGAGGAATTCCTTGCAGTCATATAATTGCTGCGTTGAAACACGAGATGATATTTACCTTGCCTGAGCATTTTATATTAAAGAGATGGACTCGTCATGCGAGAGATGGTACGGAATATAGCAAATGTGTGATGGTGGGGAATACTAGTGGTGGTAACTCGTTGATTGTCCGGCATGGTGATTTGTCTTATTGGGGTAACATGGTTTCTAATGAGGCAAGTATGTGTTCAAAGACATACGAATATGCAATAAATGTGCTGAATGATCTTCATAAAATGTGTCGCAAAATGAATCAACTTGAACTTGGAGGAGAACATACATCGAATGGAAAAAACAAAGTGGTTAGTGATGCGGTGCAATTGATTGAACCACCTCATGCTACAACTAAGGGCCGTCCGAAAAGGCTAAAGTCATCAAAGGAGAAAGCTCAAAAGAAAGAACGACTTTGTCGTGGATGCAATCAGCGTGGTGTTTCACATGACAAACGGAATTGCCCAGCCATCTTAAATAGGTAGTGATTTGATAATTTTTTTTTCATTTTACATATTTTTAGTTTACGACACTAATTATGTTGCATGTGTTTTATTTTCAGGGGGACTGAAGACTTACGTGTGGACATTCCAATAATCCCAGAAGCTCCATCTGATACACCTAATGAAGACAGCTCTTCGGATGTGTCTGGTTCCGATGTTAACCCATGAATATGACATTTGGTTTATATTTGTAGTTGAATGGCCAAGTTGTTTTTGTCAAATTTAGATTTAGATTTGATGATGTATGTCTTGTTGAATGATGTATTTTGAATGTTAAATTTGATTATAAGTTTGATGCCCAGTTTGAGATCAAATATTTTGTTGGATTTGTACCATGTGGTTGCTAGTGGCAGGTGTAACTACATATTTAGATTCAAAAGATTTCACTTCAGGTGTAACTGCATATGAGGAAACCACCATGTATGAAGAGGTTTAAATTAACCGGCCAGATGGTGCCTTTTCAGCTTCCAAAATCAGACATACTCTGGCTAGAGACATAATCTCTTACCAATTCCAATCTTGTTGGGTTCGTTGAATCTTACATGACCCAGAGTGTTGCTTTAAAAATCCATTCAAGTGGTGCACTAAGCATGTCACATTTGCTTTGTGCAGACAACTAAATTGTGTTAGTTTGGAACCTTTTTTTAGCTTATCATATATGTGTTACTCCAGGCGAGCTTTGACGCCCCTAATGGCAACAATCCAATTGCTATAGACTTCACAGGAATGGGTAAGGGTGAGGCATGGATTAATGGGCTGAGCATTGGACGCTATTGGCCGACCTACATTTCTCCTGATAATGGTTGTGGAAGTTCCTGCAACTACAGAGGACCTTATAGTTCTGGCAAATGTTTGAAGGGTTGTGGATCACCATCTCAGAAGATGTAAGTTTGGAGCATTTTGCCTTTGGTCAAAACTCCTTTATGCTGGAACCTTTCTCTACATTTCTTGAGATGATTGGGTGTGGTATTGCTCATTTCCAGGTACCATGTGCCTCGTTCATGGATTCAACCCAGCGGTAATACACTTGTGCTTTTTGAAGAGATGGGTGGTGATCCCACACAGATATCTTTTGCTACAAGACAAGCAGAAAGCTTGTGCGCTCATGTGTCTGAGTTACACCCACCACCCCTCGATGCATGGGGATCTGATCTACAGATCGGACAGAAATCTGGTCCAGTACTCCGCTTGGAATGCCCATCTCCAGATCAGCTCATCTCTAGAGTCAAATTTGTGAGTTTTGGAACTCCCCAAGGGACATGTGGGACTTACAGAATCTAGAAGCATGGAAGTTCACAATCTAAGTGACTCAACTGTGTATCAGCTGCAGTAAGAAAAGAGATTGTAAATAGCTTGCACATGGTCTCATTTCTCAGGCATGATGTATATTGGGTTAGGTGGTGCCAAATAAACTTCTCATCGACATGGTTGGCCAGAGCAACATTCCATTAGTGCCAGAGCATTTCCATTTTAGTTTAAGAATTTATCAAATACTCCTATGATAATCATTCAGAACACGACAGCAAGAAACATAAAGAAACAACCTTTACAAATAAGAAATTGAAACTAAAGATTGAGAAAATTAGTAGCCCCCATGATGGAAATACACAAAGCGTTAAATACAACCACCATGGAAATACACAAAGCGGGAAATAGTTCCATCTTCTATTATAGAAGACATGTTGTTCATCTTACTTCATGCCTAGCTAAAAAGGAAACCCAAATTATTATAGAACATGTGACTATAATAGCATGATAAATTTTTCGAAGATACACATTTTGAATTTTCTCTACTTCAATAAAATCACGCACTGAACTTTCCAACTTTTCAACGATTGTAGTCAAATTGCTCATTTCTTCTCTACGGTTGTCTCATTGAAAAGTCGATGAATTAGCTTCAGGTTGCTGCCAATTTGCTACTTCATCCATCCAGAGGAACGCACCACAACCATTTTCATTCTGCATAAAGATTTACCCACATAAAAAATAGTTAATGTTGGATTTGAAACCTTGACAATGTATATTGATTGATCTATGAGGTAGCCTAAACACCCTTACATTCCAATTCGGACATTTCCAAAATTTTCTATTAGGATTCAACTGCGTACGAGAAGTATATAATTTCATGTCTCCTGCTCCACATCGGCATTTTGGAGTACAATCAGAACGGATTGTATTAGAAGATGACATTCTGAACAAAAGAAAAAAAAAATTCAGGTAGGCATAAAAAAAAATTATTATATGAATCAAACCAATTCCATGTTCAGAAAAAAAAATGACCTGCTTGGAGCTGTAATAGAAATCAATAAATAAGAAAGGAACCCACAGGCCACAAACGAATATAGATGAATCAGAAATTCAGCATGCATAGATTCATCATGTGCATTGGATGAGGTTATTGATCAAACCAAAAAAGAAAAGAAAAAAAAACACAGAATGGCACAGGTTTTACTCTGCCTATACATCAATAAAAGTCAGTTCAATCACCTAGATATGTCACTAAGGAACCCTGAAATGAAGGTTAGAACTCTGGTTGTGTGCAATGTCCTCTCTTATTGCATCTATCATTAACCCTAAACGAACAACCATAATAGGTTAATCCACACTTTACTTGATACAAAAATGGCTTCAGATCTAGCCATCAACCATTTTTTCCCCTATTTGTGTGGATGTTGTAGTAGTCTAATCTCAAGTGGTGAAACAAGAGATTGGCATTGTGTTTTTATCTTGACTCTTCATTTGCTAGCCTTTAGAGTAGATACTTTGTCTATGTCCACCGACATGATCAGATTCTGCTAATGACTAATCCATGAAACCTTGTACAAGAAGTAAGGCCAATGGGTCCTTCACATGATAGTATGGAATCCTAGCATAACAGAAATGAGATTCAAATACAAGACATGTAGGCCTATTGGTCCCCTTATATAAAAAGATAGTATGGTGAATTATCTATAAGTACCTTTATATCAACTGTCTTGTTACATTTCCCTTGACCATATGGTCAGTAGTATATGATGGGTTTGTTTTATATACATACATATACAAGGATATGTATAAATATATCTATATAAAGAGTTAATCTAACAATTTCTCTATTTTCTTCACTTAAAAACTAAGTAGACAGTAGATATAGAAACAAAGAATAATTCAAAACTATTGCCAATGGCCAGTACCACCAATGAGGTTGATTTTTGAAATACAGATAATCCAATAAATTCTATTTTTTTATGATTGGATCAGTGAACCTCAACTATATATCACATGTCTTGTGTTCAACTGGATATATTTACAATATTCGATATTATGTGAAGGTCCAAAACCACATGTGACTTTATCCCAAAATCTCATGTTCAATGCTCGTTTACAAGTGTCTCATTTAAGGGCTCCAAATGGTTGATCAAATATAAATATTGCACATGACTTCATCTCTTGGTCACTTCAAAAAATAAATAAACTATTGTAGGGTATATATGTCCAGTTTTATAAAAGAAAAGTAATATGTGCAAATCAAGACCCTCAGTTGATTAGTCTTTCTTGTTGGTGTCCTAGATTATTGAAGACTTAATTGGTATATTATTGTTTCTCTCTCTCTGTCTCTGTCTCTGTCTCTGTCTCTGTCTCTGTCTCTCTCCCCCATTTAATTAGTCTTTCTTGTTGGTCTTGTAGCCTGGGGAAGAAATAGACAAACCTGACAATTGCAACTGCAGAAGAAAACATTTGGGAATATTATCTGATGACTTAGATTTTCAAAACTTGGGTATGACTAGTTTGTGTGAAACAAGTGTAAAGCATATATGCTTATGTAGCTAGGATCTTGCACTATGATTATAATCAAACTGAAATGAACAATAAACTATATGTTTACCTTAATGAAATGACCATTTGAGTATTGATCAGTCCTTCTTTGGTAAAGATTCATCCATGTTAATGGTCTTTCTTTCTATTATTTTCTACAATACCGTGCTAGTGTCATAGCCTGCTAGGGAATGTTTATGTGGGTAAAGACAAAGAGAAAGGAGCCAGAACAAGGATCCAAGTACACATCAGATATCCCCGCTGTGCAATCAGATGGGTAGATGGCTTCTCCTCTCGATTCATAGCATCGGCAACACCCAACACCCATTACAGCTCTACCCATTAGAAGAAGGAACCAATACAAACAATCAGGATAAAACTTTTTCCAAGTGGGTGCAGTAATAACAGGCAAAAAAAAAAAGGCAATGTTCTTCAAATGAAATATGACCTGGCTCCGGGAGAGATGGGGCAGGTGACCCTCAGTCCTCCCTTCCGTTGGATTTGGGGAAAAGCAACAGCGTGGGGGATTTTCCGTGCCGCCGGGACGTCGTGAGAGATTAGAGAGAAATGGGAGGTCGAGATGGAGAGGTTTGAGAGAGGAGACGCAGGGAGATCATGATCGATCTCCGCGATTCGATTCCGGCAATTGTTTACAGTCGCTCCTCAAGCCTCCATTCTGTTGGATTTGGGCAAAAGAGAACAGCGTGAAATGGGACGCCGAGAGAGGAGAGAGATGAGACGCAAGGATCGATGGCGCGATTTGGCTCCGGGAGAGATGGAGCAGGTGACCCTCAAGACTCCATTCCGTTGGATTTGGGCGAAAGCGGGATCTAGGGCTCGATTTGGCTCCGGGAGAGTGAGACGATCCCGCGAGAGAAGAACCCAGGCCAGAGACGCAAGGGAGAGAGGGATCGATCTACCTGATTCGATTCTGGTGATTTTTCCAGGTGCTCCTCAAGCCTCCATTTCGTTTGGATTTGGGCGAAAACATAGCGTGGGTTTTTTTTTTTTTTTTTTCCACTTTCATTTCCCTCTCATGTTTTATAAGGGAGCCATAAGAATCGTTGGATCTGGACCAAATTTAGACGATGGGGATGAGTCCATATACATTTAGATGAGGACGGTCCTTACAGGACCGTTGCCCTATAATGTTAATTGGTTTAAACATCATGTGTTTTAACCATGCAATAAGTGGAGACTATTAGTAGTTGTCGTTGATTTTGATGTTTTCAATTAACTATCGTCCACCCCATCCAAATGAAAATCCTGAATCCACCATTGGCCCATAAGAAAATCTTCCCATAGAAAAATGTACAGTTGTGATACCAATCTTTTCAGTTGCGTCGTGCAAGTCTAGATCGATCCACTAGTATTGACGGGGGCTACCGCCTGAAATATCTAACCTCTAAATATAAAAGGCCTCCATGTAGTCTTTGGGCTAAGTTTATTAGCCACTCTAGATTTTCCTTTTGCAGTAGTGGGAAATTCTATATTCAGATCTCACCTATAGAGAATCAAAATTCTCTCTATTAAGAAAAATCAACGCATATTTTTGCTTTTCCATACAAAAAAGTGCAGCACTAAACGATGGAAAAGAGACTGCTTAGAGTACTCAAGCGTAAAACATGTGAATTCAATACACAGAACTAATTACCTATTTTATCTGGACCCAGTTCCTATCACAGTGAGACTTGCCCTAGAGACTGTACCCATGGGACATTTATATTAAGCAGTTTGGATTTTATAAGTAGGCCCTGCTGATTGAGCTCTATGGATCTGAACTTTCCAATATCATACTCATACCTTAAGTTACATGTAAATGAACGTGACAAGATCATGTCCCAATCCCAGCCAGAATGACAAAATCAGACCGTACACTCATAGGTGGGCCCCACAATCACACATTAGATATGGTATATGGGCTGTGTGGGGAGATTTTCAAGACACCAGGATTATGCTAATCACGGCTATAAGATGTCAATTAGCACTTTCACGTGCCATCCAGACATGCCTCGGCCGCCGGGACAAAGGCTTCAGCCGAAACCAGACTGATTTCGGCTGCTAGCGCCGAGTTCGGCTACCAAGGATCGACTTCAGCTGAGAGCCTGACCCCGGCCGAAGGACCCGGGACGGAAGCCGAAATGAAGAAGAACCCTTCTTGCTCCCCACGCCTGCCACGTCATTGGACACGTGGCAGAATGGGGGCGCGAGCCAGTGGGACAGATGCGACATCCCAGCCGTCCACAATCTTCGCCAGATCGCTGACAGGGCGGCATCCAGCGGCTGTAGCCAAATCAAGGCAAAGCCCGAGGATGGATCCGATGGGACTTCTACCGCCAAAGGCGTCCAACATGATCTGGCCCAACAAGACATGCATTTAATGCAATGTGGGCTGATCGGACTGGCAATAAATGCCTTGTGGGCTGAGATGGACCCGCATTTATTACTTTGTGGGCTGATAAGAGCTTCCCTATCAAATCAAGGGACTCACTCTAAAATATCATCCAAAATATCAAGTAGAGTCCTCTATAAATAGGACCACATTCCATAACCAAGGTACGCAATATACACACTTGAGAGCTGTTACTCTGCTTCTCTTCTTCCTCTCCTTCCTTAGTACAAGTTCACACACTAACTTAGGCATCGGAGAGCCTTGCGCCACCTAGGTCAGGGTCCTCTGACCGTTTGTTCTTCCCTTTCAGGCTTTGAGGCAGCTGATCTTCACCTTACATTTGGATAAGTCCTATCAGGCACCCTCTAATCTTGTGAGTCAGTCTGGTTTCAGCTGAAGCCTTTGTCCCGGCAGCCGAGGTGTGTCTGGATGGCACGTGAGAGTGCTAATTGACATCTTATAGCCGAGATTAACATAATCCTGGTGTCTTGAAAGTCTCCCCACACATGGGCAATCAATCAACTTCTAGCCATTAATTTTGTGGACATATTTAAGCCCACTTCACGACTATTCAGCCCTGATTGAACTCATGACCTACCAAATGAGCTTGGAAACTCTAGCTGACCATAATGAATAAACAAATGACTGTTGGGAGTTAAACTTACTTCTTTAACTACAAAGGAATTCAATTAAACAAAGAGCAAAATTACTTTTCAAAATAACTTCGCTAGTCTTTTATTTTCGAGAACTCATCCCTAGGGGCACGCACATACAAACCCTCTAATCCACGAACACCGAGTAGCACTGAAAAGGTAAAATCGATTACCTCCTACATTCTATTTGCCAAAACCTTATAGAAATCAGCCTGTTTAAATCAAATCACTCCATTGACTAGCCGGTGTAAAGTTAGGAAAAAATCCAGGAAAACGAAAGAGCCCATTCACCTACATGCATCTAATATAACATCTAAGTGTCCACAAGCCATGAAAACGTAAAAAATTCAAGATTCCACAGCCACATATAAAATCCAGAAGAAAGACAGATATTCCACATAACCACTAAATCATGCTATGGGCAATCATTATCATGCTAAGAACATGTATTAGTAGTTAGAGAAGAAGAATGAGAGGAGTTTCTTCCAAGAGCGCGTGGGTGCATGTTTTTTTTTTTTTTTTGCTATTGGAGGGTTCCCAACCCTTTGGGCTGGATTAATCTCTCTGGTCCCAGAAAAAAGCCGGATAAACTCCCCTGTAGTCCCAGTATGGTAGTATAGTTTTGAACCTACAACCTTCGGATGCAGCGTGCGTGCATGTTGGTGTTGGGAACTTGGAAAGTGATTTGGACGATTATATATTATCCATATCCTAAATCCAAACTTACCCAAAAAGTTTAAATATCTACTCACCCAAATCCACTAATAAGATGAACGGCTAGGGATGTTCATGCCCAGGTGGAACAATATTTAGGTCCGGGCTGAATTGTAACCCTTAGATCCAAGCCCGGACCAAGCCCTAACCGAGACTAGCCCGCATAAAATAGGTGAAGCCTGAGCTTGTTTGATATATATTTTTTTTAAATAAAGGCCATCATTAGGGCTGATTTCTTTATTAGAATTTTTGACAAAAATTTGGGATGTTAGAGGTTTTTTTAGCATTTGCAAATGCTTTATTTCTTTTTTAGTATTTTAAAGTTTCAGTCACTTGAAAGGTCTTAAATGACTTTTGAGAATTAAAAAATCCCAGCCCGTTTGTGTTTTGGTGGAATTTCTAAATGTTCAAATACACGCTAGCGTCCAGGAATTTCACCTTGTCTGAAAATTCTAAAATTTCCCGAATAAGAATTTCTTGAGTTCTAGCAAAGAAACATGCCTTTAATTAGAAAGAGTTATAATAACTTAGTTGCCTGTGATGAATTTGTATAAGCAACACATCATGCGGGGGTCCCATTTTAAAAATAAAATTAGGCCCACTTCACAACTATTCAGCCCTGTTTTCGGGTCTAGGGCACGTTCGCTCATGGGCCCAGCCCGTATGATTAATGGGCCCTACTGGGCCTTTGATAAGACCCTCTTAAGCCCTCGTCCTATCCTACTTGATAAAAATCGCTCCTTTCCCTATAGTTTTCTGCAAAGAAGAGAGAGAGAAAGCATGGAGATGATGGTGAAGAAGTATCAGCAGAAACTTAGAAAGGTTAGAGATGAAATGGATCGATGGGAACAGCTTCAATCTCGATTCATCACCCAATTCAGAAACGCTTCCTCCATCATCCAAAGATTGCCGGTTCGGTTTCTTCTCCATCATACCCACCAAGTGTTTGATGTAATTCTTGGCCCGAATTAAATGCCAACCAAGTGTTTGATGTAATTAATGGCATGGGTTGAGCGCACTACAGGCTTAAATTGAACTGGGTACCTTTGGTGTCTTCCATATGAGAGAATTATTGTGAAATTGAGGTTTTGGAGCAATGGTGATGAATTTGGTTTTCACTAACACTTGATGAAGCATCTTCGTCAACACCTCTTAGATAGAATTCAATTAGCACTTTCAGATGAACTTGTGGGAAGGGGAAATAAGTGACACCTTACTTGGGTGTAGAACAATAAACAGTAGTATTAACTCTTAGTGATTTAATTTGAGAATGAAACTTCATAATGAAAGCATCATACCCTGCCTATTGGCATTCCGAATATGATGAAAAGAAGCAACTTCTAAATGCCATTTGTGAGGCTAGAGGCGCTTTGGATTGAAAAAACGGAAAAAAAAAAAATGAGTTGCTTTGAAGTGATTCCTTTGGATGAAGGTTCTGATGGGCATAAGTTTTCATGCTTTGATTTATCTCAACTTATTGATTCGACTCATTCAGCCATCTTGGTTCCACTTACTTTCCAATGAACTTTGAGCACTTCTTAAGCAATTTGTTTATTTTTTATAAGATGCTGCATTAGACTTTACAGTTTCTGGCTGTGAAAAAATTGCATGCATGTGGAAAAATAATAAAATGATGTGCGGAGCTTGTGTTAATCAGGCTGCCATTGTTTTTAGATTCTCTCCTGTTAATCATTCTTTTGTCAGTTGTTATTATTGTTTTCACTTTTATCCTGTTGAGTCACCTTGATCCTTTTCAGATTTCAGATACTGAACTTTTGTTTACCTTCAGTTGGGTGGTTTTCACTAGTCACTTGCATAAAAGAGAGTCTCCTTTTAAATTGCCTGAAATTTTCATTTTATGTTTCGTCAGTGTATTAATTTGTTCTGTAAGTTTCATTCCCAGATGCTTGGCGACAGTAAAAATTATGGGGAACTAGCAGGTGTCCATGGCCTTAAGGAGGTGCTTTTGGGAAAACAGATGGAGTCTTTGGGAAGCATATTTTGTTCGATGAGAGAGACATTGTAAGCTTCTATCATTTTTATGGCCCGCTAAAAGAAAATTTAGTTTTCCATTTTCCTATTTAGTGCATAATGCTATTTGCGTAATATACCATTGAGATGCTCATGATGCAAGGTTATGATGGAGTAGGAACAGCAAATGAACTCCAAAGTCACTTGTCCTTTCTACTAGATTATGTTTTAGCATGCAAAAGTGAAAAGACATAGATTGATGCTCCAGTTCTACAGAGGATTTAAAAACACGATCCTATTTCTTACATTTCCAAGATACAAGAATCCCCTAAGAACATCTACCATTGTGTTATAGAGCAGCAGTGATTTTGTTCATTAACTTAATTTGCATCGACCTACATAATAGCTAGATAAAGGGATGAATGGGCAGGAAAGATAAGTCTATGCTCAACAAGACCTTTAAGATGTCTAATGATTATAAAACGTTATTCAATATGATTCCATGCATCTACAGTGAATTGACTGACACTATGAACTACATACCAGATGTTGGATCAAGTCATAGTCAAATATATACAACTTCCATCCAGCTTCCTACTTCCTGGGTTGGAGATGGGATGTCCATGATCTATGCCATATTTTTATTTTAGTTTCATCAACTAAGATCAAATACTTTAGTATCTATTTTGTTTGAAAGATGAGCAAACCTTTTGCAGAAGATTGCACAATAGTTTGTACTGAAGGATGATTTGTGATATCCTTGAATATCATGATTCATGAATAGCCACAGGCTTATTCCTAGAAATAACAATGTCTTCAATGTAGGTTGGCTGTGCCCATTGAAAAAGTAATCGTAGGAATAACAAGGAACTATATTAAGTTTGATCAACTACCCCTTATTGTATTGTGGATCCAAAATACAAACCAAGCTTGTGGACCTTGTTTGAACTGATAAATAGACCAATGAAGATGACCTAAGAGAGTTGGACCCCTGGCCCTGATATTAGTGCTACCGGGAAAGTGCATTTACCTATGTAGAATTGACCATGATGTACTTGCCACAATTTCAAGTGTGCAAACTATTGTTGTTTTGGCCTTCAAGGAGAAAGTTTGATCACAATCCATTGCACATTCTTGTCTATTTTGGAGGGCCACAGGCCTGCAAGAGAAGGTAAAAAGTCAGCTGGGCAGTTTACAAGATCCTAGATGTTATTATCTACTTGACATTTCAATTGCTCATCCATCGTGAACTTCAACTGCTTAAGGGATTGGGGAGCAACATATTCTAGTGATATAAATGAGGACCTGGAGCTGAATCATGACAATGAGAAGGTAAGTAGCATGATGAAGAGGAGAGATTTTAATTAGGACTAATAATCTAAGCAGCTTCATAGTCATAGGGAAGCAAAATAAGAAAAGGACCTTCTTTTCTTATTTCTTTGGTATAGAATCCCCAGGGGTCATTTGTCTTTTATGCATGGGATATGAAAATGAGACTTATGTAAAATTTACAAACGAATTTTACATATGTAAAATTTGCAAATGTGAAATACAATTCCATGTTTGTTTGGAAGCACCATTTTCACACGAGTACATGTTGAATGGTTCGAATCACACACACACAATAATATTCTTGAGAAAATGGATTTGAGCATGAGATTCAAATAATTTCTCATGTGGATGGATATAAATCATAAATTTCAAGAGGTGATACAGTGGCATCAGATGCACTTGCAGATAACCCCACTCGCTGAAATTGATTGCACACCACATCTTGAGATTGCAACCTCGAGAAATTTTGGATGGGCAATGTGTTCATAAAGGTTGGGCTTGCATCGTTCTGGTATGATATATGTTAGAGCTCTTGGCATGTATATGCAATATAGATTTAACTTGCAGTTCCCTCCACCTTTCCATCTTTATCCTTTACAGAGTCAGTCCAGTGCCTGTTTAACCACAATGTTTTCTTCCATTGTGGTGGCATCAGAAATGGTGCAAGCTGCAGAGACCATGAATCCATGATAGACTGAGGAAAAAACAACTACTAATGTGATAATTTAGAATTTAAGAATTTGCAAGCATGTTGAGAATTTTGTGGAATGTTTCTTCGTCATTGTGAGGCGCTTAAATATAGCCATTGGAGGTGGGCATACAAGGAAAGAATATATTTGTTGCAATCTATTGGAAGCCATCTTATTCTAATTTGAGCTAATCAGGGAAAAAAAAAGACATAAAGATGCATGAGCTACAAATATGGTACTAGTTAGAATCAAAGTATGGCGTTCCATGCGATCACTTGTCATGTTTCAACACAAGCAAATAGTGCCATTTTAATTATTAGATATTGTGGAAGTAATAATGATAGGTTTAACTCTTTTTGAGCATGTAAATTTATTTAGTTTAAAATATCCAGGAAAGAATTCCATATCATTGTCATGTCTCTAGAGAAGATTGTGCGAGATGGCAACCAGCTATTGAAAGGAGGCTCAATGCAGCCAACAACACATCAGATGCGACTGCGTGTGGGGATACGACCTAGTGTTGAAGATTGCCTGGATGGGCTTAAATCTCTTCATGAGATGCACCTTTCCGAGTATGAATAACTTACCAAACTGATTTCAGACTGTTGCTTTGCTGGTTAATCTTTCTTTTATTGATGATTTATCTATCTTTTCTTGCTTTTCTTCTTTAATTGATGCCTTTTGTTCCTTGATGTGGGAAGTATTTGTTTGTGCGACCCATTGTTGTCAGAGTCCTAGGACTCATATACTGAACCCTACGATTTGTATCAAATTCGAATGGAAAAATATTCATATCTATGCAACGACTCTCATTTTCATGCAAATGTTAGGCATGGTTGAAAAAACTAGCCATTACTATTGCATAAGATAATGGCCTATGCTGTTACATTATTTTCAATATAACAGTCATAAAAGGCACAATATTAAAAAAAGTGAACAAATCAGTTCATAATGGTCCATAACGGCCGTTATATTGAATATAACAATCATAATGGCCGATATTTTGAAAATAACAGTCAATTATCGAACGACAATGGTTTTTTCCCCCCTTTTTTGAACTTTCCTTCCCCTTCTTTCTTTCCTCATCTTTGGAGCTTCATTGTGCTAGAGCTTCCCAAGCCTCTTTTTCCACTAAAACTCAAGTGATTTGCATGATTTCTGTGGATTTTCATATGAATGCTTTTCCCTCCTCAACTGCAATACCCTTATGTCCATACTCCAATGCTTTCATTAATTAATTCATCTTAATGTAGTAGTAACTAGTAAATGTTACTTGAAAGTTAAAATTCACTCTCAACTTACATTGTAATTAAGTAATTGAGTACTGCACTACTACTAGTAGGTTCTTGACTTTAAGTGCTTAACACTAATGGTTAGTTCAAAATTATGGTTGCAATGCATACTGTAAAATTTGTGATATTTAACTTATTTTAATATATACATGTGAATCTATTTAATCTAGAATGGACTTTACAAGTGTCAGATAAGACAGCAATGCAAGATGTTGTGACTTAGGGGACCAATGTTTTCCTTTAAAGTGTTTACTAATGGAAAAAAAACATTGTTTAATATTGTAGATTTTTTGGATATATTTTCAAAATTTTTGGGGTAAAATAAAAATTTGCACCACAATGGGCTGTGATGACTGCGAAATGGGATGCGATGCAACGTTATAATAGTTTTCAGTGTCGACTGTGATGGCTTCCGCGACTGTGATTTTGAACCATGATGCTAGAATTCAAATATGAATTTTATCATTTGTTACTTCTTTTATTGAATCTTAAGATTAATAGCCACAACCAAGACATTTAGATTAGTAGTCTTTTACCTTTTGCTTTCTTGCTTTCTTTCTTTCTTTCTTTTTTTTTTGCTAGTAATTCTATTTTTAGAAGGTTATTTAGTGGTTAACAAAACCTCATAAGAATTTTTATAATTTATGGGATGTTTTAGAGATAAAATAAGGAATAAGCATGTGACTAAAGTGTTCAATTATACATATGGGGTTTTGTCCTGCATTCTTTTTTCTTTTTTCTTCATGAGCAGTTTTTTATCTTCAAGAGAATCCTAGCCGTGTAAGGTCGATTACTTGGATTTCATTTTTATTTTTTTTTATCTAAAGAGAATCTTTTATTTATTTTAACCCATTTATTTCTCCTATTAACATTGATATCTTAAATGTATTTAACTATTCACATATATCATTGATGTTACATTAATATGTTAGTGATGTTCTTCATATGATTGTATCATAGTCTTACTTATCATTGTATATATGTTGTGCTATGGATGGATTATGAATAAGCTTTTAAAATTATCTTTATTTTTTTATAAGAAAAATAAAGAATCTTATGATTTGCTATATGATTCACAATGCAAGTTGATTCATCCCCTTGAATGATTTACGATATGATTGTGATATTCAGAATAATGATGAGACCTTCCATACTGGTTTTGGGTCCCATTGCTGTTTTTTCTTTGCTTTTCAGTATATCTCTTTTGTATTGTTAAGTCTTTGAACAATTCAAGTTAATATTTAAAAGAAAAATGTAACTAAGTTATAACTGTACTGGTCCTTTTCTGTTAGGATTCTCCAGTTCATGTGCTTATGGTTAACTCTCATTGAGTGATGATCTTAAATTTATACCATTTTATTGATCTATTTTTTGGTAGAGAGCTTAACCAAAGTTGCTTGTTGATGATGTTCTAATCAATTTAAAATTATAGGTACCTTGTCAAGTCGTCAGCTTTTGAAGCACTAACATTGAATTCCAGGTAAGTGGGTCTCTGCATGGTATTGGTGTACTTCCCTATAGTCTTTTCACTGTTGCATGGGTATGGCCTAATGAGAGCTATGCATTACACCTTATGTTAACAACAAGGTGACAACTGATTGAATTCTTCAACTCTTAAGAGTATAATTACATTTCAAAGCCTAACCCTTTTCTATTCTGTTCATGGATATGCTTGTAAATTGTAATACATTAACACGTCATTTTTTCATGCTCTTCTTCTCTAAAAGAATGTGTCTTCTTGACTTCTTGTTGCTGCTGCTGCTACTGTTGCCTTAAGCAGTCTTACTTCGATTGTAGATACATAAGGTATAAACTAATGTTAAAAAAGGATGAAGATACATACAGGTACAGTGCCTATTTGGTTTGTAACAGCAATGTGGTTTGTACAATACCTACTTAGCTTGTAGGGATAGGGTTTCTCCTTGGGATGTAATTTGGCCCGGTTATAATACTCTTATATACTATGATGCCCGGATATGGCATAAATATGACAGGGACACACCATGACCATGTTACTTTGAGAAAACACAATATAGAAGATTTTGGCCCGGTATAATACTCTTATATACTATGATGCCCGGATATGGCATAAATATGACAGGGACACACTGACCATGTTACTTTGAGAAACACAATATAGGGGAGAGGAGAGCGAGGAGAGAGTAGAGAGAGAGGAGAGAGAGAGAGGAGAGAGGGAGAGAGGAGAGAGAGAGAGAGAGAGAGAGAGACGCGAGAGAGA